>BSBM01000217.1:46215000-46664994 GCA_027924585.1 Larix kaempferi
AGAAAAGCTTACTTCCGCCAGTTTTTTAAAATCACAGCTTCTAGAACGTTTACATGATTTATTAAAACACACGAGTTTTTAGAAAATGTGATTTATTTCATAAATGGAATCAACAAAATATGCACATTCTATGTTATATCGAATTTCTATGGTTTGCGCATGCGAAAACTATGCACATTCTACGTGATAACGACTTTCTTTAGTTTGCGCATGCTTCCGGAAATAAGAAAAGCTTACTTCCCCCCTTTTTTTAAATTCACAGCTTCTAGAAGGTTTAGATGAATTCTTAAAAAACACGAGTTTTTACAAAATGTGATTTATTCCATAAATGGAATCAACAAAGTTTGCACATTCTACGTCATAACGACTTTCTATAGTTTGCGCATGCGTCCGGAAATAAGAAAAGCTTAATTCCCCCCGTTTTCTAAAATCACAGCTTCTAGAAGGTTTACATGATTTCTTAAAAAACACGAGTTTTTAGAAAATGTGATTTATTTCATAAATGGAATCAACAAAGTTTGCACATTCTATGTCATAACAACTTTCTATAGTTTGCGCATGCGCAAACTATGCAAATTCTATGTGATAACGACTTTCTAAAGTTTGCGCATGCATCCGGAAAAAAGAAAAGCTTACTTCCCCCCTTTTTTTAAATTCACAGCTTCTAGAAGGATTAGATGAATTCTTAAAAAACATGAGTTTTTAGAAAATGTGATTTATTTAATAAATGGAATCAACAAACTATGCACATTCTACGTAATAACGACTTTTTATAGTTTGCGCATGCATCCGGAAATAAGAAAAGCTGACTTACGCCAGTTTTTTAAAACCACAGCTTCTAGAAGGTTTACATGATTTCTTAAAAAACACGAGTTTTTAGAAAATGTGATTTATTACATAAATGGAATCAACAAAGTAAGCAAATTCTATGTAATAATGACTTTCTAAAGCTTGCGCATGCGTCCGGAAATAAGAAAAGCTTACTTCCCCCCTTTTTTTAAATTCACAGCTTCTAGAAGATTTAGATGAATTCTTAAAAAACACAAGTTTTTAGAAAATGTGACTTATTTCATAAATGGAATCAACAAAGTATGCACATTCTACGTCATAACAACTTTCTATAGTTTGCGCATGCGTCCGGAAATAAGAAAAGCTTATACCGCCAGTTTTTTAAAATCACAGCTTCTAGAATGTTTACATGATTTCTTAAAAAACACGAGTTTTTAGAAAATGTGATTTATTTCATAAATGGAATCAACAATCTAAGCACATTCTACGTAATAACGACTTTCTATAGTTTGCGCATGCGACCGGATATAAGAAAAGCTTCCTTCCACCAGTATTTTAAAACCACAGCTTCTAGAAGGTTTACATGATTTCTGAAAAAACAAGTTTTTAGAAAATGTGATTTATTTCTTAAATGGAATCAACAAAGTATGCATATTCTACGTAGTAACGACTTTCTATAGTTTGCGCATGCGTCCCGAAATAAGAAAAGCTTACTTCCGCCAGTTTTTTAAATTCACAGCTTCTAGAAGATTCACATGATTTCTTAAAAAACACGAGTTTTTAGAAAATGTGATTTATTTCATAAATGGAATCAACAAACTATGCAAATTCTGCGTAATAATGACTTTCTATAGTTTGCGCATGCGTCCGGAAATAAGAAAAGCTTACTTCCGCCAGTTTTTTAAAATCCTAGCTACTAGAAGGTTTACATGATTTCTTAAACAACATGAGTTTTTAGAAAATGTGATTTATTTCATAAATGGAATCAACAAAGTATGCACATTCTACGTAATAAGGACTTTCTATAGTTTGCGCATGCGTCCAGAAATAAGAAAAGCTTACTTCCACCAGTTTTTTAAAACCACAGCTTCTAGAAGGTTTACATGATTTCTTAAAAGACACGAGTTTTTAGAAAATGTGATTTATTTCATAAATGGAATCAACAAAGTATGCACATTCTTTGTATTAACGAATTTCTAAAGTTTGCGCATGCGTCCGGAAATAAGAAAAGCTTACTTCCACAAGTTTTTTAAAATCACAGCTTCTAGAAGGTTTACATGATTTCATAAAAAACATGAGTTTTTAGAAAATGTGATTTATTTCATAAATGGAATCAACAAAGTATGCACATTCTATGTCATAACGACTTTCTATATTTTGCGCATGCGCAAACTATGCACATTCTACGTAATAACGACTTCCTATAGATTGCGCATGCGTCCGGAAATAAGAAAAGCTTACTTCCCCCCTTTTTTAAAATTCACAGGTTCTAGAAGGTTTAGATGAATTCTTAAAAAACACGAGTTTTTAGAAAATGTGATTTATTTCATCAATGGAATCAACAAAGTATGCACATTCTACTTAGTAACGACTTTCTATAGTTTGCGCATGCGTCCGGAAATAAGAAAAGCTTACTTCCGCTAGTTTTTTAAAATCACAGCTTCTAGAAGGTTTACATGATTTCTTAAAAAACACGAGTTTTTAGAAAAAGAGATTTATTTCATAAATGGAATCAACAAAGTATGACCATTCTTTGTCATAACGAATTTCTAAAGTTTGCGCATGCGCATACTATGCACATTCTATGTTATAACGACTTTCTATAGTTTGCGCATGCGTCCGGAAATAAGAAAGGATTACTTCCCCCGTTTTTTTAAATTCAAAGCTTCTAGAAGGTTTAGATGAATTCTTAAGAAACACGAGTTTTTAGAAAATGTGATTTATTTCATAAATGGAATCAATAAAGTTTGCACATTCTACGTCATAACGACTTTCTATAGTTTGCGCATGCGTCCCAAAATAAGAAAAGCTTAATTCCCCCTGTTTTTTAAAATCACAACTTCTAGAAGGTTTACATGATTTATTAAAAAACACGAGTTTTTAGAAAATGTGATTTATTTCATAAATGGAATCAACAAAGTATGCACATTCTATGTCATAACGACTTTCTATAGTTTGCGCATGCACAAACTATGCACATTCTACATGATAACGACCTTCTATAGTTTGCGAATGCGTCCGGAAATAAGAAAAGCTTACTTCCCCCCTTTTTTTAAATTCACAGCTTCTAGAAGGTTTAGATGAATTCTTAAAAAACACGAGTTTTTAGAAAAAGTGATTTATTTCATAAATGGAATCCACAAACTATGCACATTCTACATTATCACGACTTTCTATAGTTTGCGCATAAGTCCGGAAATAAGGAAAGCTTACTTCTGCCAGTTTTTTAAAACCACAGCTTATAGAAGGTTTACATGATTTCTTAAAAAACACGAGTTTTAGAAAATTTGATTTATTTCATAAATGGAATCAACAAAGTATGCACATTCTACGTAGTAACGACTTTCTATAGTTTGCGCACACGTCCAGAAATAAGAAAAGCTTACTTCCGCAAGTTTTTTAATATCACAGCTTCTAGAAGGTTTACATGATTTCTTAAAAAACACGAGGTTTTAGAAAATGTGATTTATTTCATAAATGGGATCAACAAAGTATGCACATTCTATTTCATAACGAATTTCTATAGTTTGCGCATGCGCAAACTATGCACATTCTACGTAATAACGACTTTCTATAGTTTACGGATGCGTTCGGAAATAAGAAAAGCTTACTTCCCCCCCTTTTTTTAAATTCACAGCTTCTAGAAGGTTTAGATGAATTCTTAAAAAACACGAGTTTTTAGAAAATGAGATTTATTTCATAAATGGAATCCACAAACTATGCACATTCTACATAATAACGACTTTCTATAATTTGCGCATAAGTCCGGAAATAATCAAAGCTTACTTCCGCCAGTTTTTTAAAACCACAGCTTATAGAAGGTTTACTTGATTTCTTAAAAAACACGAGTTTTAGAAAATTTGATTTATTTCATAAATGGAATCAACAAAGTATGCACATTCTACGTAGTAACGACTTTCTATAGTTTGCGCATGTGTCCAGAAATAAGAAAAGCTTACTTCCGCAAGTTTTTTAATATCACAGCTTCTAGAAGGTTTACATGATTTCTTAAAAAACACGACTTTTTAGAAAATGTGATTTATTTCATAAATGGGATCAACAAAGTATGCACATTCTATGTCATAACGAATTTCTATAGTTTGCGCATGCGCAAACTATGCACATTCTACGTAATAACGACTTTCTATAGTTTACGGATGCGTTCGGAAAAAAGAAAAGCTTCCTTCCGCCAGTTTTTTAAAACCACAGCTTTTAGAAGGTTTACATGATTTCTTAAAAAACATGACTTTTTAGAAAATGTGATTTATTTCATAAATGGAATCAACAACGTATGCACATTCTATATAATAACGACTTTCTAAAGTTTGCGCATGCGTCCGGAAATAAGAAAAGCTTACTTCTGCCAGTTTTTTAAAACCACAGCTTCTAGAAGGTTTCCATGATTGCTTAAAAAACATGAGTTTTTAGAAAATGTGATTTATTTCATAAATGGAATCAACAAACTAAGCACATTCTACGTAATAACGAGTTTCTATAGTTTGCACATGCGTCCGGAAATAAGAAAAGCTTCCTTCCGCCAGTTTTTTAAAACCACAGCTTCTAGAAGGTTTACATGATTTCTTAAAAAACATGAGTTTTTAGAAAATGTGATTTATTTCATAAATGGAATCAACAAAGTATGCACATTCTATGTCATAACGACTTTCTAAAGTTTGCACATGCGTCCGGAAATAAGAAAAGCTTACTTCCGCCAGTTTATTAAAATCACAGCTTCTAGAAGGTTTACATGATTTCTTAAAAAACATGAGTTTTTAGAAAATGTGATTTATTGCATAAATGCAATCAACAAAGTATGCACATTCTATGTCATAACGACTTTCTCTAGTTTGCGCATGCGCAAACTATGCACATTCTACGTAATAACAACTTTTTATAGTTTGCGCATGCGTCCGGAAATAAGAAAAGCTTACTTCCCCTCTTTTTTTAAATTCACAGCTTCTAGAAGGTTTAGATGAATTCTTAAAAAACACGAGTTTTTAGAAAATTTGATTTATTTCATAAATGGAATCAACAAACTATCCACATTCTACGTCATAACAACTTTCTATAGTTTGCCCATGCGTCCGGAAATAAGAAAAGCTTAATTCCCCCCATTTTTTAAAATCACAGCTTCTAGAAGGTTTACATGATTTCTTAAAAAAATGAGTTTTTAGAAAATGTCATTTATTTCATAAATGGAATCAACAAAGTATGCACATTCTATGTAATAACGACTTTCTAAAGTTTGCGCATGCGTCCGGAAATAAGAAAAGCTTACTTCCACGAGTTTTTTAAAATCACAACTTCTAGAAGGTTTACATGATTTCTTAAAAAACACAAATTTTTAGAAAATGTGATTTATTTCATAAATCGAATCAACAAAGTATGCACATTCTATGTCATAACGACTTTCTTTAGTTTGCGCATGCGCAAACTATGCACATTCTACGTAATAACAACTTTCTATAGTTTGCGCATGCGTCCGGAAATAAGAAAAGCTTACTTCCCCACTTTTTTTAAATTCACAGCTTCTAGAAGGTTTAGATGAATTGTTAAAAAACATGAGTTTTTATAAAATATGATTTATTTCATAAATAGAATCAACAAAGTTTGCACATTCTATGTCATAACGACTTTCTATAGTTTGCGCATGCGTCCGGAAATAAGAAAATTTTAATTCCCCCTGTTTTTTAAAATCACAGCTTTTAATTCCCCCTGCTTATAGTTTACGGATGCGTTCGGAAAAAAGAAAAGCTTCCTTCCGCCAGTTTTTTAAAACCACAGCTTTTAGAAGGTTTACATGATTTCTTAAAAAACATGACTTTTTAGAAAATGTGATTTATTTCATAAATGGAATCAACAACGTATGCACATTCTATATAATAACGACTTTCTAAAGTTTGCGCATGCGTCCGGAAATAAGAAAAGCTTACTTCTGCCAGTTTTTTAAAACCACAGCTTCTAGAAGGTTTCCATGATTGCTTAAAAAACACGAGTTTTTAGAAAATGTGATTTATTTCATAAATGGAATCAACAAACTAAGCACATTCTACGTAATAACGAGTTTCTATAGTTTGCGCATGCGTCCGGAAATAAGAAAAGCTTCCTTCCGCCAATTTTTTAAAACCACAGCTTCTAGAAGGTTTACATGATTTCTTAAAAAACATGAGTTTTTAGAAAATGTGATTTATTTCATAAATGGAATCAACAAAGTATGAACATTCTATGTCATAACGACTTTCTATAGTTTGCGAATGTGCAAACTATGCACATTCTATGTGATAACGACTTTCTCTAGTTTGCGCATGCATCCGGAAATAAGAAAAGCTTACTTTCCCCCTGTTTTTAAATTCACAGCTTCTAGAAGGTTTAGATGAATTCTTAAAAAACATGAGTTTTTATAAAATTTGATTTATTTCATAAATAGAATCAACAAAGTATGCACATTCTATGTCATAACAACTTTCTATAGTTTGTGCATGCGTTCGGAAATAAGAAAAGCTTAATTCCCCCCGTTTTTTAAAATCACAGCTTCTAGAAGGTTTACATGATTTCTTAAAAAAAATGATTTTTTAGAAAATGTGATTTATTTCATAAATGGAATCAAGAAAGTATGCACATTCTATGTCATAACGACTTTCTATAGTTTGCGAATGCACAAACTATGCACATTCTACGTGATAACGACTTTCTCTAGTTTGCGCATGCGTCTGGAAATAAGAAAAGCTTACTTCCCCCCTTATTTTAAATTCACAGCTTCGAGAAGGTTTAGATGAATTCTTAAAAAACACGAGTTTTTAGAAAATGTGATTTATTTCATAAATGGTATCATCAAAGTATGCACATTCTATATAATAACGACTTTCTAAAGTTTGCGCATGCGTCCGGAAATAAGAAAAGCTTACTTCTGCCAGTTTTTCAAAATCACAGCTTCTAGAAGGTTTACATGATTTCTTAAAAAACACGAGTTTTTACAAAATGTGATTTATTTCATAAATGGAATCAACAAAGTATTCACATTCTATGTAATAACGACTTTCTAAAGTTTGCGCATGCGTCCGGAAATAAGAAAAGCTTACTTCCGCAAGTTTTTTAAAATCACAGCTTCTAGAAGGTTTACATGATTTCATAAAAAACACGAGTTTTTAGAAAATGTGATTTATTTCATAAATGGAATCAACAAAGTATGCACATTCAATGTCATAACGACTTTCTATAGTTTGCGCATGCGCAAACTATGCACATTCTACGTGATAACGACTTTCTATAGTTTGCGCATGCGTCCGGAAATAATAAAAGCTTACTTCCCCCCTTTTCTTAAATTCACAGCTTCTAGAAGGTTTAGATGAATTCTTAAAAAACACGAGTTTTTAGAAAATGTGATTTATTTCATAAATGGAATCAACAAACTGTGCACATTCTACCTAATAACGAGTTTCTATTCTTTGCGCATGCGTCCAGAAGTAAGAAAAGCTTACTTCCGCCAGTTTTTTAAAACCACGGCTTCTAGAAGGTTTACATGATTTCTTAAAAAACACCAATTTTTAGAAAATGTGATTTATTTCATAAATGGAATCAACAAAGTATGCAAATTCTATGTAATAACGACTTTCAAAAGTTTGCGCATGCGTCTGGAAATATGAAAAGCTTACTTCCGCCAGTTTTTTAAAATCACAGCTTCTAGAAGGTTTACATGATTTCTTAAAAAACACGAGTTTTTAGAAAATGTGATTTATTTGATAAGTGGAATCAACAAAGTATGCACATTCTATGTCATAACGACTTTCTATAGTTTGCGCATGCGCAAACTATGCACATTCTACGTAATAACGACTTTCTATAGTTTGCGCATGCGTCCGGAAATAAGAAAAGCTTACTTCCCCCCTTTTTTTAAATTCACACCTTCTAGAAGGTTTACATGATTTCTTAAAAAACACGAGTTTTTAGGAAATGTGATTTATTTCATAAACGGTATCAACAAAGTATGCACATTCTATGTCATAACGAATTTCTATAGTTTGCGCATGCGCAAACTATGCACATTCTACGTGATAACGACTTTCTATAGTTTGTGCATGCGTCTGGAAATAAGAAAAGCTTACTTCCCCCCTTTTCTTAAATTCACAGCTTCTAGAAGGTTTAGATGAATTCTTAAAAAACATGAGTTTTTAGAAAATGTGATTTATTTCATAAATGGAATCAACAAACTATGCACATTCTACGTAATAACGACTTTCTATAGTTTGCGCATACGCAAACTATGCACATTCTACGTAATAACGACTTTCTATAGTTTCCGCATGCGTCCGGAAATAAGAAAAGCTTACTTCCCCCCTTTTTTTAAATTCACAGCTTCTATAAGGTTTAGATGAATTCTTAAAAAACACAAGTTTTTCGAAAATGTGATTTATTTCATAAATGGAATCAACAAAGTATGCACATTCTATGTAATAATGACTTTCTAAAGTTTGCACATGCGTCCGGAAATAAGAAAAGCTTACTTCCGCCAGTTTTTTAAAATCACAGCTTCTAGAAGGTTTACATGATTTCTTAAAAAACACGAGGTTTTAGAAAATGTGATTTATTTCATAAATGGAATCAACAAAGTATGCACATTCTATGTCATAACGACTTTCTATAGTTTGCGCATGCGCAAACTATAGACATTCTACGTAATAACGACTTTCTATAGTTTCCGTATGCGTCCGTAAATAAGAAAAGATTACTTTCCCCCTTTTTTTAAATTCACAGCTTCTAGAAGGTTTAGATGAATTCTTAAAAAACACGAGTTTTTAGAAAATGTGATTTATTTCATAAACAGAATCAACAAAGTTTGCACATTCTACGTCATAACGACTTTCTATAGTTTGCGCATGCGTCCGGAAATAAGAAAAGCTTAATTCCCCCCGTTTTTTAAAATCATAGCTTCTAGAAGGTTTACATGATTTCATAAAAAAATTGAGTTTTTAGAAAATGTGATTTTTTTCATAAATGGAATCGACAAAGTTTGCACATTCTACGTCATAACGACTTGCTATAGTTTGCACATGCGTCCGGAAATAAGAAAAGCTTAATTCCCCCCATTTTTTAAAATCAAAGCTTCCAGAAGGTTTACATGATTTCTTAAAAAACACGAGTTTTTAGAAAAAGTGATTTATTTCATAAATGGAATCAACAAAGTATGCACATTCTATGTGATAACAACTTTCTATTGTTTGCGCATGCGCAAACTGTGCACATTCTACGTGATAACGACTTTCTATAGTTTGCGCATGCGTTCGGAAATAAGAAAAGCTTACTTGCCCCCTTTTTTTAAATTCACAGCTTCTAGAAGGTTTAGATGAATTCTTAAAAAACACGAGTTTTTAGAAAATGTGATTTATTTCATAAATGGAATGAACAAACTATGCACATTCTTCGTAATAACGATTTTTTTTTGTTTGCCCATGCGTCCGGAAATAAGAAAAGCTTACTTCCACCCTTTTTTTAAATTCACAGCTTCTAGAAGGTTTAGATGAATTCTTAAAAAACACGAGTTTTTAGAAAATGTGATTTATTTCATAAATAGAATAAACAAAGTTTGTACATTCTACGTCATAACGACTTTCTATAGTTTGCGCATGCATCCGGAAATAAGAAAAGCTTAATTCCCCCCGTTTTTTAAAATCACAGCTTCTAGAAGGTTTACATGATTTCTTAAAAAACTTGAGTTTTTAGAAAATGTGATTTTTTTCATAAATGGAATCAACAAAGTTTGCACATTCTACGTCATAACGACTTGCTATAGTTTGCACATGCGTCCGAAAATAAGAAAAGCTTAATTACCCCGTTTTTTAAAATCAAAGCTTCTAGAAGGTTTACATGATTTCTTAAAAAACATGAGTGTTTAGAAAATGTGATTTATTTCATAAATGGAATCAACAAAGTATGCACATTCTATGTCATAATGACTTTCTATAGTTTGCGCATGTGCAAACTATGCACATTCTACGTGATAACAACTTTCTATAGTTTGCTCATGCGTCCGGAAATAAGAAAAGCTTACTTCCCCCCTTTTTTTAAATTCAGAGCTTCGAGAAGGTTTAGATGAACTCTTAAAAAACACGAGTTTTTAGAAAATGTGATTTATTTCATAAATGGAATCAACATAGTATGCACATTCTACGTCATAACAACTTTCTATAGTTTGCGCATGTGTCCGGAATTAAGAAAAGATTAATTCCCCCCGTTTTTTAAAGTCACAGCTTCTAGAAGGTTTACATGATTTCTTAAAAAACATGAGTTTTTAAAAAATGTGATTTATTTCATAAATGGAATTAACAAACTAAGCACATTCTACGTAACAACGACTTTCTATAGTATGCGCATGCGTCCGGAAATAAGAAAAGCTTCCTTCCGCCAGTTTTTTAAAACCACAGCTTCTAGAAGGTTTACATTATTTCTTAAAAAACACATCTTTTTAGAAAATGTGATTTATTTCATAAATGGAATCAACAAAGTATGCGCATTCTACGTAGTAACGATTTTCTATAGTTGGACTATGCGTCCGGAAATAAGAAAAGCTTACTTCCGCCAGATTTTTAAAATCACAGCTTCTAGAAGGTTTACATGATTTCTTAAAAAACATGAGTTTTTAGAAAATGTGATTTATTTCATAAATGGAATCAACAAAGTATGCACATTCTATGTAATAACGACTTTCTAAAGTTTTCACATGCGTCCGGAAATAAGAAAGGCTTACTTCCGCCAGTTTTTTAAAATCACAGCTTCGAGAAGGTTTACATGATTTCTTAAAAAATTGAGTTTTTAGAAAATGTGATTTATTTCATAAATGGAATCAACAAAGTATGCACATTCTATGTCATAACGACTTTCTATAGTTTGCGCATGCGCAAACTATGCACATTCTACGTAATAACGACTTTCTATAGTTTGCGCATGCATCCGGAAATAAGAAAAGCTTACTTCAACCCTTTTTTTAAATTCACAGCTTCTAGAAGGTTTAGATGAATTCTTAAAAAACACGAGTTTTTAGAAAATGTGATTTATTTCATAAATGGAATCAACAAACTATGCACATTCTACGTAATAACAAATTTCTATAGTTTGCGTATGCGTCCGGAAATAACAAAAGCTTCCTTCCGCTAGTTTTTTAAAACCACGACTTCTAGAAGGTTTACATGATTTCTTAAAAAACACGAGTTTTTAGAAAATTTGATTTATTTCATAAATGGAATCAACAAAGTATGCACATTCTACGTCATAAAAAATTTCTATAGTTTACGCATCCGTCCGGAAATAAGAAAACCTTAATTCCCCCCGTTTTTTAAAATCACAACTTCTAGAAGGTTTACAGGATGTCTTAAAAAACACGAGTTTTTACGAAATGTGATTTATTTGATAAATGGAATCAACAAAGTATGCACATTCTATGTCATAACGAATTTCTATAGTTTGCGCATGCGAAAACTATGCACATTCTACGTAATAACGACTTTTTATAGTTTGCGGATGCATCCGGAAATAAGAAAAGCTTACTTCCCCCCTTTTTTTAAATTCACAGCTTCTAGAAGGTTTAGATGAATTCTTAAAAAACAGGAGTTTTTAGAAAATGTGATTTATTTCATAAATGGAATCAACAAAGTATGCAAATTCTACGTCATAACAACTTTCTATAGTTTGCGCATGCGTCCGGAAATAAGAAAAGCTTACTTCCCCCGTTTTTCTAAACTCACAGCTTCTAGAAGGTTTAGATGAATTCTTAAAAAACACGAGTTTTTAGAAAATGTGATTTATTTCATAAATGGAATCAATAAAGTTTGCACATTCTACGTCATAACGACTTTCTATAGTTTGCGCATGCGTCCGGAAATAAGAAAAGCTTAATTCCCCCCGTTTTTTAAAATCACAGCTTCTAGAAGGTTTACATGATTTCTTAAAAAACACGAGTTTTTAGAAACTGTGATTTATTTCATAAATGGAATCAACAAAGTATGCACATTCTATGTCATAACGACTTTCTATATTTTGCGCATGCGCAAACTATGCACATTCTACGTGATAACGACTTTCTATAGTTTGTGCATGCGTCCGGAAATAAGAAAAGCTTACTTCCCCCCTTTTTTTAAATTCACAGCTTCTAGAAGGTTTAGATGAATTCTTAAAAAACACGAGTTTTTAGAAAATGTGATTTATTTCATAAATGGAATCAGCAAAGTATGCACATTCTACGTCATAACCACTCTCTATAGTTTGCGCATGTGTCCGGAAATAAGAAAAGCTTACTTCCCCCCTTTTTTTAAATTCACAGCTTCTAGAAGGTTTACATGATTTCTTAAAAAACTTGAGTTTTTAAAAAATGTGATTTATTTCATAAATGGAATCAAAAAAGTATGCACATTCTATGTCATAATGACTTTCTATAGTTTTCCCATCCGCAAGCTATGCACATTCTACGTCATAACGACTTTCTATAGTTTGCGCATGTGTCCGGAAATAAGAAAATCTTACTTCCCCCCTTTTTTTAAATTCACAGCTTCTATAAGGTTTAGATGAATTCTTAAAAAACACGAGTTTTTAGTAAATTTGATTTATTTCATAATTGGAATCAACATACTATGCACGTTCTACATAATAACGACTTTCTATTCTTTGCGCATGCGTCCGGAAGTAAGAAAAGCTTACTTCCGCCAGTTTTTTAAAACCACAGCTTCTAGAAGGTTTACATGATTTCTTAAAAAACACCAATTTTTAGAAAATGTGATTTATTTCATAAATGGAATCAACAAAGTATGCAAATTCTATGTAATAACGACTTTCTAAAGTTTGCGCATGCGTCCGGAAATATGAAAAGCTTACTTCCGCCAGTTTTTTAAAATCACAACTTCTAGAAGGTTTACATGATTTCTTAAAAAACACGAGTTTTTGGAAAATGTGATTTATTTCATAAATGGAATCAACAAAGTATGCACATTCTATGTCATAACGACTTTCTATAGTTTGCGCATGCGCAAGCTATGCACATTCTACGTCATAACAACTTTCTATAGTTTGCGCATGCATCCGGAAATAAGAAAAGCTTACTTCCCCCCTTTTTTTAAAATCACAGCTTCTAGAAGGTTTAGATGAATTCTTAAAAAACACGAGTTTTTAGAAAATGTGATTTATTTCATAAATGGAATCAACAAAGTTTTCACATTCTACGTCATAACGACTTTCTATAGTTTGCGCATGCGCAAACTATGCACATTCTACGTCATAACGACTTTCTATAGTTTGCGCATGCGTCCGGAAATAAGAAAAGCTTACTTCCCCCCTTTTTTTAAATTCACAGCTTCTAGAATCTTTATATTAATTATTAAAAAACACGAATTTTTAGAAAATGTGATTTATTTCATAAATGGAATCAACAAACTATGCACATTCTACGTAATAACGACTTTCTATAGTTTGCGCATGTGTCCGGAAATAAGAAAAGCTTCCTTTGACCAGTTTTTTAAAACCACAGCTTGTAGAAGGTTTACATGATTTCTTTAAAAACATGAGTTTTTAGAAAATGTGATTTATTTCATAAATGGAATCAACAAACTATGCACATTCTATGTAATAACGACTTTCTAGTCTTTTCGCATGCGTCCGGAAATAAGAAAAGCTTACTTCCGCTACTTTTTTTAAACCACAGCTTCTAGAAGGTTTACATGATTTCTTAAAAAAGACCAGTTTTTAGAAAATGAGATTTATTTCATAAATGGAATCAACAAAGTATGCAGATTGTATGTAATAACGACTTTCTAAAGTTTGCTCTTGCATCCAGAAATATGAAAAGCTTACTTCCGTCAGTTTTTTAAAATCACAGCTTCTAGAAGGTTTACATGATTTCTTACAAAACATGAGTTTTTAGAAAATGTGATTTGTTTCATAAATGGAATCAAAAAAGTATGCACATTCTATGTCATAACGAATTTCTATAGTTTGCGTATGCGCAAACTATGCACATTCTACGTAATAACAACTTTCTATAGTTTGCCCATGCATCCGGAAATAAGAAAAGCTTACTTCCCCCTTTTTTCTAAATTCACAGCTTCTAGAAGGTTTAGATGAATTCTTAAAAAACATGGGTTTTTAGAAAATGTGATTTATTTCATAAATGGAAAAAACAAAGTTTGCACATTTTACATCATAACGACTTTCTATAGTTTGCGCATGCGTCCGGAAATAAGAAAAGCTTAATTCCCCCCGTTATTTAAAATCACAGCTTCTAGAAGGTTTACATGAGTTCTTAAAAAACACGAGTTTTTAGAAAATGTGATTTATTTCATAAGTGGAATCAACAAAGTATGCACATTCTATGTCATAACGACTTTCTATATTTTGCGCATGCAAAAACTATGCCCATTCTACGTGATAACGACTTTCTATAGTTTGCGCATGCGTCCGGAAATAAGAAAAGCTTACTTCCCCCCTTTTTTTAAATTCACAGCTTCTAAAAGGTTTAGATGAATTCTTAAAAAACAAAAGTTTTTAGAAAATGTGATTTATTTCATAAATGGAATCAACAAAGTATGCACATTCTACGTCACAACCACTTTCTATAGTTTGCGCATGTGTCCGAAAATAAGAAAAGCTTACTTCCCCCCTTTTTTTAAATTCACAGCTTCTAGAAGGTTTACATGAATTCTTAAAAAACACGAGTTTTTAGAAAATGTGATTTATTTTATAAATGGAATCAACAAACTATGCACATTCTACGTAATAACGACTTTCGATAGTTTGCGCATGTGTCCGGAAATAAGAAAAGCTTCCTTCAGCCAGCTTTTTAAAACCACAGCTTCTAGAAGGTTTACATGATTTCTTAAAAAACACGAGTTTTTAGAAAATGTGATTTATTTCATAAATGGAATCAACAAAGTATGCACATTCTATGTAATAACGACTTTCTAACGTTTGCGCATGCGTCCGGAAATATGAAAAGCTTACTTCCGCCAGTTTTTTAAAATTACAGCTTCTAGAAGGTTTACATGATTTCTTAAAAAACACGAGTTTTTAGAAAATGTGATTTATTTCATAAATGGAATCAACAAAGTATGAACATTCTACGTCATAACAACTTTCTATAGTTTGCGCATCTGTCCGGAAATAAGAAAAGCTTAATTCCGCCCGTTTTTTAAAATCACAACTTCTAGAAGGTTTACATGATGTCTTAAAAAACACGAGTTTTTAGGAAATGTGATTTATTTCATAAATGGAATCAACAAAGTATGCACATTCTATTTCATAACTACTTTCCATAGTTTGCGCATGCGCAAACTATGCACATTATACGTGATAACGACTTTCTATAGTTTGCGCATGCGTTCGGAAATAAGAAAATCCTACTTCCCCCCTTCTTTTAAATCCACAGCTTCTAGAAGGTTTAGATGAATTCTTAAAAAACATGAGTTTTTAGAAAATGTGATTTATTTCATAAATGGAATCAACAAAGTTTCCACATTCTACGTCATAACGTCTTTCTATAGTTTGCGCATGCCTCTGGAAATAAGAAAAGCTTAATTTCCCCCGTTTTTTAAAATCACAGCTTCTAGAAGGTTTACATGATTTCTTAAAAAACACGAGTTTTTAGAAAATATGATTTATTTCATAAATGGAGTCAACAAAGGATGCATATTCTATTTGATAACGACTTTCTATAGTTTACGCATATGCAAACTATGCACATTCTACGTGATAACGACTTTCTATAGTTTGCGCATGCGTCCGGAAATAAGAAAAGCCTACTTCGCCCCTTTTTTTAAATTCACAGCTCCTGGAAGGTTTAGATGAATTCTTAAAAAACAAGAAGTTTTAGAAAATGTGATTTATTTCATAAATGGAATCAACAAACTATGCACATTCTACGTAATAACGACTTTCTATTCTTTGCGCATGCGTCTGGAAGTAAGAAAAGCTTACTTCCACCAGTTTTTTAAAACCACGGCTTCTAGAAGGTTTACATGATTTCTGAAAAAACACGAGTATTTAGAAAATGTGATTTATTTCATAAATGGAATCAACAAAGTATGCACATTCTATGTCATAACGACTTTCTATAGTTTGCGCATGCGCAAACTATGCACATTCTACGTAATAACGACTTTCTATAGTTTCCGCATGCGTCCGGAAATAAGAAAAGCTTACTTCCCCCCTTTTTTTAAATTCACAGCTTCTAGAAGGTTTATAT
The DNA here is from genome assembly GCA_027924585.1 of Larix kaempferi. Classification (NCBI taxonomy): domain Eukaryota; kingdom Viridiplantae; phylum Streptophyta; class Pinopsida; order Pinales; family Pinaceae; genus Larix; species Larix kaempferi. The sequence goes on from BSBM01000217.1 coordinate 46,231,226, forward strand.
TAATTCTTAAAAAACACGAGTTTTTAGAAAATGTGATTTATTTCATAAATGGAATCAACAAACTATGCACATTCTACGTAATAACGACTTTCTATAGTTTGCGCATACGCAAACTATGCACATTCGACGTAATAACGACTTTCTATAGTTTCCGCATGCGTCCGGAAATAAGAAAAGCTTACTTCCCCCCTTTTTTTAAATTCACAGCTTCTATAAGGTTTAGATGAATTATTAAAAAACACGAGTTTTTCGAAAATGTGATTTATTTCATAAATGGAATCAACAAAGAATGCACATTCTATGTAATAATGACTTTCTAAAGTTTGCACATGCGTCCGGAAATAAGAAAAGCTTACTTCCGCCAGTTTTTTAAAATCACAGCTTCTAGAAGGTTTACATGATTTCTTAAAAAACACGAGGTTTTAGAAAATGTGATTTATTTCATAAATGGAATCAACAAAGTATGCACATTCTATGTCATAACGACTTTCTATAGTTTGCGCATGCGCAAACTATGCACATTCTACGTAATAACGACTTTCTATAGTTTCCGCATGCGTCCGTAAATAAGAAAAGATTACTTTCCCCCTTTTTTTAAATTCACAGCTTCTAGAAGGTTTAGATGAATTCTTAAAAAACACGAGTTTTTAGAAAATATGATTTATTTCATAAACAAAATCAACAAAGTTTGCACATTCTACGTCATAACGACTTTCTATAGTTTGCGCATGCATCCGGAAATAAGAAAAGCTTAATTCCCCCCGTTTTTTAAAATCATAGCTTCTAGAAGGTTTACATGATTTCATAAAAAAATTGAGTTTTTAGAAAATGTGATTTTTTTCATAAATGGAATCGACAAAGTTTGCACATTCTACGTCATAACGACTTGCTATAGTTTGCACATGCGTCCGGAAATAAGAAAAGCTTAATTCCCCCCATTTTTTAAAATCAAAGCTTCCAGAAGGTTTACATGATTTCTTAAAAAACACGAGTTTTTAGAAAAAGTGATTTATTTCATCAATGGAATCAACAAAGTATGCACATTATATTTCATAACAACTTTCTATTGTTTGTGCATGCGCAAACTGTGCACATTCTACGTGATAACGACTTTCTATAGTTTGCGCATGCGTCCGGAAATAAGAAAAGCTTACTTGCCCCCTTTTTTTAAATTCACAGCTTCTAGAAGGTTTAGATGAATTCTTAAAAAACACGAGTTTTTAGAAAATGTGATTTATTTCATAAATGGAATGAACAAACTATGCACATTCTACGTAATAACGATTTTTTTTTGTTTGCCCATGCGTCCGGAAATAAGAAAAGCTTACTTCCACCCTTTTTTTAAATTCACAGCTTCTAGAAGGTTTAGATGAATTCTTAAAAAACACGAGTTTTTAGAAAATGTGATTTATTTCATAAATAGAATAAACAAAGTTTGTACATTCTACGTCATAACGACTTTCTATAGTTTGCGCATGCATCCGGAAATAAGAAAAGCTTAATTCCCCCCGTTTTTTAAAATCACAGCTTCTAGAAGGTTTACATGATTTCTTAAAAAACTTGAGTTTTTAGAAAATGTGATTTTTTTCATAAATGGAATCGACAAAGTTTGCACATTCTACGTCATAACGACTTGCTATAGTTTGCACATGCGTCCGGAAATAAGAAAAGCTTAATTCCCCCCATTTTTTAAAATCAAAGCTTCCAGAAGGTTTACATGATTTCTTAAAAAACACGAGTTTTTAGAAAAAGTGATTTATTTCATCAATGGAATCAACAAAGTATGCACATTATATTTCATAACAACTTTCTATTGTTTGTGCATGCGCAAACTGTGCACATTCTACGTGATAACGACTTTCTATAGTTTGCGCATGCGTCCGGAAATAAGAAAAGCTTACTTGCCCCCTTTTTTTAAATTCACAGCTTCTAGAAGGTTTAGATGAATTCTTAAAAAACACGAGTTTTTAGAAAATGTGATTTATTTCATAAATGGAATGAACAAACTATGCACATTCTACGTAATAACGATTTTTTTTTGTTTGCCCATGCGTCCGGAAATAAGAAAAGCTTACTTCCACCCTTTTTTTAAATTCACAGCTTCTAGAAGGTTTAGATGAATTCTTAAAAAACACGAGTTTTTAGAAAATGTGATTTATTTCATAAATGGAATTAACAAACTAAGCACATTCTACGTAACAACGACTTTCTATAGTATGCGCATGCGTCCGGAAATAAGAAAAGCTTCCTTCCGCCAGTTTTTTAAAACCACAGCTTCTAGAAGGTTTACATTATTTCTTAAAAAACACGACTTTTTAGAAAATGTGATTTATTTCATAAATGGAATCAACAAAGTATGCGCATTCTACGTAGTAACGATTTTCTATAGTTGGACTACGCGTCCGGAAATAAGAAAAGCTTACTTCCGCCAGATTTTTAAAATCACAGCTTCTAGAAGGTTTACATGATTTCTTAAAAAACATGAGTTTTTAGAAAATGTGATTTATTTCATAAATGGAATCAACAAAGTATGCACATTCTATGTAATAACGACTTTCTAAAGTTTTCACATGCGTCCGGAAATAAGAAATGCTTACTTCCGCCAGTTTTTTAAAATCACAGCTTCTAGAAGGTTTACATGATTTCTTAAAAAATTGAGTTTTTAGAAAATGTGATTTATTTCATAAATGGAATCAACAAAGTATGCACATTCTATGTCATAACGACTTTCTATAGTTTGCGCATGCGCAAACTATGCACATTCTACGTAATAACGACTTTCTATAGTTAGGGCATGCATCCGGAAATAAGAAAAGCTTACTTCAACCCTTTTTTTAAATTCACAGCTTCTAGAAGGTTTAGATGAATTCTTAAAAAACACGAGTTTTTAGAAAATGTGATTTATTTCATAAATGGAATCAACAAACTATGCACATTCTACGTAATAACAAATTTCTATAGTTTGCGTATGCGTCCGGAAATAACAAAAGCTTCCTTCCGCTAGTTTTTTAAAACCACGGCTTCTAGAAGGTTTACATGATTTCTTAAAAAACACGAGTTTTTAGAAAATGTGATTTATTTCATAAATGGAATCAACAAAGTATGCACATTCTACGTCATAAAAAATTTCTATAGTTTACGCATCCGTCCGGAAATAAGAAAAGCTTAATTCCCCCCGTTTTTTAAAATCACAACTTCTAGAAGGTTTACAGGATGTCTTAAAAAACACGAGTTTTTACGAAATGTGATTTATTTGATAAATGGAATCAACAAAGTATGCACATTCTATGTCATAACGAATTTCTATAGTTTGCGCATGCGAAAACTATGCACATTCTACGTAATAACGACTTTTTATAGTTTGCGGATGCATCCGGAAATAAGAAAAGCTTACTTCCCCCCTTTTTTTAAATTCACAGCTTCTAGAAGGTTTAGATGAATTCTTAAAAAACAGGAGTTTTTAGAAAATGTGATTTATTTCATAAATGGAATCAACAAAGTATGCAAATTCTACGTCATAACAACTTTCTATAGTTTGCGCATGCATCCGGAAATAAGAAAAGCTTACTTCCGACAGTTTTTTAAAACCACAGCTTCTAGAAGGTTTACATGATTTCTTAAAAAACACGAGTTTTTAGAAAATGTGATTTATTTCATAAATGGAATCAACAAACTATGCACATTCAACGTAATAACGACTTTCTATTCTTTGCGCATGCATCCAGAAATAAGAAAAGCTTACTTCCGCCAGTTTTTTAAAACCACAGCTTCTAGAAGGTTTACATGATTTCTTAAAAAACGCCAGTTTTTAGAAAATGTGATTTATTTCATAAATGGAATAAACAAAGTATGCACATTCTATGTAATAACGACTTTCTAAAGTTTGCGCATGCGTCCGGAAATATGAAAAGCTTACTTCCGCCAATTTTTTAAAATCACAGCTTCTAGAAGGTTTACATGATTTCTTAAAAAACATGAATTTTTAGAAAATGTTATTTGTTTCATAAATGGAATCAACAAAGTATGCACCTTCTATGTCATAACGACTTTCTATAGTTTGCGCATGCGCAAACTATGCACATTCTACGTAATAACAACTTTCTATAGTTTGCGCATGCATCTGGAAATAAGAAAAGCTTACTTCCCCCGTTTTTCTAAACTCACAGCTTCTAGAAGGTTTAGATGAATTCTTAAAAAACACGAGTTTTTAGAAAATGTGATTTATTTCATAAATGGAATCAACAAAGTTTGCACATTCTACGTCATAACGACTTTCTATAGTTTGCGCATGCGTCCGGAAATAAGAAAAGCTTAATTCCCCCCGTTTTTTAAAATCACAGCTTCTAGAAGGTTTACATGATTTCTTAAAAAACACGAGTTTTTAGAAACTGTGATTTATTTCATAAATGGAATCAACAAAGTATGCACATTCTATGTCATAATGACTTTATATATTTTGCGCATGCGCAAACTATGCACATTCTACGTGATAACGACTTTCTATAGTTTGTGCATGCGTCCGGAAATAAGAAAAGCTTACTTCCCCCCTTTTTTTAAATTCACAGCTTCTAGAAGGTTTAGATGAATTCTTAAAAAACACGAGTTTTTAGAAAATGTGATTTATTTCATAAATGGAATCAGCAAAGTGTTGTGGGGAAAATGCACCTATAGTTCAGGGGAGAAACTACCAACTTACGGTGATAAAGATAGACTTACAAGCATTCTGCAAGTACAACAAATAAATGAAGAGATTAGGGTTTAGATATGTAGGCACCTTATTCAGAAGGTTGATCCTAGCTTTGCCTCCCTCGCTCTTCAATGCTTATTCAATGTCGCAATGCCCAGACCTGCAAAACAACTTGATACCTTTCTCAAATACATTTGACTACACATATAAGACTGATATTCATAATAGAAAGAGACATCAGATTATAAACAAACTGTAATCAAATCTGAAGACACATTAATAGGTCATATTTGGAAAGAGAAGAACGTCTGATCTTTATTGATGAATGAAAGCAAGTACATAAAGTTATACCTTCCTTCAAGCTTGGCACTTCACGAAACCTAGATTCAAGATCTCCTGCTTCCGTTCTCCAAGGATCCCAGCCTCTAAGCAATTGTACTAGAGTTTACCAAAACTTAAGCACAAGAGAGGGGGATGAGGGTCTCCATTCCTCCAGCATAAATTCACAGCTTCTAGAAGGTTTAGATGAATTCTTAAAAAACAGGAGTTTTTAGAAAATGTGATTTATTTCATAAATGGAATCAACAAAGTATGCAAATTCTACGTCATAACAACTTTCTATAGTTTGCGCATGCGTCCGGAAATAAGAAAAGCTTACTTCCGACAGTTTTTTAAAACCACAGCTTCTAGAAGGTTTACATGATTTCTTAAAAAACACGAGTTTTTAGAAAATGTGATTTATTTCATAAATGGAATCAACAAACTATGCACATTCAACGTAATAACGACTTTCTATTCTTTGCGCATGCATCCAGAAATAAGAAAAGCTTACTTCCGCCAGTTTTTTAAAACCACAGCTTCTAGAAGGTTTACATGATTTCTAGAAGGTTTACATGATTTCTTAAAAAACTTGAGTTTTTAAAAAATGTGATTTATTTCATAAATGGAATCAAAAAAGTATGCACATTCTATGTCATAATGACTTTCTATAGTTTTCCCATCCGCAAGCTATGCACATTCTACGTCATAACGACTTTCTATAGTTTGCGCATGTGTCCGGAAATAAGAAAATCTTACTTCCCCCCTTTTTTTAAATTCACAGCTTCTATAAGGTTTAGATGAATTCTTAAAAAACACGAGTTTTTAGAAAATTTGATTTATTTCATAATTGGAATCAACATACTATGCACGTTCTACATAATAACGACTTTCTATTCTTTGCGCATGCGTCCGGAAGTAAGAAAAGCTTACTTCCACCAGTTTTTTAAAACCACAGCTTCTAGAAGGTTTACATGATTTCTTAAAAAACACCAATTTTTAGAAAATGTGATTTATTTCATAAATGGAATCAACAAAGTATGCAAATTCTATGTAATAACGACTTTCTAAAGTTTGCGCATGCGTCCGGAAATATGAAAAGCTTACTTCCGCCAGTTTTTTAAAATCACAACTTCTAGAAGGTTTACATGATTTCTTAAAAAACACGAGTTTTTGGAAAATGTGATTTATTTCATAAATGGAATCAACAAAGTATGCACATTCTATGTCATAACGACTTTCTATAGTTTGCGCATGCGCAAGCTATGCACATTCTACGTCATAACAACTTTCTATAGTTTGCGCATGCATCCGGAAATAAGAAAAGCTTACTTCCCCCCTTTTTTTAAAATCACAGCTTCTAGAAGGTTTAGATGAATTCTTAAAAAACACGAGTTTTTAGAAAATGTGATTTATTTCATAAATGGAATCAACAAAGTTTTCACATTCTACGTCATAACGACTTTCTATAGTTTGCGCATGCGCAAACTATGCACATTCTACGTCATAACGACTTTCTATAGTTTGCGCATGCGTCCGGAAATAAGAAAAGCTTACTTCCCCCCTTTTTTTAAATTCACAGCTTCTAGAATCTTTAGATTAATTATTAAAAAACACGAATTTTTAGAAAATGTGATTTATTTCATAAATGGAATCAACAAACTATGCACATTCTACGTAATAACGACTTTCTATAGTTTGCGCATGTGTCCGGAAATAAGAAAAGCTTCCTTCGACCAGTTTTTTAAAACCACAGCTTGTAGAAGGTTTACATGATTTCTTTAAAAACATGAGTTTTTAGAAAATGTGATTTATTTCATAAATGGAATCAACAAACTATGCACATTCTATGTAATAACGACTTTCTAGTCTTTTCGCATGCGTCCGGAAATAAGAAAAGCTTACTTCCGCTACTTTTTTTAAACCACAGCTTCTAGAAGGTTTACATGATTTCTTAAAAAAGACCAGTTTTTAGAAAATGAGATTTATTTCATAAATGGAATCAACAAAGTATGCAGATTCTATGTAATAACGACTTTCTAAAGTTTGCTCTTGCATCCAGAAATATGAAAAGCTTACTTCCGTCAGTTTTTTAAAATCACAGCTTCTAGAAGGTTTACATGATTTCTTACAAAACATGAGTTTTTAGAAAATGTGATTTGTTTCATAAATGGAATCAAAAAAGTATGCACATTCTATGTCATAACGACTTTCTATAGTTTGCGTATGCACAAACTATGCACATTCTACGTAATAACAACTTTCTATAGTTTGCCCATGGATCCGGAAATAAGAAAAGCTTACTTCCCCCTTTTTTCTAAATTCACAGCTTCTAGAAGGTTTAGATGAATTCTTAAAAAACACGGGTTTTTAGAAAATGTGATTTATTTCATAAATGGAAAAAACAAAGTTTGCACATTTTACATCATAACGACTTTCTATAGTTTGCGCATGCGTCCGGAAATAAGAAAAGCTTAATTCCCCCCGTTTTTTAAAATCACAGCTTCTAGAAGGTTTACATGAGTTCTTAAAAAACACGAGTTTTTAGAAAATGTGATTTATTTCATAAGTGGAATCAACAAAGTATGCACATTCTATGTCATAACGACTTTCGATAGTTTGCGCATGTGTCCGGAAATAAGAAAAGCTTCCTTCAGCCAGCTTTTTAAAACCACAGCTTCTAGAAGGTTTACATGATTTCTTAAAAAACACGAGTTTTTAGAAAATGTGATTTATTTCATAAATGGAATCAACAAAGTATGCACATTCTATGTAATAACGACTTTCTAACGTTTGCGCATGCGTCCGGAAATATGAAAAGCTTACTTCCGCCAGTTTTTTAAAATTACAGCTTCTAGAAGGTTTACATGATTTCTTAAAAAACACGAGTTTTTAGAAAATGTGATTTATTTCATAAATGGAATCAACAAAGTATGAACATTCTACGTCATAACAACTTTCTATAGTTTGCGCATCTGTCCGGAAATAAGAAAAGCTTAATTCCGCCCGTTTTTTAAAATCACAACTTCTAGAAGGTTTACATGATGTCTTAAAAAACACGAGTTTTTAGGAAATGTGATTTATTTCATAAATGGAATCAACAAAGTATGCACATTCTATTTCATAATGACTTTCCATAGTTTGCGCCTGCGCAAACTATGCACATTATACGTGATAACGACTTTCTATAGTTTGCGCATGCGTTCGGAAATAAGAAAAGCCTACTTCCCCCCTTTTTTTAAATCCACAGCTTCTAGAAGGTTTAGATGAATTCTTAAAAAACATGAGTTTTTAGAAAATGTGATTTATTTCATAAATGGAATCAACAAAGTTTCCACATTCTACGTCATAACGTCTTTCTATAGTTTGCGCATGCGTCTGGAAATAAGAAAAGCTTAATTTCCCCCATTTTTTAAAATCACAGCTTCTAGAAGGTTTACATGATTTCTTAAAAAACACGAGTTTTTAGAAAATATGATTTATTTCATAAATGAAGTCAACAAAGGATGCATATTCTATTTGATAACTACTTTGTATAGTTTACGCATATGCAAACTATGCACATTCTACGTGATAACGACTTTCTATAGTTTGCGCATGCGTCCAGAAATAAGAAAAGCCTACTTCGCCCCTTTTTTTAAATTCACAGCTCCTGGAAGGTTTAGATGAATTCTTAAAAAACAAAAGTTTTTAGAAAATGTGATTTATTTCATAAATGCAATCAACAAAGTATGCACATTCTACGTCACAACCACTTTCTATAGTTTGCGCATGTGTCCGAAAATAAGAAAAGCTTACTTCCCCCCTTTTTTTAAATTCACAGCTTCTAGAAGGTTTACATGATTTCTTAAAAAACACGAGTTTTTAGAAAATGTGATTTATTTTATAAATGGAATCAACAAAGTATGCACATTCTACGTAATAACGACTTTCTATAGTTTGCGCATGTGTCCGGAAATAAGAAAAGCTTCCTTCAGCTAGCTTTTTAAAACCACAGCTTCTAGAAGGTTTACATGATTTCTTAAAAAACACGAGTTTTTAGAAAATGTGATTTATTTCATAAATGGAATCAACAAAGTATGCACATTCTATGTAATAACGACTTTCTAATGTTTGCGCATGCGTCCGGAAATATGAAAAGCTTACTTCCGCCAGTTTTTTAAAATTACAGCTTCTAGAAGGTTTACATGATTTCTTAAAAAACACGAGTTTTTAGAAAATGTGATTTATTTCATAAATGGAATCAACAAAGTATGAACATTCTACGTCATAACAACTTTCTATAGTTTGCGCATCTGTCCGGAAATAAGAAAAGCTTAATTCCGCCCGTTTTTTAAAATCACAACTTCTAGAAGGTTTACATGATGTCTTAAAAAACACGAGTTTTTAGGAAATGTGATTAATTTCATAAATGGAATCAACAAAGTATGCACATTCTATTTCATAACGACTTTCCATAGTTTGCGCATGCGCAAACTATGCACATTATACGTGATAACGACTTTCTATAGTTTGCGCATGCATTCGGAAATAAGAAAAGCCTACTTCCCCCCTTTTTTTAAATCCACAGCTTCTAGAAGGTTTAGATGAATTCTTAAAAAACATGAGTTTTTAGAAAATGTGATTTATTTCATAAATGGAATCAACAAAGTTTCCACATTCTACGTCATAACGTCTTTCTATAGTTTGCGCATGCGTCTGGAAATAAGAAAAGCTTAATTTCCCCCGTTTTTTAAAATCACAGCTTCTAGAAGGTTTACATGATTTCTTAAAAAACACGAGTTTTTAGAAAATATGATTTATTTCATAAATGGAGTCAACATAGGATGCATATTCTATTTGATAACGACTTTCTATAGTTTACGCATATGCAAACTATGCACATTCTACGTGATAACGACTTTCTATAGTTTGCGCATGCGTCCGGAAATAAGAAAAGCCTACTTCGCCCCTTTTTTTAAATTCACAGCTCCTGGAAGGTTTAGATGAATTCATAAAAAACAAGAAGTTTTAGAAAATGTGATTTATTTCATAAATGCAATCAACAAACTATGCACATTCTACGTAATAACGACTTTCTACAGTTTGCGCATGCGTCCGGAAATAAGAAAAGCTTACTTCCGCTAGTTTTTTAAAACCACAGCTTCTAGAAGGTTTACATGATTTCTTAAAAAACACGAGTTTTAGAAAATGTGATTTATTTCATAAATGGAATCAACAGAGTAAGCACATTCTATGTAATAACGACTTTCTAAAGTTTGCGCATGCGTCCGGAAATATGAAAAGCTTACTTCCCCCTGTTTTTTAAAATCACAGCTTCTAGAAGGTTTACATGATTTCTTAAAAAAGACGAGTTTCTAGGAAATGTGATTTATTTCATAAATGGTATCAAAAAAGTATGCACATTCTATGTCATAAAGACTTTCTATACTTTGCGCATGCACAAAGTATGCACATTCTACGTAATAACAACTTTCTATAGTTTGCGCATACGTCCGGAAATAAGAAAAGCTTACTTCCCCCCTTTTTTTAAATTCACAGCTTCTAGAACGTTTAGATGAATTCTTAAAAAACATGAGATTTTAGAGAATGTGATTTATTTCATAAATGGAATCACCGAAGTATGCACAGTCTACGTCATAACAACTTTCTATAGTTTGCGCATACGTCCGGAAATAAGAAAAGCTTAATTCCCCCCGTTTTTTAAAATCACAGCTTCTAGAAGGTTTACATGATTTCTTAAAAAACACGAGTTTTTAGAAAATGTGATTTATTTCATAAATGGAATCAACAAAGTATGCACATTCTATGTCATAATGACTTTCTATAGTTTGCGCATGCGCAAACAATGCACATTCTACGTGATAACGACTTTCTATAGTTTGCGCATGCGTCCGGAAATAAGAAAAGCTTACTTCCCCCCTTTTTTTAAATTCACAGCTTCTAGAAGGTTTAGATGAATTGTTAAAAAACACGAGTTTTTATAAAATGTGATTTATTTCATAAATGGAATCAACAAACTATGCACATTCTACGTAAGAACGACTTTCTATAGTTTGTGCATGCGTCCAGATAGAAGAAAAGCTTCCTTCCGCCAGTTTTTTAAAACCACAGCTTCTAGAAGGTTTACATGATTTCTTAAAAAACACGAGTTTTTAGAAAATGTGATTTATTTCATAGATGGAATCAAAATAGTATGCACATTCTATGTAATAACGACTTTCTATAGTTTGAGCATGCGTCCAGAAATAAGAAAAGCTTAATTCCCCCCGTTTTTTAAAATCACGGCTTCTAGAAGGTTTACATGATTTCCTAAAAAACACGAGTTTTTAGAAAATGTTATTTATTTCATAAATGGAATCAACAAAGTATTCACATTCTACGTCATAACAACTTTCTGTAGTTTGCGCATCCGTCCGGAAATAAGAAAAGATTAATTCCCCCCAATTTTTAAAATCACAACTTCTAGAAGGTTTACATGATGTCTTAAAAAACACCAATTTTTACGAAATGTGATTTATTTCATAAATGGAATCAACAAAGTATGCACATTCTATGTCATAACGACTTTGTAAAGTTTGCGCATGCGCAAACTATGCACATTCTATGTAATAACAAGTTTTTATAGTTTGTGCATGCGTCCGGAAATAAGAAAAGCTTACTTCCCCCCTTTTTTTAAATTCACAGCTTCTAGACGGTTTAGATGAATTCTTAAAAAGCGAGAGTTTTTAGAAAATGTGATTTATTTCATAAATGGAATCAACAAAGTATGCAAATTCTACGTCATAACAACTTTCTATAGTTTGCGCATGCGTCCAGAAATAAGAAAAGCTTAATTCCCCTCGTTTTTTAAAATCACAGCTTCTAGAAGGTTTACATGATTTCTTAAAAAACATGAGTTTTTAGAAAATGTGATTTATTTCATAAATGGAATTAACAAACTAAGCATATTCTACGTAATAACGACTTTCTATAGTATGCACATGTGTCCGGAAATAAGAAAAGCTACCTTCCGCCAGTTTTTTAAAACCACAGCTTCTAGAAGGTTTACATGATTTCTTAAAAAACACGAGTTTTGAGAAAATGTGATTTATTTCATAAATGGAATAAAAAAAGTATGCACATTCTATGTAATAACGACTTTCTAAAGTTTGCGCATGTGTCCGGAAATATGAAAAGCTTACTTCCGCCAGTTTTTTAAAATCACAGCTTCTAGAAGGTTTGCATGATTTATTAAAAAACACGAGTTTTTAGAAAATGTTATTTATTTCATAAATGGAATCAACAAAGTATGCACATTGTACATCATAACAACTTTCTATAGTTTGCGCATCCGTCCAGAAATAAGAAAAGCATAATTCCGCCCATTTTTTAAAATCACAACTTCTAGAAGGTTTACATGATGTCTTAAAAAACATGAGTTTTTAGGAAATGTGATTTATTTCATTAATGCAATTAACAAACTAAGCACATTCTACCTAATAACGACTTTCTATAGTTTGCGCATGCATCCGGAAATAAGAAAAGCTTCCTTCCACCAGTTTTTTAAAACCAAAGCTTCTAGAAGGTTTACATGATTTCTTAAAAAACACGAGTTTTTAGAAAATGTGATTTATTTAATAAATGGAATCAACAAATTATGCACATTCTATGTAGTAACGACTTTCTATAGTTAGGGCATGCATCCGGAAATAAGAAAAGCTTACTTCAACCCTTTTTTTAAATTCACAGCTTCTAGAAGGTTTAGGTGAATTCTTAAAAAACACGAGTTTTTAGAAAATGTGATTTATTTCATAAATGGAATCAACAAACTATGCACATTCTACGTAATAAAAAATTTCTATAGTTTGCGTATGCGTCCGGAAATAACAAAAGCTTCCTTCCGCTAGTTTTTTAAAACCACGGCTTCTAGAAGGTTTACATGATTTCTTAAAAAACACGAGTTTTTAGAAAATGTGATTTATTTCATAAATGGAATGAACAAAGTATGCACATTCTACGTCATAAAAAATTTCTATAGTTTACGCATCCGTCCGGAAATAAGAAAAGCTTAATTCCCCCTGTTTTTTAAAATCACAACTTCTAGAAGGTTTACAGGATGTCTTAAAAAACACGAGTTTTTACGAAATGTGATTTATTTGATAAATGGAATCAACAAAGTATGCACATTCTATGTCATAACGAATTTCTATAGTTTGCGCATGCGAAAACTATGCACATTCTACGTAATAACGACTTTTTATAGTTTGCGGATGCATCCGGAAATAAGAAAAGCTTACTTCCCCCCTTTTTTTAAATTCACAGCTTCTAGAAGGTTTAGATGAATTCTTAAAAAAAAGGAGTTTTTAGAAAATGTGATTTATTTCATAAATGGAATCAACAAAGTATGCAAATTCTACGTCATAACAACTTTCTATAGTTTGCGCATGCGTCCGGAAATAAGAAAAGCTTACTTCCGACAGTTTTTTAAAACCACAGCTTCTAGAAGGTTTACATGATTTCTTAAAAAACACGAGTTTTTAGAAAATGTGATTTATTTCATAAATGGAATCAACAAACTATGCACATTCAACGTAATAACGACTTTCTATTCTTTGCGCATGCATCCAGAAATAAGAAAAGCTTACTTCCGCCAGTTTTTTAAAACCACAGCTTCTAGAAGGTTTACATGATTTCTTAAAAAACGCCAGTTTTTAGAAAATGTGATTTATTTCATAAATGGAATAAACAAAGTATGCACATTCTATGTAATAACGACTTTCTAAAGTTTGCGCATGCGTCCGGAAATATGAAAAGCTTACTTCCGCCAGTTTTTTAAAATCACAGCTTCTAGAAGGTTTACATGATTTCTTAAAAAACAGGAATTTTTAGAAAATGTTATTTGTTTCATAAATGGAATCAACAAAGTATGCACCTTCTATGTCATAACGACTTTCTATAGTTTGCGCATGCGCAAACTATGCACATTCTACGTAATAACAACTTTCTATAGTTTGCGCATGCATCCGGAAATAAGAAAAGCTTACTTCCCCCGTTTTTCTAAACTCACAGCTTCTAGAAGGTTTAGATGAATTCTTAAAAAACACGAGTTTTTAGAAAATGTGATTTATTTCATAAATGGAATCAACAAAGTTTCCACATTCTACGTCATAACGACTTTCTATAGTTTGCGCATGCGTCCGGAAATAAGAAAAGCTTAATTCCCCCCGTTTTTTAAAATCACAGCTTCTAGAAGGTTTACATGATTTCTTAAAAAACACGAGTTTTTAGAAACTGTGATTTATTTCATAAATGGAATCAACAAAGTATGCACATTCTATGTCATAACGACTTTCTATATTTTGCGCATGCGCAAACTATGCACATTCTACGTGATAACGACTTTCTATAGTTTGTGCATGCGTCCGGAAATAAGAAAAGCTTACTTCCCCCCTTTTTTTAAATTCACAGCTTCTAGAAGGTTTAGATGAATTCTTAAAAAACACGAGTTTTTAGAAAATGTGATTTATTTCATAAATGGAATCAGCAAAGTATGCACATTCTACGTCATAACCACTCTCTATAGTTTGCGCATGTGTCCGGAAATAAGAAAAGCTTACTTCCCCCCTTTTTTTAAATTCACAGCTTCTAGAAGGTTTACATGATTTCTTAAAAAACTTGAGTTTTTAAAAAATGTGATTTATTTCATAAATGGAATCAAAAAAGTATGCACATTCTATGTCATAATGACTTTCTATAGTTTTCCCATCCGCAAGCTATGCACATTCTACGTCATAACGACTTTCTATAGTTTGCGCATGTGTCCGGAAATAAGAAAATCTTACTTCCCCCCTTTTTTTAAATTCACAGCTTCTATAAGGTTTAGATGAATTCTTAAAAAACACGAGTTTTTAGAAAATTTGATTTATTTCATAATTGGAATCAACATACTATGCACGTTCTACATAATAACGACTTTCTATTCTTTGCGCATGCGTCCGAAAGTAAGAAAAGCTTACTTCCGCCAGTTTTTTAAAACCACAGCTTCTAGAAGGTTTACATGATTTCTTAAAAAACACCAATTTTTAGAAAATGTGATTTATTTCATAAATGGAATCAACAAAGTATGCAAATTCTATGTAATAACGACTTTCTAAAGTTTGCGCATGCGTCCGGAAATATGAAAAGCTTACTTCCGCCAGTTTTTTAAAATCACAACTTCTAGAAGGTTTACATGATTTCTTAAAAAACACGAGTTTTTGGAAAATGTGATTTATTTCATAAATGGAATCAACAAAGTATGCACATTCTATGTCATAACGACTTTCTATAGTTTGCGAATGCGCAAGCTATGCACATTCTACGTCATAACAACTTTCTATAGTTTGCGCATGCATCCGGAAATAAGAAAAGCTTACTTCCCCCCTTTTTTTAAAATCACAGCTTCTAGAAGGTTTAGATGAATTCTTAAAAAACACGAGTTTTTAGAAAATGTGATTTATTTCATAAATGGAATCAACAAAGTTTTCACATTCTACGTCATAACGACTTTCTATAGTTTGCGCATGCGCAAACTATGCACATTCTACGTCATAACGACTTTCCATAGTTTGCGCATGCGTCCGGAAATAAGAAAAGCTTACTTCCCCCCTTTTTTTAAATTCACAGCTTCTAGAATCTTTAGATTAATTATTAAAAAACACGCATTTTTAGAAAATGTGATTTATTTCATAAATGGAATCAACAAACTATGCACATTCTACGTAATAACGACTTTCTATAGTTTGCGCATGTGTCCGAAAATAAGAAAAGCTTCCTTCGACCAGTTTTTTAAAACCACAGCTTGTAGAAGGTTTACATGATTTCTTTAAAAACATGAGTTTTTAGAAAATGTGATTTATTTCATAAATGGAATCAACAAACTATGCACATTCTATGTAATAACGACTTTCTAGTCTTTTCGCATGCGTCCGGAAATAAGAAAAGCTTACTTCCGCTACTTTTTTTAAACCACAGCTTCTAGAAGGTTTACATGATTTCTTAAAAAAGACCAGTTTTTAGAAAATGAGATTTATTTCATAAATGGAATCAACAAAGTATGCAGATTCTATGTAATAACGACTTTCTAAAGTTTGCTCTTGCATCCAGAAATATGAAAAGCTTACTTCCGTCAGTTTTTTAAAATCACAGCTTCTAGAAGGTTTACATGAGTTCTTAAAAAACATGAGTTTTTAGAAAATGTGATTTATTTCATAAGTGGAATCAACAAAGTATGCACATTCTATGTCATAACGACTTTCTATATTTTGCGCATGCAAAAACTATGCCCATTCTACGTGATAACGACTTTCTATAGTTTGCGCATGCGTCCGGAAATAAGAAAAGCTTACTTCCCCCCTTTTTTTAAATTCACAGCTTCTAAAAGGTTTAGATGAATTCTTAAAAAACAAAAGTTTTTAGAAAATGTGATTTATTTCATAAATGGAATCAACAAAGTATGCACATTCTACGTCACAACCACTTTCTATAGTTTGCGCATGTGTCCGAAAATAAGAAAAGCTTACTTCCCCCCTTTTTTTAAATTCACAGCTTCTAGACGGTTTACATGAATTCTTAAAAAACACGAGTTTTTAGAAAATGTGATTTATTTTATAAATGGAATCAACAAACTATGCACATTCTACGTAATAACGACTTTCGATAGTTTGCGCATGTGTCCGGAAATAAGAAAAGCTTCCTTCAGCCAGCTTTTTAAAACCACAGCTTCTAGAAGGTTTACATGATTTCTTAAAAAACATGAGTTTTTAGAAAATGTGATTTATTTCATAAATGGAATCAACAAAGTATGCACATTCTATGTAATAACGACTTTCTAACGTTTGCGCATGCGTCCGGAAATATGAAAAGCTTACTTCCGCCAGTTTTTTAAAATTACAGCTTCTAGAAGGTTTACATGATTTCTTAAAAAACACGAGGTTTTAGAAAATGTGATTTATTTCATAAATGGAATCAACAAAGTATGAACATTCTACGTCATAACAACTTTCTATAGTTTGCGCATCTGTCCGGAAATAAGAAAAGCTTAATTCCGCCCGTTTTTTAAAATCACAACTTCTAGAAGGTTTACATGATGTCTTAAAAAACACGAGTTTTTAGGAAATGTGATTTATTTCATAAATGGAATCAACAAAGTATGCACATTCTATTTCATAACGACTTTCCATAGTTTGCGCCTGCGCAAACTATGCACATTATACGTGATAACGACTTTCTATAGTTTGCGCATGCGTTCGGAAATAAGAAAAGCCTACTTCCCCCCTTTTTTTAAATCCACAGCTTCTAGAAGGTTTAGATGAATTCTTAAAAAACATGAGTTTTTAGAAAATGTGATTTATTTCATAAATGGAATCAACAAAGTTTCCACATTCTACGTCATAAAGTCTTTCTATAGTTTGCGCATGCGTCTGGAAATAAGAAAAGCTTAATTTCCCCCATTTTTTAAAATCACAGCTTCTAGAAGGTTTACATGATTTCTTAAAAAACACGAGTTTTTAGAAAATGTGATTTATTTTATAAATGGAATCAACAAAGTATGCACATTCTACGTAATAACGACTTTCTATAGTTTGCGCATGTGTCCGGAAATAAGAAAAGCTTCCTTCAGCTAGCTTTTTAAAACCACAGCTTCTAGAAGGTTTACATGATTTCTTAAAAAACACGAGTTTTTAGAAAATGTGATTTATTTCATAAATGGAATCAACAAAGTATGCACATTCTATGTAATAACGACTTTCTAATGTTTGCGCATGCGTCCGGAAATATGAAAAGCTTACTTCCGCCAGTTTTTTAAAATTACAGCTTCTAGAAGGTTTACATGATTTCTTAAAAAACACGAGTTTTTAGAAAATGTGATTTATTTCATAAATAGAATCAACAAAGTATGAACATTCTACGTCATAACAACTTTCTATAGTTTGCGCATCTATCCGGAAATAAGAAAAGCTTAATTCCGCCCGTTTTTTAAAATCACAACTTCTAGAAGGTTTACATGATGTCTTAAAAAACACGAGTTTTTAGGAAATGTGATTAATTTCATAAATGGAATCAACAAAGTATGCACATTCTATTTCATAACGACTTTCCATAGTTTGCGCATGCGCAAACTATGCACATTATACGTGATAACGACTTTCTATAGTTTGCGCATGCATTCGGAAATAAGAAAAGCCTACTTCCCCCCTTTTTTTAAATCCACAGCTTCTAGAAGGTTTAGATGAATTCTTAAAAAACATGAGTTTTTAGAAAATGTGATTTATTTCATAAATGGAATCAACAAAGTTTCCACATTCTACGTCATAACGTCTTTCTATAGTTTACGCATGCGTCTGGAAATAAGAAAAGCTTAATTTCCCCCGTTTTTTAAAATCACAGCTTCTAGAAGGTTTACATGATTTCTTAAAAAACACGAGTTTTTAGAAAATATGATTTATTTCATAAATGGAGTCAACAAAGGATGCATATTCTATTTGATAACGACTTTCTATAGTTTACGCATATGCAAACTATGCACATTCTACGTGATAACGACTTTCTATAGTTTGCGCATGCGTCCGGAAATAAGAAAAGCCTACTTCGCCCCTTTTTTTAAATTCACAGCTCCTGGAAGGTTTAGATGAATTCTTAAAAAACAAAAGTTTTTAGAAAATGTGATTTATTTCATAAATGCAATCAACAAAGTATGCACATTCTACGTCACAACCACTTTCTATAGTTTGCGCATGTGTCCGAAAATAAGAAAAGCTTACTTCCCCCCTTTTTTTAAATTCACAGCTTCTAGAAGGTTTACATGATTTCTTAAAAAACACGAGTTTTTAGAAAATGTGATTTATTTTATAAATGGAATCAACAAAGTATGCACATTCTACGTAATAACGACTTTCTATAGTTTGGGCATGTGTCCGGAAATAAGAAAAGCTTCCTTCAGCTAGCTTTTTAAAACCACAGCTTCTAGAAGGTTTACATGATTTCTTAAAAAACACGAGTTTTTAGAAAATGTGATTTATTTCATAAATGGAATCAACAAAGTATGCACATTCTATGTAATAACGACTTTCTAATGTTTGCGCATGCGTCCGGAAATATGAAAAGCTTACTTCCGCCAGTTTTTTAAAATTACAGCTTCTAGAAGGTTTACATGATTTCTTAAAAAACACGAGTTTTTAGAAAATGTGATTTATTTCATAAATAGAATCAACAAAGTATGAACATTCTACGTCATAACAACTTTCTATAGTTTGCGCATCTGTCCGGAAATAAGAAAAGCTTAATTCCGCCCGTTTTTTAAAATCACAACTTCTAGAAGGTTTACATGATGTCTTAAAAAACACGAGTTTTTAGGAAATGTGATTAATTTCATAAATGGAATCAACAAAGTATGCACATTCTATTTCATAACGACTTTCCATAGTTTGCGCATGCGCAAACTATGCACATTATACATGATAACGACTTTCTATAGTTTGCGCATGCATTCGGAAATAAGAAAAGCCTACTTCCCCCCTTTTTTTAAATCCACAGCTTCTAGAAGGTTTAGATGAATTCTTAAAAAACATGAGTTTTTAGAAAATGTGATTTATTTCATAAATGGAATCAACAAAGTTTCCACATTCTACGTCATAACGTCTTTCTATAGTTTGCGCATGCGTCTGGAAATAAGAAAAGCTTAATTTCCCCCGTTTTTTAAAATCACAGCTTCTAGAAGGTTTACATGATTTCTTAAAAAACACGAGTTTTTAGAAAATATGATTTATTTCATAAATGGAGTCAACAAAGGATGCATATTCTATTTGATAACGACTTTCTATAGTTTACGCATATGCAAACTATGCACATTCTACGTGATAACGACTTTCTATAGTTTGCGCATGCGTCCGGAAATAAGAAAAGCCTACTTCGCCCCTTTTTTTAAATTCACAGCTCCTGGAAGGTTTAGATGAATTCATAAAAAACAAGAAGTTTTAGAAAATGTGATTTATTTCATAAATGCAATCAACAAACTATGCACATTCTACGTAATAACGACTTTCTACAGTTTGCGCATGCGTCCGGAAATAAGAAAATCTTACTTCCGCTAGTTTTTTAAAACCACAGCTTCTAGAAGGTTTACATGATTTCTTAAAAAACACGAGTTTTAGAAAATGTGATTTATTTCATAAATGGAATCAACAGAGTAAGCACATTCTATGTAATAACGACTTTCTAAAGTTTGCGCATGCGTCCGGAAATATGAAAAGCTTACTTCCCCCTGTTTTTTAAAATCACAGCTTCTAGAAGGTTTACATGATTTCTTAAAAAAGACGAGTTTCTAGGAAATGTGATTTATTTCATAAATGTAATCAACAAAGTATGCACATTCTATGTCATAAAGACTTTCTATACTTTGCGCATGCGCAAAGTATGCACATTCTACGTAATAACAACTTTCTATAGTTTGCGCATACGTCCCGAAATAAGAAAAGCTTACTTCCCCCCTTTTTTTAAATTCACAGCTTCTAGAACGTTTAGATGAATTCTTAAAAAACATGAGATTTTAGAGAATGTGATTTATTTCATAAATGGAATCACCGAAGTATGCACAGTCTACGTCATAACAACTTTCTATAGTTTGCGCATACGTCCGAAAATAAGAAAAGCTTAATTCCCCCCGTTTTTTAAAATCACAGCTTCTAGAAGGTTTACATGATTTCTTAAAAAACACGAGTTTTTAGAAAATGTGATTTATTTCATAAATGGAATCAACAAAGTATGCACATTCTATGTCATAACAAATTTCTATAGTTTGCGCATGCGCAAACTATGCACATTCTACGTGATAACGACTTTCTATAGTTTGCGCATGCGTTCGGAAATAAGAAAAGCTTATTTCCCCCCCTTTTTTAAATTCACAGCTTCTAGAAGATTTAGATGAATTCTTAAAAAACACGAGTTTCTAGAAAATGTGATTTATTTCATAAATGGAATCAACAAAGTATGCACATTCTACAAAGTAACGACTTTCTATGGTTTGCGCATGCCTCCGGAAATAAAAAAGCTTACTTCCGCCAGTTTTTTAAAATCACAGCTTCTAGAAGGTTTATATGATTTCTTAAAAAACACGAGTTTTTAGAAAATGTGATTTATTTCATAAATGGAATCAACAAAGTATGCAAATTCTACGTCATAAGATCATTCTATAGTTTGCGCATGCGTCCGGAAATAAGAAAAGCTTAATTCCCCCCGTTTTTTAAAATCACAGCTTCTAGAAGGTTTACATGATTTCTTAAAAAACATGAGTTTTTAGAAAATGTGATTTATTTCATAAATGGAATTAACAAACTAAGCACATTCTACGTAACAACGACTTTCTATAGTATGCGCATGCGTCCGGAAATAAGAAAAGCTTCCTTCCGCCAGTTTTTTAAAACCACAGCTTCTAGAAGGTTTACATTATTTCTTAAAAAACATGACTTTTTAGAAAATGTGATTTATTTCATAAATGGAATCAACAAAGTATGCACATTCTACGTCATAACGACTTTCTATAGTTTGCGCATGCGTCCGGAAATAATAAAAGCTTACTTCCACCGTTTTCTAAAATCACAGCTTCTAGAAGGTTTACATGATTTCGTAAAAAACATGAGTTTTTAGAAAATGTGATTTATTTCATAAATGGAATCAACAAAGTATGCACATTCTATGTAATAACGACTTTATAAAGTTTTCACATGCGTCCGGAAATAAGAAAAGCTTACTTCCGCCAGTTTTTTAAAATCACAGCTTCCAGAAGGTTTACATGATTTCTTAAAAAATTGAGTTTTTAGAAAATGTGATTTATTTCATAAATGGAATCAACAAAGTATGCACATTCTATGTCATAACGACTTTCTATAGTTTGCGCATGTGCAAACTATGCACATTCTACGTTTACTTTCTATAGTTTGCGCATGCGTCCGGAAATAAGAAAAGCTTACTTGAACCCTTTTTTTAAATTCACAGCTTCTAGAAGGTTTAGATGAATTCTTAAAAAACACGAGTTTTTAGAAAATGTGATTTATTTCATAAATGGAATCAACAAACTATGCATTTTCTACGTAATAACAAATTTCTATAGTTTGCGTATGCGTCCGGAAATAACAAAAGCTTCCTTCCGCTAGTTTTTTAAAACCACGGCTTCTAGAAGGTTTACATGATTTCTTAAAAAACACGAGTTTTTAGAAAATGTGATTTATTTCATAAATGGAATCAACAAAGTATGCACATTCTACGTCATAAAAAATTTCTATAGTTTACGCATCCGTCCGGAAATAAGAAAAGCTTAATTCCCCCCGTTTTTTAAAATCACAACTTCTAGAAGGTTTACTGGATGTATTAAAAAACACGAATTTTTAGGAAATGTGATTTATTTGATAAATGGAATCAACAAAGTATGCACATTCTATGTCATAACGAATTTCTATAGTTTGCGCATGCGCAAACTATGCACATTCTACGTAATAACGACTTTTTATAGTTTGCGGATGCGTCCGGAAATAAGAAAAGCTTACTTCCCCCCTTTTTTTAAATTCACAGCTTCTAGAAGGTTTAGATGAATTCTTAAAAAACCGGAGTTTTTAGAAAATGTGATTTATTTCATAAATGGAATCAACAAAGTATGCAAATTCTACGTCATAACAACTTTCTATAGTTTGCGCATGCGTCCAGAAATAAGAAAAGCTTAATTCCCCCCATTTTTTAAAATCACAGCTTCTAGAAGGTTTACATGATTTCTTAAAAAACATGAGTTTTTAGAAAATGTGATTTATTTCATAAATGGAATTAACAAACTAAGCATATTCTACGTAATAACGACTTTCTATAGTATGCGCATGTGTCCGGAAATAAGAAAAGCTATTTTCCGCCAGTTTTTTAAAACCACAGCTTCTAGAAGGTTTACATGATTTCTTAAAAAACACGAGTTTTTAGAAAATGTGATTTATTTCATAAATGGAATAAAAAAAGTATGCACATTCTATGTAATAACAACTTTCTAAAGTTTGCGCATGTGTCCGGAAATATGAAAAGCTTACTTCCGCCAATTTTTTAAAATCACAGCTTCTAGAAGGTTTGCATGATTTCTTAAAAAACACGAGTTTTTAGAAAATGTTATTTATTTCATAAATGGAATCAACAAAGTATGCACATTGTACGTCATAACAACTTTCTATAGTTTGCGCATCCGTCCGGAAATAAGAAAAGCATAATTCCGCCCGTTTTTTAAAATCACAACTTCTAGAAGGTTTACATGATGTCTTAAAAAACACGAGTTTTTAGGAAATGTGATTTATTTCATTAATGGAATTAACAAACTAAGCACATTCTACCTAATAACGACTTTCTATAGTTTGCGCATGCATCCGGAAATAAGAAAAGCTTCCTTCCACCAGTTTTTTAAAACCAAAGCTTCTAGAAGATTTACATGATTTCTTAAAAAACACGAGTTTTTAGAAAATGTGATTTATTTAATAAATGGAATCAACAAAGTATGCACATTCTATTAGTAACGATTTTCTATAGTTTGCGCACGCGTCCGCAAATAATAAAAGCTTACTTCCGCCAGTTTTTTAAAATCACAGCTTCTAGAAGGTTTACATGATTTCTTAAAAAACATGAGTTTTTAGAAAATGTGATTTATTTCATAAATGGAATCAACAAAGTATGCACATTCTATGTAATAACCACTTTCTAAAGTTTTCACATGCGTCCAGAAATAAGAAAAGCTTACTTCCGCCAGTTTTTTAAAATCACAGCTTCTAGAAGGTTTACATGATTTCTTAAAAAACACGAGTTTTTAGAAAATGTGATTTATTTCATAAATGGAATCAACAAAGTATGCACATTCTATGTCATAACGACTTTCTATAGTTTGCGCATGCGCAAACTATGCACATTCTATGTAATAACGACTTTCTATAGTTTCCGCATGCGTCCGGAAATAAGAAAAGCTTACTTCCCCCCTTTTTTTAAATTCACAGCTTCTAGAAGGTTTAGATGAATTCTTAAAAAACAGGAGTTTTTAGAAAATGTGATTTATTTCATAAATAGAATCAAAAAAGTTTGCGCATTCTACGTCATAACGACTTTCTATAGTTTGCGCATGCGTCCGGAAATAAGAAAAGCTTAATTCCCCCCGTTTTTTAAAATCACAGCTTCTAGAAGGTTTACATGATTTCTTAAAAAACTTGAGTTTTTAGAAAATGTGATTTTTTTCATAAATGGAACCAACAAAGTTTGCACATTCTACGTCATAACGACTTGCTATAGTTTGCGCATGCGTTCGGAAATAAGAAAAGCTTAATTCCCCCCGTTTTTTAAAATCAAAGCTTCTAGAAAGTTTACATGATTTCTTAAAAAACACGAGTTTTTAGAAAATGTGATTTATTTCATAAATGGAATCAACAAAGTATGCACATTCTATGTCATAATGACTTTCTATAGTTTGCGCATGCGCAAACTATGCACATTCTACATGATAACGACTTTCTATAGTTTGCGCATGCGTCCGGAAAGAAGAAAAGCTTACTTCCCCCCTTTTTTTAAATTCACAGCTTCTAGAAGGTTTAGATGAATTCTTAAAAAACACGAGTTTTTAGAAAATGTGATTTATTTCATAAATGGAATCAACAAACTATGCACATTCTACGTAATAAAGACGTTCTATTCTTTCCGCATGCGTCCGGAAGTAAGAAAAGCTTACTTCCGCCAGTTTTTTAAAACCACAGCTTCTAGAAGGTTTACATGATTTCTTAAAAAACACCAGTTTTTAGAAAATGTGATTTATTTCATAAATGGAATCAACAAAGTATGCAAATTCTATGTAATAACGACTTTCTAAAGTTTGCGCATGCGTCCGGAAATATGAAAAGCTCACTTCCGCCAGTTTTTTAAAATCACAGCTTCTAGAAGGTTTACATGATTTCTTAAAAAACACGAGTTTTTAGAAAATGTGATTTATTTCATAAATGGAATCAACAAAGTATGCACATTCTATGTCATAACGACTTTCTATAGTTTGCGCATGCGCAAACTATCCACATTCTACGTAATAACGACTTTCTATAGTTTGCGCATGCATCCGGAAATAAGAAAAGCTTACTTCCCCCCTTTTTCTAAATTCACAACTTCTAGAAGGTTTAGATGAATTCTTAAAAAACACGAGTTTTTAGAAAATGTGATTTATTTTATAAATGGAATAAACAAAGTTTGCACATTCTACGTCATAACGACTTTTCTATAGTTTGCGCATCCGTCCGAAACTAAGAAAAGCTTAATTCCCCCCGTTTTTTAAAATCACAGCTTCTAGAAGGTTTACATGATTTCTTAAAAAACACGAGTTTTTAGAAAATGTGATTTATTTCATAAATGGAATAAACAAAGTTTGCACATTCTACGTCATAACGACTTTCTATAGTTTGCGCATGTGTCCGGAAATAAGAAAAGCTTAATTCCCCCCGTTTTTTAAAATCACAGCTTCTAGAAGGTTTACATGATTTCTTAAAAAACACGAGTTTTTAGAAAATGTGATTTATTTCATAAATTGAATAAACAAAGTTTGCACATTCTACGTCATAACGACTTTCTATAGTTTGCGCATGCGTCCGGAAATAAGAAAAGCTTAATTCCCCCCGTTTTTTAAAATCACAGCTTCTAGAAGGTTTACATGATTTCTTAAAAAACACGAGTTTTTAGAAAATGTGATTTATTTCATAAATGGAATCAACAAAGTATGCACATTATATGTCATAACGACTTTCTATAGTTTGCGCATGCGCAAACTATGCACATTCTACGTAATAACGACTTTCTATAGTTTGCGCATGCATCCGGAAATAAGAAAAGCTTACTTCCCCCCTTTTTCTAAATTCACAACTTCTAGAAGGTTTAGATGAATTCTTAAAAAACACGAGTTTTTAGAAAATGTGATTTATTTCATAAATGGAATAAACAAAGTTTGCACATTCTACGTCATAACGACTTTCTATAGTTTGCGCATGCGTCCGGAAATAAAAAAAGCTTAATTCCCCCCGTTTTTTAAAATCACAGCTTCTAGAAGGTTTACATGATTTCTTAAAAAACACGAGTTTTTAGAAAATGTGATTTATTTCATAAATGGAATCAACAAAGTATGCACATTTTACGTGATAACGACTTTCTATAGTTTGCACATGCATCCGGAAATAATAAAAGCTTACTTCCCCCCCTTTTTTTAAATTCACAGCTTCTAGAAGGTTTAGATGAATTCTTAAAAAACAAGAGTTTTTAGAAAATGTGATTTATTTCATAAATGGAATCAACAAACTATGCACATTCTATGTAATAACGACTTTCTATTCTTTGCGCATGTGTCCGGAAATAAGAAAAGCTTACTTCCGCCAGTTTTTTAAAATCACAGCTTCTAGAAGTATTACATGATTTCTTAAAAAACACAAGTTTTTAGAAAATGTGATTGATTTCATAAATGGAATCAACAAAGTATGCACATTCTATGTCATAACGACTTTCTATAGTTTGCGCATGCGCAAACTATGCACATTCTACGTAATAATGACTTTCTATAGTTTCCGCATACCTCCGGAAATAAGCAAAGCTTACTTCCCCCCTTTTTTTAAATTCACAGCTTCTAGAAGGTTTAGATGAATTCTTAGAAAACACTTGTTTTTAGAAAATGTGATTTATTTCATAAATAGAATCAACAAAGTTTGGACATTCTACGTCATAACGACTTTCTATAGTTTGTGCATGCGTCCGGAAATAAGAAAAGCTTAATTCTCCCCGTTTTTTAAAATCACAGCTTCTAGAAGGTTTACATGATTTCTTAAAAAACTTGAGTTTTTAGAAAATATTATTTTTTTCATAAATGGAATCAACAAAGTTTGCACATTCTACGTCATAACGACTTGCTATAGTTTTCGCATGCGTCCGGGAATAAGAAAATCTTAATTCCCCCCTTTTTTAAAATCAAAGCTTCTAGAAGGTTTACATGATTTCTTAAAAAACACGAGTTTTTTGAAAATGTGTTTTATTTCATAAATGGAATAAAAAAAGTATGCACATTCTATGTCATAACGACTTTCTATAATTTGCGCATGCGCAGACTATGCACATTCTACGTGATAACGACTTTCTATAGTTTGCGCATGCGTCAAGAAATAAGAAAAGCTTACTTCCCCCCTTTTTTTAAATTCACAGCTTCTAGAAGGTTTAGATGAATTCTTGAAAAACACGAGTTTTTAGAAAATTTGATTTATTTCATAAATGGAATCAACAAACTATGCACATTCTACGTAATAACGACTTTCTATTCTTTGCGCATCCGTCTGGAAGTAAGAAAAGCTTACTTCCGCCAGTTTTTTAAAACCACAGCTTCTAGAATGTTTACATGATTTCTTAACAAACACCAGTTTTTAGAAAATGTGATTTATTTCATAAATGGTATCAACAAAGTATGCAAATTCTATGTAATAACGATTTTCTAAAGTTTGCGCATGCGTCCGGAAATATGAAAAGCTTACTTCCGCCAGTTTTTTAAAATCACAGCTTCTAGAAGGTTTAGATGAATTCTTAAAAAACATGAGTTTTTAGAAAATGTGATTTATTTCATAAATGGAATCAACAAAGTTTACACATTCTACGTCATAACGACTTTCTATAGTTTGGGCATGCGCAAACTATGCACATTCTACGTCATAAAGACTTTCTATAGTGTGTGCATGCGTTCGGAAATAAGAAAAGCTTACTTCCCCCCCTTTTTTAAATTCACAGCTTCTAGAAGGTTTACATGAATTCTTAAAAAACACGAGTTTTTAGAAAATGTGATTTATTTCATAAATGGAATCAACAAACTATGCACATTCTACGTAATAACGACTTTCTATAGTTTGCGCATGTGTCTGGAAATAAGAAAAGCTTCCTTCGGCCAGTTTTTTAAAACCACAGCTTGTAGAAGGTTTACATGATTTCTTAAAAAACACGAGTTTTTAGAAAATGTGATTTATTTCATAATTGGAATCAACAAAGTATGCACATTCTATGTAATAACGACTTTCTAAAGTTTGCGCATGCGTCCGGAAATATGAAAAGCTTACTTCTCCCAGTTTTTTAAAATCACATATTCTAGAAGGTTTACATAATTTCTTAAAAAACACGAGTTTTTAGAAAATGTGATTTGTTTCATAAATGGAATCAACAAAGTATGCACATTCTATGTCATAACGACTTTCTATAGTTTGCGCATGCGTCCAGAAATAAGAAAAGCTTACTTCCCCCCTTTTTTTAAAATCACAGCTTCTAGAAGGTTTAGATGAATTCTTAAAAAACACGGGTTTTTAGAAAATGTGATTTATTTCATAAATGGAATCAACACAGTCTGACATTCTAAGTCATAACCACCTTCTATAGTTTGCGCATGCGTCCGGAAATAAGAAAAGCTTACTTCCCTCCTTTTTTTAAATTCACAGCTTCTAGAAGGTTTACATGATTTCTTAAAAAACTTGAGTTTTTAGAAAATGTGATTTATTTCATAAATGGAATCAAAAAAGTATGCACATTCTATGTCATAACGACTTTGTATAGTTTGCGCATGCGCAAACTATGCACATTCTACGTCATAACGACTTTCTATAGTTTGCACATTCGTCCGGAAAAAAGAAAAGCTTACTTCCCAACATTTTTTAAAATCACAGCTTCTAGAAGGTTTACATGATTTCTTAAAAAACACGAGGTTTTAGAAAATGTGATTTATTTCATAAATGGAATCAACAAACTATGCACATTCTACGTAATAACGACTTTCTATAGTTTGTGCATGCATCCAGAAATAAGAAAAGCTCACTTTCACAGCTTCTAGAAGGTTTAGATGAATTCTTAAAAAACATGAGTTTTTAGAAAATGTGATTTATTTCATAAATGGAATCAACAAAGTTTACACATTCTACGTCATAACGACTTTCTATAGTTTGGGCATGCGCAAACTATGCACATTCTACGTCATAAAGACTTTCTATAGTTTGTGCATGCGTTCGGAAATAAGAAAAGCTTACTTCCCCCCTTTTTTTAAATTCACAGCTTCTAGAAGGTTTAGATGAATTCTTAAAAAACACGAGTTTTTAGAAAATGTGATTTATTTCATAAATGGAATCAACAAACTATGCACATTCTACGTAATAACGACTTTCTATAGTTTGCGCATGTGTCCGGAAATAAGAAAAGCTTCCTTCGGCCAGTTTTTTAAAACCACAGCTTCTAGAAGGTTTACATGATTTCTTAAAAAACACCAGTTTTTAGAAAATGTGATTTATTTCATAAATGGAATCAACAAACTATGCACATTCTATGTAATAACGACTTTCTAAAGTTTGCGCATGCATCCGGAAATATGAAAAGCTTACTTCCGCCAATTTTTTAAAATCACAGCTTCTAGAAGGTTTGCATGATTTCTTAAAAAACACGAGTTTTTAGAAAATGTGATTTATTTCATAAATGGACTCAACAAAGTATGCACATTCTACGTCATAACAACTTTCTATAGTTTGCGCATCCGTCCGGAAATAAGAGAAGCTTAATTCCCCCCTTTTTTTAAAATCACAACTTCTAGAAGGTTTACATGATGTCTTAAAAAACACGAGTTTTTAGGAAATGTGATTTATTTCATAAAGGGAATCAACAAAGTATACACATTCTATGTCATAACGACTTTCTAAAGTTTGCGCATGCGCATACTATGCACATTCTACGTGATAACAACTTTCGATAGTTTGCGCATACGTCCGGAGATAAGAAAAGCTTACTTCCCCCCTTTTTTTAAATTCACAGCTTGTAGAAGGTTTACATGATTTCTTAAAAAACACGAGTTTTTGGAAAATGTGATTTATTTCATAAATGGAATCAACAAAGTATGCACATTCTATGTCATAACGACTTTCTATATTTTGCTCATCCGCAAACTATGCACATTCTACGTGATAACGACTTTCTATAGTTTGCGCATGCGTCCGGAAATAAGAAAAGCTTACTTCCACCCTTTTTCTAAATTCACAGCTTCTAGAAGGTTTAGATGAATTCTTAAAAATCATGGGTTTTTAGAAAATGTGATTTATTTCATAAATGGAATCAACAAAGTTTGCACATTCTACGTCATAACGACTTTCTATAGTTTGCGCATGCGTCCGGAAATAAGAAAAGCTTAATTCCCCCCGTTTTTTAAAATCACAGCTTCTAGAAGGTTTACATGATTTCTTAAAAAACACGAGTTTTTAGAAAATGTGATTTATTTCATAAATGGAATCAAAAAAGTATGCACATTCTATGTCATAACGACTTTCTATATTTTGCTCATGCAAAAACTATGCACATTCTACGAGATAACGACTTTCTATAGTTTGCGCATGCGTCCAGAAATAAGAAAAGCTTACTTCCCCCCTTTTTCTAAATTCACAGCTTCTAGAAGGTTTAGATGAATTCTTAAAAAACACGGGTTTTTAGAAAATGTGATTTATTTCATAAATGGAATAAACAAAGTTTGCACATTCTACGTCATAACGACTTTCTATAGTTTGCGCATGCGTCCGGAAATAAGAAAAGCTTAATTCCCCCCGTTTTTTAAAATCACAGCTTCTAGAAGGTTTACATGATTTCTTAAAAAACACGAGTTTTTAGAAAATGTGATTTATTTCATAAATGGAATCAACAAAGTATGCACATTCTATGTCATAACGACTTTCTATATTTTGCTCATGCCCAAACTATGCACATTCTACGTGATAACGACTTTCTATAGTTTGCGCATGCGTCCGGAAATAAGAAAAGCTTAGTTCCCCCCTTTTTTTAAATTCACAGCTTCTAGAAGGTTTAAATGAATTCTTAAAAAACATGAGTTTTTAGAAAATGTGATTTATTTCATAAATGGAATCAACAAACTATGCACATTCTACGTAATAACGACTTTCTATAGTTTGCGCATGTGTCCGGAAATAAGAAAAGCTTCCTTCGGCCAGTTTTTTAAAACCACAGCCTGTAGAAGGTTTAAATGATTTCTTAAAAAACACGAGTTTTTAGAAAATGTGATTTATTTCATAAATGGAATCAACAAAGTATGCACATTCGACGTCATAACATCTTTCTATAGTTTGCCCATCCGTCCGGAAATAAGAAAAGCTTAATTCCCCCCGTTTTTTAAAATCACAACTTGTAGAAGGTTTACATGATGTCTTAAAAAACACGAGTTTTTAGGAAATGTGATTTATTTCATAAATGGAATCAACAAAGTATGCACATTCTATGTCATAACTGTTAAAATTCAATATGCTAAGACAGAAAATAGCAGCATTACATTCCATTTCACAATAATAGCATATACAGGATCACTGAAGAAACAACAAGCATAGCATAAACACAAGAGACAGAGATTTATCCTGGGAAACCCTCATGGGGTAGAAAACCCAGCAAAGCTTCCTCAATATAGATGACCAGCAATATAAAAAGATGCAAACCCTGAGCATAAGCTCCTTCTCCTCCATAGCAGACCTCTCCTCCACAAATGCGCCTTTCTCAAGTGAGTGAGTGTGTGTATAATGAGGAACACACCTCCTCTATTTATACACTTCTCTGATATGTATTTTACACAAGTACATGTAGGCTCGTATTTAACCATTAGGTTAAATACCCCATTATAAATGACTGGGCCGACCCCTCTAGGGTGGTCTAATAACCCTTTGACCCACATAACACATTTAGGGCCGACCCCCACTAGGGAAGTCTAATAACCCGAGTTACCACATTCCGACGGAGGAATAAACATCTCCGGATATACAATAAGATCTTCACGGAGGAATGAATCATCTCCGGAATAATAAAGTACAAATATAATATTCTTTGAAGTTACAATATCTCAACACTCCTCCTTAACGAGAAGGATATTATAACAGCATCTGCCCGAGCAAGGAGTCATCAACATCATACATGATACATCTATAAATCACTGGAAGCTTTCTCAACATCATCAGTAACTCAAGCAGTTACTGGAACATCACTGTCAACATCAATCATCAACATCACGATCTTTAGTATCGTCTTCATACGATCAGCAGCATCGTCATCACACGATCAGCAGCATCGTCATCACACGATCAGTAGCATCGTCATCCCACGATCAGCAGCATCGTCATCACACGATCAGTAGCATCGTCATCACACGATCAGCAGCATCGTCATCATACGATCAACAGCATCGTCATCACACGATCAGCAGCATCGTCATCACATGATCAGCAGCATTGTCATCACACGATCAGCAACATCGTCATCACACGATCAGCAGTATCGTCATCACATGATTAGCAGCATCGTCATCGCACGATCAGCAGCATCGTCATCACACGATCATCGGCATCGTCATCACACGATCATCAACATCGTCATCACATGATCATCAGCATCATCAAGGAATGATGTAAACCAGTCATGTACCTTTTGAACCGAAGTCCAGGGACGATCCAGTCCTATCTTTATCGAAGACATACGTCTACGGCTCTTCTTTCGGACTTAAGTCCAGGAATGATCCAATCCCTTCATTATCGGAGACATATGTCTACGGCTCTTCTTTCGGACTGAAGTCCAGGAATGATCCCAATCCCTTCATTATCGGAGACATACGTCTACGGCTCTTCTTTCGGACCGAAGTCCAGGAATGATCCCAATCCCTTCATTATCGGAGACATACGTCTACGGCTCTTCTTTCGGACCGAAGTCCAGGAATGATCCCAATCCCTTCATTATCGGAGACATACGTCTACGGCTCTTCTTTCGGACCGAAGTCCAGGAATGATCCCAATCCCTTCATTATCGGAGACATACGTCTACGGCTCTTCTTTCGGACCGAAGTCCAGGAATGATCCCAATCCCTTCATTATCGGAGACATACGTCTACGGCTCTTCTTTCGGACCGAAGTCCAGGAATGATCCCAATCCCTTCATTATCGGAGACATACGTCTACGGCTCTTCTTTCGGACCGAAGTCCAGGAATGATCCCAATCCCTTCATTATCGGAGACATACGTCTACGGCTCTTTTTTCGGACCGAAGTCCAGGAATGATCCCAATCCCTTCATTATCGGAGACATACGTCTACGGCTCTCTTTAGGACTAAAAGTCCAGGGATGATCCCAATCCCCTCAATTGTCGACTAAGGACTTCATTCTCGAAGACCTTACATCTACGGCTCTCTTTAGGACTGAAAGTCCAGGGATGATCCCAATCCCCTCAACTGTCCACTAAGGACTTCATTCTCGGAGACCTCACGTCTACGGCTCTCTTTAGGACTGAAAGTCCAGGGATGATCCAATCCCCTCAACTGTCCACTAAGGACTTCATTCTCGGAGACCTCACGTCTACGGCTCTCTTCAGGACTGAAAGTCCAGGGATGATCCAATCCCCTCAACTGTCCACTAAGGACTTCATTCTCGGAGACCTCACGTCTACGACTCTCTTTAGGACTGAAAGTCCAGGGATGATCCAATCCCCTTAACTGTCCACTAAGGACTTCATTCTCGGATACCTTACGTCTACGGCTCTCTTTAGGACTTGAAAGTCCAGGGATGATCCAATCCCTTCACATGTTCATCAAGAACATGTATCCTCATCATCATAGCATGTATCACCTCAACATGCATCATCAATATCAAAACATGTAAAACCACAACATGTATCATCATCATCAAAACATGTATAACCACAACATGTATCATCAACATCAAAACATATATGACATGTATCATCAACATCAAGACATATATAACCACAACATGTATCATCATCATCAAAACATGTATAACATGTATCATCAACATCAAAACATGTATACATCACAACTAGCATGTATTCTTACTAATACATCAAAACATGTATACATCACATCAAAACATGTATACATCTAGCATGTATTCTCACCAATACATCTATCATCAAAAGCATGTATAAGTAAAGCTAAGTATTCTAAGTATAAGAGTCCTAAATCTAAATATTTCTAAGCAACTGGGTGTAGAGAACAGGTTACCTTATCAACGACCTTGTTGTTTGATGAGACAATCTCATCAGTAGTGACTATACTACTCCCCCTTTCGAGGAGGGTCCTTTTGAACTACACCAAGCTTGTCTCGGAAGTATTCAAACTTCACTCGAGACAGAGGTTTGGTTGGTAACTTCTTCACTAGACGTAGAGGCTTGGTTAGTACAATGGTAACCTATTACAAATTCAAACTTTTAGAGTTCCTTTCTGTGTCATATTTTGTTAGTTCCCTATGTTCTTTGACTTATCATGGAACACTAGATTCTATGTCATCTTGATACAACTCTAATTATCACATAGGATCTCAGTTGGTTCTATCTCTAAGTCAAACAATCCTAAATCCAAACTTCTTCACAACTAGCAGAGCAAGCAGCCATATATTCCGCTTGTGCTGAGAGCCACACTAGACTGCTTCCAGCTAAACCACGAGATCATGGCTAAACCCAGACAATAACATCCTCTCGATGTGTTCTTCTTGTATGATACACTTCCTGCCCAAACAGAATCTGAATAGCCATCTGAAGTCATGATCTTCAAGATAGCATAGATCAAATTCTATCGAGTCCTTTATGTGCCTCATCACATACTTTGCAACTATCAGGTAAACACATCTAGTTTCCACTAGATACTAACTCAAGGTGTTCATAACAAAGCATATATCTAACCTAGTATATGTTAGATATATCAAAGACCCAATAATTTGACTGTACAGAGTTATATCCACTAACTCTGATGAGTTATCCCCTAACAGCTTCAAGTTGGAATCCATAAGAGTGGCCATTCCAACACCTCAAGTCATATTTCTCATCATACTTTCCCTGGTTGAGAAATATTCCTTCTGAGCCTTGCCATACTTCCAGACCTAGGAAGTAAAGCATCAATTTGAGATCTTTCATTTTTCATTTCTGCATTGAATGATCTTCTGCATATCTATCTGTGCCATCTCTCGTTAGATGGGTCTACTGATATGAGCCTCAATATCATTCGAACTCTGTGGTGAGTTCCTTCTTGCATCCATGTCATATGTGTATCATATTCAACCTTGTAGCAAAGGGTTGAGATCCACATCACCCATGGTGACATTAAGCTTATCAAATTATTATCGATCCTAGGTTTCAAATTATTATCGATCCTAGGTTGAGATCCACATCACCCACAACTCTCAGCATGTCAGCAAAGAGGTTTCATTCTAGACAAGCAACAATGGAATGTTTGTCCAAACATATGCACATTAGTTGTATACTGTTCAATGCTCTATGAATGTTTACACTCAGCATTATATATTCTAGGAATACAAATATGCATGCAGGCAATATCATTACTATTTCAAATAGCAACTCAAATACTTATCTTTTATGTTTGTGTGGCTGCCTCCCGCTTGATCTTCTGTATGTCTTTTGAACTTCTATTCATTCTGTACCACTGTGCATGCTCAAGAGTCATCCTCATGATCTCATACACAAACATACATTCATTAGTATATCCTAAATGCTATCAAAACTAAATAATCTTGAAAACGTATAGTCATGATTATAGTTAATAAAATTAGTATTCAAGATTTCAGGGAAGTCTTCTTTTACTCATGCATATCATTGATAAAAGATATAATATGCATAATCCCTTGATTACTAACTTTATGAATAAGCATAACCAATCATTCCAAGTATACTTATATAAGGGATCCTAACACAAGGTAAGATTCATGGGAAACATACCTGGATTAGTATACCTACTTGGTTATGTACAACATACCTAAACAATCTCTTCAATGATTTAGAGATCCTGAGCTAGAACCTGCATGTCTTATAGGTTAAGCATAATATAACAAAGTCATACATACCTCGTAAGTAGAACAAAGATTATGGATGAGTCTTTGTCTTCATGTTTTTCATGGTCATGGAGCCTGATTTGTCTTTTGTGATGTACCTGTATCTTGTTAGCAGACAACCTCAACCTTACACAACACCATAATGCATTAGTACAATCATAAGTGTCAACACCCTAACCAATGAATATCTTCTATCATTCATTCATAATTTTGTTAAGGTGATACAACAAATCTAAAATCAAGATTGTACTAATTGTAATAACATGAAGACAAACATACCATAAACTTAATCATGAACAAATCTCAAAACATACCTCGATGAGTCATACCTATCGAGATCGCTTGTAATCTCCTTATGTAAAGCCTTAGCCTCATCTCCCTCTGAAACATGAACTCCTTCACTTATGTAGGTGATCAATCCATCTTCTTCTAGGATTAACCCTATCCACTTGATTTGCAAGAACTGGACCTGGAGCTGGATATGGGTTTGTCAGAGAAACCCCAAAAATTCAAACTTTGAATTTCAAACTTCCGAAAGGATAGAGATATGCGCCTTGATGAGCTGATCAAACTGATATATTCAGAATTTGAAAACTGCAAAGTTTTACTCCTCAATTTTGCCTTTGAAACTTTCGGATTCACTGGACGTGACCCTGACCTGGGGTTTGATGAAGCCCACTCTTTTGCCCCATCAAAAAGTTTGATCCAAAGGTCTAAGCTTCTATTTTTCTGAGGAGCTTCCAGCCGTGGTCACAGATTTCAAAAATTCCCATTTTTACAGAAGCCCTAATTTTCCGCTTTTCTGATCAAAGTCCCGAACTAGGGTCTAATCAAGCCCGGCCTTCTGCCCAACCAAAAATTCTGATCTTGGTCTCTAAATTTCTATTTTAATGAGTAGCATCCAGCCGTGGTCTCCGATTACAAAAATTCCAACTTTCTCCAAAGCCCTAAATTCCGGAAGTCATGAATGAAAGTACCAAAAAATAATTATGTTTTGACAGAAATATGTACCTGATTGTTTCGGGTGTAACTCTGAAATTTTTGATCCACAGGGTCTGAAAAAGTTTCCTGAGATAGCCTGACCTGTTATCTTTTCATCCTGACAGGTCTGACCTCAATTGGATTCTCTGAGAGAGAGTTATGCCAAATGTCGCAACGTGACCTGTCTTGGGAAAATACAGGAGAGCGAACTTGTACGGCATGCCACGTGTCACTGTTTGACCTTCGGCCTCTGAAAAAGTTTTCTGAGATAGCTCGGCCTGTTATCTTTCCATCCTGACAGGTCTGACCTCAATTTTATTTTCTGCGAGAGAGTTACGCCAATTGTCGCAACGTGACCTGTTTATGGGATAATACAGGAGAGCGCACTTGTACGGCGTGCCACGTGTCACTGGTTAACCTTCGGCCTCTGAAAACGTTTTCTGAGATAGTGCAGACTGTGCACTACCTGTCACTTTTTACGAAATTTCATTTGGAGCTTCCTAGCCCACGATATGACCTTTTTCCCAAGGTCACCTGATTTTGACTCAGATCTGGAAGAGGCAGAAACCCTATATTGTACAGATCATAAATCACAAAGTACAACGAATTAGAGGTTGTCCTTTGGACACAAGGTACCTGGAGATTTTAGCTTCGTCCTGTAACAATTTCAGATCCGAAAACTTTGCCAAAACGGATTTATAGCGAAAGTGCTACGATGACTAGTTTTTTCTATGTAAAACCCTAACCTTCAAATTGTCGTAAGTAAAGCAAGTGTCTTTAGTGCCATACCTTGTCTTCCTTCAGGTCAGCTCTGATACCATGTTAAAATTCAATATGCTAAGACAGAAAATAGAAGCATTACATTCCATTTCACAATAATAGCATATACAGGATCACTGAAGAAACAACAAGCATAGCATAAACACAAGAGACAAAGATTTATCCTGGGAAACCCTCATGGGGTAGAAAACCCAGCAAAGCTTCCTCAATATAGATGACCAGCAATATACAAAGATGCAAACCCTGAGCATAAGCTCCTTCTCCTCCATAGCAGACCTCTCCTCCACAAATGCGCCTTTCTCAAGTGAGTGAGTGTGTGTATAATGAGGAACACACCTCCTCTATTTATAACCTTCTCTGATATGTATTTTACACAAGTACATGTAGGCTCGTATTTAACCATTAGGTTAAATACCCCATTATAACTGACTGGGCCGACCCCTATAGGGTGGTCTAATAACCCTTTGACCCACATAACACATTTAGGGCCGACCCCCACTAGGGAAGTCTAATAACCCGAGTTACCACATTCCGACGGAGGAATAAACATCTCCGGATATACAATAAGATCTTCACGGAGGAATGAATCATCTCCGGAATAATAAAGTACAAATATAATATTCTTTGAAGTTACAATATCTCAACAATAACGACTTTCTGTAGTTTGCGAATGCGCAAACTATGCACATTCTACGTAATAACAACTTCTTATAGTTTGCGCATGCATCCGGAAATAAGAAAAGCTTACTTCCCCCCTTTTTTTAAATTCACGGCTTCTAGAAGGTTTAGATGAATTCTTAAAAAACACTAGTTTTTAGAAAATGTGATTTATTTCATAAATGGAATCAACAAAGTATGCAAATTCTACGTCATAACAACTTTCTATAGTTTGCGCATGCGTCCAGAAATAAGAAAAGCTAATTCCCCACGTTTTTTAAAATCACAGCTTCTAGAAGGTTTACATGATTTTAAAAAACACGAGTTTTTAGAAAATGTAATTTATTTCATAAATGGAATTAACAAACTAAGCACATTCTACGTAATAACGACTTTCTATAGTTTGCGTATGCATCCGGAAATAAGAAAAGCTTCCTTCCGTCAGTTTTCTAAAACCACAGCTTCTAGAAGGTTTACATGATTTCTTAAAAAACACGAGTTTTTAGAAAATGTGATTTATTTCATAAATGGAATCAACAAAGTATGCACATTCTACGTAGTAATGATTTTATATAGTTTGCGCACGCGTCCACAAATAAGAAAAGCTTACTTCCGCCAATTTTTTAAAATCACAGCTTCTAGAAAGTTTACATAATTTCTTAAAAAACATGAGATTTTAGAAAATGTGATTTATTTCATAAATGGAATCAACAAAGTATGCACGTTCTATGTAATAACCACTTTCTAAAGTTTGCACATGCGTCCGGAAATAAGAAAAGCTTACTTCCGCCAGTTTTTTAAAATCACAGCTTCTAGAAGGTTTACATGATTTCTTAAAAAACACGAGTTTTTAGAAAATGTGATTTATTTCATAAATGGAATCAACAAAGTATGGACATTCTATGTCATAATGACTTTCTATAGTTTGCGCATGCGCAAACTATGCAGATTCTAAGTAATAACGACTTTCTATAGTTTCCGCATGCGTTCGGAAATAAGAAAAGCTTACTTCTCTCGTTTTTTTTAAATTCAC
This sequence comes from Larix kaempferi, assembly GCA_027924585.1. Taxonomy (NCBI): domain Eukaryota; kingdom Viridiplantae; phylum Streptophyta; class Pinopsida; order Pinales; family Pinaceae; genus Larix; species Larix kaempferi. Next base: position 46,270,623 of record BSBM01000217.1, read on the forward strand.
AGTTTCTAGAAGGTTTAGATGAATTCTTAAAAAACACGAGTTTTTAGAAAATGTGATTTATTTCATAAATAGAATCAACAAAGTTTGCACATTCTACGTCATAATGACTTTCTATAGTTTGCGCATGCGTCCGGAAATAAGAAAAGCTTAATTCCCCTCGTTTTTTAAAATCACAGCTTCTAGAATGTTTACATGATTTCTTAAAAAACTTAAGTTTTTAGAAAATGTGATTTTTTTCATAAATGGAATCAACAAATTTTTCACATTCTATGTCATAACGACTTGCTATAGTTTGCGCATGCGTCCGGAAATAAGAAAATCTTAATTCCCCCCGTTTTTTAAAATCAAAGCTTCTAGAAGGTTTACATGATTTCTTACAAAACACGAGTTTTTAGAAAATGTTATTTATTTCATAAATGGAATCAACAAAGTATGCACATTCTATGTCATAACGAATTTCTATAGTTTGCGCATGCGCAAACTATGCACATTCTACGTGATAACGACTTTCTATAGTTTGTGCATGCGTCCGGAAATAAGAAAAGCTTACTTCCCCCCTTTTTTTAAATTCACAGCTTCTAGAAGGTTTAGATGAATTCTTAAAAAACACGAGTTTTTAGAAAATGTGATTTATTTCATAAATGGAATCAACAAAGTATGCACATTCTACGTAATAACGACTTTCTATTCTTTCTGCATGCGTCCGGAAGTAAGAAAAGCTTACTTCCGCCAATTTTTTAAAACCACAGCTTCTAGAAGGTTTACATGATTTCTTAAAAAACACCAGTTTTTAGAAAATGTGATTTATTTCATAAATGGAATCAACAAAGTATGCAAATTCTATGTAATAACGACTTTCTAAAGTTTGCGCATGCGTCCGGAAAAATGAAAAGCTTACTTCCCCCAGTTTTGTAAAATCACAGCTTCTAGAAGGTTTACATGATTTCTTAAAAAACACGAGTTTTGAGAAACTGTGATTTATTTCATAAATGGAATCAGCAAACTATGCACATTCTACGTAATAATGACTTTCTATAGTTTGCACATGCATCCGGAAATAAGAAAAGCTTACTTCCCCCCTTTTTCTAAATTCACAGCTTCTAGAAGGTTTAGATGAATTCTTCAAAAACATGAGTTTTTAGAAAATGTGATTTATTTCATAAATGGAATCAACAAAGTTTGCACATTCTACGTCATAACAACTTTCTATAGTTTGCGCATGCGTCCGGAAATAAGAAAAGCTTAGTTCCCCCCGTTTTTTAAAATCACAGCCTCTAGAAGGTTTACATGATTTCTTAAAAAACACGAGTTTTTAGAAAATGTGATTTATTTCATAAATGGAATCAACAAAGTATGCACATTTTACGTGATAACGACTTTCTATAGTTTGCGCATGTGTCCAAAAATAAGAAAAGCTTACTTCCCCCCTTTTTTTAAATTCACAGGTTCTAGAAGGTTTAGATGAATTCTTAAAAAACACGAGTTTTTAGAAAATGTGATTTATTTCATAAATGTAATCAACAAGGTATGCACATTCTATGTAATAACGACTTTCTAATGTTTGCACTTGCGTCCGGAAATAAGAAAAGCTTACTTCTGCCAGTTTTTTAAAATCACAGCTTCTAGAAGTTTTACATGATTTCTCAAAAAACACGAGTTTTTTAGAAAATGTGATTTATTTCATAAATGGAATCAACAAAGTATGCACATTCTACATCATAACGACTTTCTATAGTTTGTGCATACGCAACCTATGCACATTCTACGTAATAACAACTTTTTATAGTTTGCGCATGCGTCCGGAAATAAGAAAAGCTTACTTCCCCCCTTCTTTTAAATTCACAGCTTCTAGAAGCTTTATATGAATTCTTAAAAAACACGAGTTTTTAGAAAATGTGATTTATTTCATAAATGGAATGAACAAAGTATGCAAATTCTACGTCATAACAACTTTCTATAGTTTGCGGATGCGTCCGGAAATAAGAAAAGCTTACTTCCGCCAGTTTTTTAAAATCACAACTTCTAGAAGGTTTACATGGTTTCTTAAAAAACATGAGTTTTTAGAAAATGTGATTTATTTCATAAATGGAATCAAGAAAGTATGCACATTCTATGTAATAACGACTTTCTAAAGTTTGCACATTCATCCGGAAATAAGAAAAGCTTACTTCCGCCATTTTTTTAAAATCACAGCTTCTAGAAGGTTTACATGATTTCTTAAAAAACACGAGTTTTTAGAAAATATGATTTATTTCATAAATGGAATCAACAAAGTATGCACATTCTATGTCATAATGACTTTCTATAGTTTGCGCATGCGCAAACTATGCACATTCTACGTAATAACGACTTTCTATAGTTTGCGCATGCGTCCGGAAATAAGAAAAGCTTAATTCCCCCCGTTTTTTAAAATCACAGCTTCTAGAAGGTTTACATGATTTCTTAAAAAACTTGACTTTTTAGAAAATGTGATTTATTTCATAAATGGAATCAACAAAGTTTGCACATTCTACGTCATAACAACTTGCTATAGTTTGCGCATGCGTCCGGAAATAAGAAAAGCTTAATTCCCCCCGTTTTTTAAAATCAAAGCTTCTAGAAGGTTTACATGATTTCTTAAAAAACACGAGTTTTTAGAAAATGTGATTTATTTCATAAATGGAGTCAACAAAGTATGCGCATTCTATGTCAAAACGACTTTCTATAGTTTGCGCATGCGGAAACTATGCTCATTCTACGTGATAACGACTTTCTATAGTTTGCGCATGCGTCCGGAAATAAGAAAAGCTTACATCCCCCATTTTTTTAAATTCACAGCTTCTAGAAGGCTTAGATGAATTCTTAAAAAACACGATTTTTTAGAAAATTTGATTTATTTCATAAATGGAGTCAACAAACTATGCACATTCTATGTAATAACGACTTTCTATTCTTTGCGCATGCGTCCGGAAGTAAGAAAAGCTTACTTCCCCCCTTTTTTTAAACTCACCGCTTGTAGAAGGTTTAAATGAATTCTTAAAAAACACGAGTTTTTAGAAAATGTGATTTATTTCATCAATGGAATCAACAAACTATGCACATTCTACGTAATAACGAATTTCTATAGTTTGTGCATGCGTCCGGAAATAAGAAAAGCTTACTTCCCCCCTTTTTAAAAATTCACAGCTTCTAGAAGGTTTAGATGAATTCTTAAAAAACACGAGTTTTTAGAAAATGTGATTTATTTCATAAATGGAATCAACAAACTATGCACATTCTACGTCATAACGACTTTCTATAGTTTGCGCATGCATCCAGAAATAAGAAAAGCTTACTTCCCCCCTTTTTCTAAATTCACAGCTTCTAGAAGGTTTAGATGAATTCTTAAAAAACACGGGTTTTTAGAAAATGTGATTTATTTCATAAATGGAGTCAACAAAGTTTGCACATTCTACGTCATAACGACTTTCTATAGTTTGCGCATGCGTCCGGAAATAAGAAAAGCTTAATTCCCCCCATTTTTTAAAATCACAGCTTGTAGAAGGTTTACATGATTTCTTAAAAAACACGAGTTTTTAGAAAATGTGATTTATTTCATAAATGGAATCAACAAAGTATGCACATTCTATGTCATAACGAATTTCTATATTTTGCTCATGCGCAAACTATGCACATTCTACATGATAACGACTTTCTATAGTTTGCGCATGCGTCCGGAAATAAGAAAAGCTTACTTCCCCCCTTTTTCTAAATTCACAGCTTCTAGAAGGTTTAGATGAATTCTTAAAAATCACGGGTTTTTAGAAAATGTGATTTAGTTCATAAATGGGGTCAACAAATTTTGCACATTCTACGTCATAACGACTTTCTATAGTTTGCGCATGCGTCCGGAAATAAGAAAAGCTTAATTCCCCCCGTTTTTTAAAATCACAGCTTCTAGAAGGTTTACATGATTTCTTAAAAAACACGAGTTTTTAGAAAATGTGATTTATTTCATAAATGGAATCAAAAAAGTGTGCACATTCTATGTCATAACGACTTTCTATATTTTGCTCATGCCCAAACTATGCACATTCTACGTGATAACGACTTTGTATAGTTTGCGCATGCGTCCAGAAATAAGAAAAGCTTACTTCCCCCCTTTTTCTAAATTCACAGCTTCTAGAAGGTTTAGATGAATTCTTAAAAAACACGGGTTTTTAGAAAATGTGATTTATTTCATAAATGGAATCAACAAAGTTTGCACATTCTATGTCATAACGACTTTCTATAGTTTGCGCATGCGTCCGGAAATAAGAAAAGCTTAATTCCCCCCGTTTTTTAAAATCACAGCTTCTAGAAGGTTTACATGATTTCTTAAAAAACATGAGTTTTTAGAAAATGTGATTTATTTCATAAATGGAATCAACAAAGTATGCACATTCTATGTCATAACGACTTTCTATATTTTTCTCATGCCCAAACTATGCACATTCTATGTAATAACGACTTTCTATAGTTTGCGTATGCATCTGGAAATAAGAAAAGCTTACTTCCCCCGTTTTTTTTAAATCACAGCTTCTAGAAGGTTTACATGATTTCTTAAAAAACACGAGTTTTTAGAAAATGTGATTTATTTCATAAATGGAATCAACAAAGTATGCACATTCTACGTCATAACGACTTTCTATAGTTTGCGCACGCGTCCGCAAATAAGAAAAGCTTACTTTCGCCAGTTTTTTAAAATCACAGCTTCTAGAATGTTTACATAATTTCTTAAAAAACATGAGTTTTTAGAAAATGTGATTTATTTCATAAATGGAATCAACAAAGTATGCACATTCTATGTAATAACCACTTTCTAAAGTTTGCACATGCGTCCGGAAATAAGAAAAGCTTACTTCCGCCAGTTTTTTAAAATCACAGCTTCTAGAAGCTTTACATGATTTCTTAAAAAACACGAGTTTTTAGAAAATGTGATTTATTTCATAAATGGAATGAACAAAGTATGGACATTCTATGTCATAACGACTTTCTATAGTTTGCGCATGCGCAAACTATGCACATTCTAAGTAATAACGACTTTCTATAGTTTCCGCATGCGTCCGGAAATAAGAAAAGCTTACTTCCCCCCTTTTTTTAAATTCACAGCTTCTAGAAGGTTTAGATGAATTCTTAAAAAACACGAGTTTTTATAAAATGTGATTTATTTCATAAATAGAATCAACAAAGTTTGCACATTCTACGTCATAATGACTTTCTATAGTTTGCGCATGCGTCCGGAAATAAGAAAAGCTTAATTCCCCTCATTTTTTAAAATCACAGCTTCTAGAAGGTTTACATGACTTCTTAAAAAACTTAAGTTTTTAGAAAATGTGATTTTTTTCATAAATGGAATCAACAAAGTTTGCACATTCTATGTCATAACGACTTGCTATAGTTTGCACATGCGTCCGGAAATAAGAAAATCTTAATTCCCCCCGTTTTTTAAAATCAAAACTTCTAGAAGGTTTACATGATTTCTTACAAAACACGAGTTTTTAGAAAATGTGATTTATTTCATAAATGGAATCAACAAAGTATGCACATTCTATGTCATAACTGTTAGGATATTTAGACACTTAGGAGTTAGTTAAGTTTAACTTGTGTAATATATCCGTTAGGGATAGTGTGTTTCTTTAGTATGCATTAGTATGCATTTGTAAATACTTAATCCGACGGTCACGATATGTTTCCGACATAGAGTGATCCGACGGCTCAACTTCTCTTAGATCAAACCTAACCTTGATCCGTGGCTTAACACCCGATTGGTCCATGATCTCTATTTAAAGAGCATGGAGGGTCATTGTTTAGTTGATCGATTATGAGAAGCTCATTTGTAACTTTCTTTCTTTGCATAATAAATTGTCCCGTAGAAGCTATTTGGCCGGGGCCGTGGAGTGTTTCCCTCAAGAGGGTTTAAACCACGTCAAAACATCGGTGTGTTGATCTGTGATCTGTTTGTGTGAAGTGGTTGCTCTTGGTGTTCGGTCCTTTGGTAGTACCCTGTGTACCCGAACATGGTATCAGAGCTTTCATGAAGTGCCGCTTCCGGTTATGATCTAGATCTTGAACTGCTGTTGCCGAAACTCGAAAGGGTTTCTAGTTCTGGTATTTCTGTGCATTTCTGGGCTGTGGGAGGTGTTCCATTGCGTCCGGAGCGTCGTTTCCATTGGGAAATAGTTTTCGTTTGATCGAAAACGGTTCCCGGTTGCTCCAGAAACGCGTTTTTCATCAGATCTGAAGGTATAATGTTACAGTGACGCATTTTTTTATTTCGTTTTTGAAAAGAAAAAAAAATCTCATATTTCATTTTTTTTTAACTGTTAGATTTTATTTTGGTTCGGATTGTTGCTTTCCCGTCTGCGTATGCTCTTTGCCGTGCACCTTGAGCGATCTCGGCAAATCAGAAACAGAAAGGGAAAGGGTTTTTTCGGCTGCGTATGCTCTTTGCCGTGCACTTTGCGCGATCTCGGCAAATCAGAAACAGAGAGAAAACGTAGACTTTCCGGGCAAGCTAACAAGATCTAACTCCACAAGTGTGGAAAAGTTTTTTTGTTTCGTTTTGTGGTTTGTTTTGCAGGAAAAAGGGCAAGCACGCAAACTGAGCAAGAAGAGTAAAAAAAAAAAAAAAAAAAAAAAAAAAAAAAAACCTTCCTCATTTCCATATTTTACATACCTTTTAAACTAGCTCACTTGGTCCAAAGTTGCTTTATTCCTTAATAGGTCTTGAGTTCAAGTCTTAGGAAGTTACTTTTAAAAAGAAAAGTGCATGCAATTTCTATTTTCAAGTTACTTTATTGTAAAAGTGCATCTCACTTAAATAATAAAAAATAAAAATACAAGTGAGTCACTTAAGCTTTTTATTTATTGTTGCACTATTTAAAAGTAATATCATTGTAAAAGTGAAATCACTTATTTTACAAAAGTGATTCACTTAAAAGCAACTTTTTTGTAAAGTGATTGTCAAAAGGTTCATCTTGGGAAGAGGGGGGTTCTTTTTTTTTGCTGGACATTCTCTAGCTGCCACGTCACTATTGGGGACATCTTCAACAGTTTCTTTGTTCAAGCATAACTTCATCATACAGAGTCCGCTTTCAGTGCCGTTTTTTTTTAAACCGCCTATTTTTTCGAGCTCTTCACATCCAGACTATTGGTTTCTGCTTTTACAGCCATTAATTTACAAATATGGCCGCCCTTTGTGATATTCTACTTAACAGTTCCAACTATTTCTCATGGAAATCTCGTATGGAGGATGTTCTACGAAGTAGGGGACTTTTCAGAATTACAACAGGAAAATAAAAAGAACCCACTGATGATGATAAGAAAATAAAATGGGCAAATAGATGTGATGAAGCTCGTGGATTGATTGGGATGTCAATCTCTACTGATTTGCGATTCCACATATCTGGAATTGATGAACCTAATGCTGCTTGGGACAAGTTGGAAACTGTGTTTGGTAAACACAATGAAATTCGAGGTCACCAACTCGAAAATGAGTTGATTTCTTTAAATCCAAGTGACTTTTCATGCATTCAAGATTATTTATCTAAGTACAAAACTCTCAAGCTCTTATGTGCAGAATGTAAGATTGAGAGGGAAGACAAACAATGCATTTATCATATTCTTTCCAAACTTGGACCTGCATATTCTGTTTTTGTATCTACCTTTTACTCCATGAAAGCGTCATTGAATGCAGCTAGCTATCAAGAGCCTAGTCTTGAATCCTTTTGTGATTCTCTGATTAGAGAACAAGATAAACTCACTCATCTTGGAATAATCAACAATGCAGATACATCTGGGAAAGCCTTATTGTCCCAACAGAAAGAAAAGTCCAAGCCTCCCAAGAAACAAAATTTTCGCAATAATAAGTCAAACAAGGGTCCAAAACCCTCTCAGTCAGCTCCTTCTTTAAAAAATGACAAAGGATCCAAGCCAAAAGGCAAGAAGACTGAGCGTCATTGCAACTATTGCGGGAAAGATAATCATGATGAATCTAAGTGTTTCAAGAAGATGGCAGCCTTGGAAGCAGCAATGAAGAAGCACCACATCAGCCTAGATTCGCCTTCAGAATCTGCCTCTCATGGACATGCACTTTGTGCTTCTGGTTATTCTTATAATGCATCTTCTTCTTCTACTTCAAATGAATGGCTCATTGATTCTGGAGCATCTTATCATATGGCTAAGGATCAAGCCATCTTTTCTACTATGCATGAATGTAACACCAAACAAATATTTGTTGGTGATGATAGATCTCTAAGTGTTGTAGGAGCTGGAACAGTTCCAGTAGATAATGGTCATTTTAGTGATGTACTATGTGTTCCAAGAATTTCCTGCAATTTGTTATCAGTCTATCAGATCACTCATTCTGGTGAAGGTAACACTGTGACCTTTACACCTCACCAAGTTGTAATCAAGGATTTTAAAGATCCTCAACAGGTTCTAGCTCCCGGAATTGTTGATGATATTACCAGGTTGTACAAGTTTAACAACTTTGGGTCATCACCTTTCCCTTCAGTTTTTGTTTCTCATAGTGATAACTTGAGCAAACTTTGGCATGAGCGATTTGGTCACTTAAATTATCGCTCATTGCAACAACTATGTAAAGAAAATATGGTGACAGGTCTTCCGATGGTATCTTGCAGAGATGGTGTTTGCTCCGGTTGTGTACTCGGAAAACATCATCGGGACAGTTTTGACAAACGTGCCTCTTGGCACGCCTCGGTTCCCTTGGAGCTTGTGCATAGTGACTTGTGTGGTCCTCTTCCATCTGCTTCCTTTTCTGGTTTCAAGTATTTCTTAACTTTCATTGATGATTACACCAGACGCACTTGGGTTTATTTCCTAAAACTTAAGAGCGAAGTATTTAACATGTTCTTGGCCTACAAGGCCCTTGTTGAAAAACAATCTGGTCATCAAATTATTAAGTTAAGATCTGACAATGGAGGAGAATATGTTAACAAACAGTTCACTACTTTCTGCACTGAACAAGGCATCCAACAACAGCACACTGTTCCATATACACCACAACAAAATGGTGTAGCTGAGCGGAAGAACCGCACTTTAAAATAAATGGCTAATTGTATGATCCAATCTAAGGGACTAAGTCTTCAATTTTGGGCTGAAGCCATTAATTGTGCAAATTACATAGTTAATCGCACCCCCACAAAAGCATTACAAGGTATAACACCGGAAGAAGCATGGAGTAAAATTAAACCTGATGTAAGTCACTTTCGTGTGTTTGGTAGTGAAGCATGGGCTCACATTCCGGATGAAAAACGGAAAGCATTGCAACCTAAAAGTGAAAAGTGCATATTTGTTGGATATTCTGAAGATGTAAAAGGTTATAGACTTCTTCAACCACCTTCTCATGCTATAATCATTAGAAGAGATGTTAAATTTGATGAAAATATCTTGGCCTGCGAGCCTAACTCGGCGAGTGTGCCATCTTTGGCCTGCGAGCCTGATTCGGCGTTTGTGCCTTCTTCTTCTTTTTCCAACTTCCTTGACAGGTTTCCAACTCCAGTTTCTGATGATGACAGTGAGGATGAAAATCCACCTCCGCCTGCTCATGTTCCTCCAGTTGCACCAGCACAAGTGCTTCCTCGATGGGTCCGTTCAACATGTGAAGCAGCTGGTGATCTTGCCGGTGATCCTAGAGATCAACGTCGAACACATTCTCAGTTTCAGCGAGCCTCTTCTCTTTTGGCTCAAGTTTCCAAGAATCATGATCCAGAAACTTTTGCAGAAGCTTCAGGGAATCCAGATTGGGATGCAGCCATGGATGAAGAATATCGTTCCTTAATGGCGAACGATACTTGGGATCTTGTACCTCTTCCAAAAGGAAGAAAATTTGTCAGATGTAAATGGGTCTACAGAACTAAGTATGCATCAGATGGAAGTGTTGAAAGACTTAAGGCAAGGTTAGTTGCCAAAGGTTTTTCCCAAGTTGAAGGGATTGACTACAATGAAACCTTTGCTCCCGTCGCCAAAATGAACTCCATCCGCCTTGTTCTTTCCCTTGCAGCCTTACACAACTGGGAAGTCCATCAAATGGATGTCAAGTCTGCCTTCTTACATGGTGATTTACAGGAGGAAATTTACATGGAACAACCTCCTGGCTATGTTCAGAATAACTCTAGCCTTGTCTGCCGCCTTAAGAAATCCTTATATGGCCTTAAGCAAGCTCCTAGAGCTTGGTATGCCAAAATGGATAACTTTCTCCTTAACACTGGTTTTTCTAGATGCCATTCTGACCCCAATGTCTATACCAAGAAAGTAGGAAACCATCTCATCATACTTGTTCTATATGTTGATGACCTTATTCTTACTGGTAGTGACCCTCAGCTTATAACCCATGTGAAATCCAGTCTTAAACAAACTTTTGAAATGTCAGACTTAGGACATTTGCATTATTTTCTTGGTCTCCAAGTTCTGCAAACCAAAGAAGGAATCTTTCTTTCTCAGTCCAAGTATGCTTGTGACCTTCTTCGTCGCTTTCACATGGAAGATTGTAAACCAGCCTCTTCTCCCTTCCAGTCTGGAGTCAAACTTTCTGCCACTTGTACTTCACCTGAAGTAGATGCCACATTGTATCGTCAGCTTGTTGGTAGTCTTTTATACTTGACTCATTCCCGTCCTCACCTTTCCTTTGCCGTTGGTCGAGTTTCCCGTTATATGCAGACACCTCATGAAAGTCACTGGAAAGAAGCTAAAAGAATACTTCGATATATTCGAGGTACAGTTCAGTTTGGGATTCATTACAGTACAGGGGGGAAACCTTTATTGGTTGGTTTCACTGATTCAGATTGGGCCGGCGATCCTGATGATCGAAAGTCTACTGCAGGTTATGTTTTCAGTCTGGGATCTGGACCTATTACTTGGGCTTGTAAGAAACAACAAGCTCTTTCTCTTTCTTCAACAGAGGCAGAATATCGAGCAGCAGTTAATGCCAGTCAGGAAGCTTTATGGCTTCGACAGATCCTTTCAGAGTTTGGATTCGAGCAGCAGCAGCCTACTCCACTTTGGTGCGACAATCAAAGTGCCATCAAGCTTGCCAAAGATCCAGTTCTACATCAACGCAGCAAACACATTGAGCTACACATGCACTTCATCAAAAATCTTGTTCATGATCGTGTTCTTGAAGTGCTCTTTTGCCCTACAGATGATCAAGTTGCAGACATCTTCACCAAGTCTCTTACAGAAGCGAAGTTTTCTAAACTTCGATCTATGTTAGGAGTTCAGGAACTTGTCATTAAGGGGGGATAGGCTCTAATGCCTCCTTCCTTCTCCTAATAGTGTCACTTTTGTAAATCCTTCAATCCTATCCCAAGTTGTTCTTAAGGGGGGATGTTAGGATATTTAGACACTTAGGAGTTAGTTAAGATCAACTTGTGTAATATATCCGTTAGGGATAGTGTGTTTCTTTAGTATGCATTAGTATGCATTTGTAAATACTTAATCCGACGGTCACGATATGTTTCCGACATAGAGTGATCCGACGGCTCAACTTCTCTTAGATCAAACCTAACCTTGATCCGTGGCTTAACACCCGATTGGTCCATGATCTCTATTTAAAGAGCATGGAGGGTCATTGTTTAGTTGATCGATTATGAGAAGCTCATTTGTAACTTTCTTTCTTTGCATAATAAATTGTCCCGTAGAAGCTATTTGGCCGGGGCCGTGGAGTGTTTCCCTCAAGAGGGTTTAAACCACGTCAAAACATCGGTGTGTTGATCTGTGATCTGTTTGTGTGAAGTGGTTGCTCTTGGTGTTCGGTCCTTTGGTAGTACCCTGTGTACCCGAACAATAACGACTTTCTATAGTTTGCGCATGCGCAAACTATCCACATTCTACGTGATAACGACTTTCTATAGTTTGCGCATGCGTCTGGAAATAAGAAAAGCTTACTTCCCCCCTTTTTTTAAATTCACAGCTTCTAGAAGGTTTAGATGAATTCTTAAAAAACACGAGTTTTTAGAAAATGTGATTTATTTCATAAATGGAATCAACAAACTATGCACATTCTACGTAATAACGACTTTCTATTCTCTCCGCATGCGTCCGGAACTAAGAAAAGCTTACTTCCGCCAGTTTTTTAAAACCACAGCTTCTAGAAGGTTTACATGATTTCTTAAAAAACACCAGTTTTTAGAAAATGTGATTTATTTCATAAATGGAATCAACAAAGTATGCAAATTCTATGTAATAACGACTTTCTAAAGTTTGCGCATGCGTCTGGAAAAATGAAAAGCTTACTTCCGTCAGTTTTGTAAAATCACAGCTTCTAGAAGGTTTACATGATTTCTTAAAAAACACGAGTTTTGAGAAAATATGATTTATTTCATAAATGGAATCAACAAAGTATGCACATTTTACGTGATAACGACTTTCTATAGTTTGCGCATGCGTCCGGAAATAAGAAAAGCTTACTTCCCCCCTTTTTTTAAATTCACAGGTTCTAGAAGGTTTAGATGAATTCTTAAAAAACACGAGTTTTTAGAAAATGTGATTTATTTCATAAATGTAATCAACAAAGTATGCACATTCTATGTAATAACGACTTTCTAATGTTTGCACTTGCGTTCGGAAATAAGAAAAGCTTACTTCCGCCAGTTTTTTAAAATCACAGCTTCTAGAAGGTTTACATGATTTCTCAAAAAACACGAGTTTTTAGAAAATGTGATTTACTTCATAAATGGAATCAACAAAGTATGCACATTCTACATCATAACGACTTTCTATAGTTTGCGCATGCGCAAACTATGCACATTCTACGTAATAACAACTTTTTATAGTTTGCGCATGCGTCCGGAAATAAGAAAAGCTTACTTCCCCCCTTCTTTTAAATTCACAGCTTCTAGAAGCTTTAGATGAATTCTTAAAAAACACGAGTTTTTAGAAAATGTGATTTATTTCATAAATGGAATCAACAAAGTATGCAAATTCTACGTCATAACAACTTTCTATAGTTTGTGCATGCGTCCGGAAATAAGAAAAGCTTAATTCCCCACGTTTTTTAAAATCACAGATTCTAGAAGGTTTACATGATTTCTTAAAAAACACGAGTTTTTAGAAAATGTGATTTATTTCATAAATGGAATTAAAAAACTAAGCACATTCTACGTAATAACAACTTTCTATAGTTTGCGCATGCATCCGAAAATAAGAAAAGCTTCCTTCCGCCAGTTTTTTAAAACCAGAGCTTCTAGAAGGTTTACATGATTTCTTAAAAAACACGAGTTTTTAGAAAATGTGATTTATTTCATAAATGGAATCAACAAAGTATGCACATTCTACGTAGTAACGATTTTCTATAGTTTGCGCATGCGTCCGGAAATAAGAAAAGCTTACTTCCGCCAGTTTTTTAAAATCACAACTTCTAGAAGGTTTACATGATTTCTTAAAAAACATGAGTTTTTAGAAAATGTGATTTATTTCATAAATGGAATCAAGAAAGTATGCACATTCTATGTAATAACGACTTTCTAAAGTTTGCACATGCGTCCGGAAATAAGAAAAGCTTATTTCCGCCAGTTTTTTAAAATCACAGCTTCTAGAAGGTTTACATGATTTCTTAAAAAACACGAGTTTTTAGAAAATATGATTTATTTCATAAATGAAATCAACAAAGTATGCACATTCTATGTCATAACGAATTTCTATAGTTTGCGCATGCGCAAACTATGCACATTCTACGTAATAACGACTTTCTATAGTTTCTGCATGCGTCCGGAAATAAGAAAAGCTTACTTCCCCCCTTTTTTTAAATTCACAGCTTCTAGAAGGTTTAGATGAATTCTTAAAAAACACGAGTTTTTAGAAAATGTGATTTATTTCATAAATAGAATCAACAGAGTTTGCACATTCTACGTGATAACGACTTTCTATAGTTTGCGCATGCGTCCGAAAATAAGAAAAGCTTAATTCCCCCCGTTTTTTAAAATCACGGCTTCTAGAAGGTTTACATGATTTCTTAAAAAATTGACTTTTTAGAAAATGTGATTTTTTTCATAAATGGAATCAACAAAGTTTGCACATTCTACGTCATAACGACTTGCTATAGTTTGCGCATGCGTCCGGAAATAAGAAAAGCTTAATTCCCCCCGTTTTTTAAAATCAAAGCTTCTAGAAGGTTTACATGATTTCTTAAAAAACACGAGTTTTTAGAAAATGTGATTTATTTCATAAATGGAATCAACAAAGTATGCCCATTCTATGTCATAACGACTTTCTATAGTTTGCGCATGCGGAAACTATGCTCATTCTACGTGATAACGACTTTCTATAGTTTGTGCATGCGTCCGGAAATAAGAAAAGCTTACATCCCCCCTTTTTTTAAATTCACGGCTTCTAGATGGTTTAGATGAATTCTTAAAAAACACGAGTTTTTAGAAAATTTGATTTATTTCATAAATGGAATCAACAAACTATGCACATTCTATGTAATAACGATTTTCTATTCTTTGCGCATGCGTCCGGAAGTAAGAAAAGCTTACTTCCGTCAGTTTTTTAAAACCACAGCTTCTAGAAGGTTTACATGATTTCTTAAAAAACACTAGTTTTTAGAAAATGTGATTTATTTCATAAATGGAATCAACAAAGTATGCAAATTCTATGTAATAACGACTTTCTAAAGTTTGTGCATGCGTCCGGAAATATGAAAAGCTTACTTCTGCCAGTTTTTTAAAATCACAGCTTCTAGAAGGTTTACATGATTTCTTAAAAAACACGAGTTTATAGAAAATGTGATTTATTTCATAAATGGAATCAACAAAGTATGCAAATTCTATGTCATAACGACTTTCTATAGTTTGCGCATGCACAAACTATGCACATTCTACGTCATAACGACTTTCTATAGTTTGCGCATGCGTCCGGAAAAAAGAAAAGCTTACTTCCCCCCTTTTTTTAAATTCACAGCTTCTAGAAGGTTTAAATGAATTCCTAAAAAACACGAGTTTTTAGAAAATGTGATTTATTTCATAAATGGTATCAACAAACTATGCACATTCTACGTAATACGACTTTCTATAGTTTGCGCATGCGTCCGGAAATATGAAAAGCTTACTTCCCCCCTTTTTAAAAATTCACAGCTTCTAGAAGGTTTACATGATGTCTTAAAAAACACGAGTTTTTAGGAAATGTGATTTATTTCATAAATGGAATCAACAAAGTATGCACAATCTATGTAATAACGACTTTTGAAGGTTTGCGCATGCGTCAAAAAATCTGAAAAGCTTACTTCCGCATGTTTTTTAAAATCACAGCTTCTAGAAGGTTTACATGATTTCATAAAAAACACGAGTTTTTAGAAAATGTGATTTATTTCATAAATGGAATCAACAAAGTATGCACATTCTATGTCATAACGACTTTCTAAAGTTTGCGCATGCGCATACTATGCACATTCTACGTGATAACGACTTTCTATACTTTGCGCATGTGTCCGGAAATAAGAAAAGCTTACTTCGCCCCTTTCTTTAAATTCACAGCTTCCAGAAGGTTTAGATGAATTCTTAAAAAACACGAGGTTTTAGAAAATGTGATTTATTTCATAAATGGAATCAACAATCTATGTACATTCTACGTAATAACGACTTTCTACAGTTTGCACATTCGTCCGGAAATAAGAAAATCTTACTTCCCCCCTTTTTTTAAATTCACAGCTTCTAGAAGGTTTACATGATTTCTTAAAAAACACGAGTTTTTAGAAAATGTGATTTATTGCATAAATGGAATCAACAGAGTATGCACATTCTATGTAATAACGACTTTCTAAATTTTGCGCATGCATCAGGAAATATGAAAAGATTCCTTCCGGCAGTTTTTTAAAATCACAGCTTCTAGAAGATTTACATGATTTCTTAAAAAACACGAGCTTTTAGAAGATGTGATTTATTTCATAAATGGAATAAACAAAGTATGCACATTCTATGTCATAACGACTTTCTATAGTTTGCGCATGCGTCCGGAAATTAGAAAAGCTTACTTCCGCCAGTTTTTTAAAATCACAGCTTCTAGAAGGTTTACATGATTTCTTAAAAAACACGAGTTTTTAGAAAATGTGATTTATTTCAAAAATAGAATCAACAAAGCATGCACATTCTATGTCATAACGACTTTCTAAAGTTTGTGCATGCGCATACTATGCACATTCTATGTGATAACGACTTTCTATAGTTTGCGCATGAGTCCGGAAATAAGAAAAGCTTACTTCCCCCCTTTTTTTAAATTCACAGCTTCTAGAAGGTTTAGATGAATTCTTAAAAAACACGAATTTTTAGAAATTTTGATTTATTTCATAAATGGAATCAACAAACTATGCACATTCTACGTAATAACGACTTTCTATAGTTTGCGCATGCGTCCGGAAATAAGAAAAGATTCGTTCCGCCAATTTTTTAAAACCACAGCTTCTAGAAGGTTTACATGATTTCTTAAAAAACACGAGTTTTTAGAAAATGTGATTTATTTCATAAATGGAATCAACAAAGTATGCACATTCAATGTAATAATGACTTTCTAGAGTTTGCGCATGCTCAAACTATGCACATTCTACGTAATAACGAATTTTTATAGTTTGCGCATGCGTCCGGAAATAAGAAAAGCTTACTTCCCCCCCTTTTTTTAAATTCACAGATTCTAGAAGGTTTAGATGAATTCTTAAAAAACACGAGTTTTTAGAAAATGTGATTTATTTCATAAATGGAAACAACAAACTATGCACATTCTACGTAATAACGACTTTCTATAGTTTGCGCATGCATCCGGAAATAAGAAAAGCTTACTTCCGCAAGTTTTTTAAAACCACAGCTTCTAGAAGGTTTACATGATTTCTTAAAAAACACCAGTTTTTAGAAAATGTGATTTATTTCATAAATGGAATCAACAAAGTATGCACATTCTATGTAATAACAACTTTCTAAAGTTTGTGCATGCATCCAGAAATAAGAAAAGCTTAGTTCCGCCAATTTTTTAAAATCACAGCTTCTACAAGGTTTACATGATTTCTTAAAAAACACGAGTTTTTAGAAAATGTGATTTATTTCATAAATGGAATCAACAAAGTATGCACATTCTATGTCATAACGACTATCTATAGTTTGCGCATGCGCAAACTATGCACATTCTACGTGATAACGACTTTCTATAGTTTGCGCATGCGTCCGAAAATAAGAAAAGCTTACTTCCCCCCTTTTTTTAAATTCACAGCTTCTAGAAGGTTTAGATGAATTCTTAAAAAACACATGTTTTTAGAAAATGTGATTTATTTCATAAATGGAATCAACAAGGTATGCACATTCTACGTAGTAACGACTTTCTATAGTTTGCGCATGCGTCCGGAAATTAGAAAAGCTTACTTCCGCCAGTTTTTTAAAACCACAGATTCTAGAAGGTTTACATGATTTCTTAAAAAACCCGAGTTTTAGAAAATGTGATTTATTTCATAAATGGAATCAATAAAGTATGCACATTCTATGTGATAACGACTTTCTATGGTTTTTGCATGCGCAAACTATGCACATTCTATGTGATAACGACTTTCTATAGTTTGCACATGCGTCCGGAAATAATAAAAGCTTACATCTGCCAGTTTTTTAAAACCACAGCTTCTAGAAGGTTTACATGATTTCTTAAAAAACACGAGTTTTTAGAAAATGTGATTTATTGCATAAATGGAATCAGCAAAGTATGCACATTCTATGTAATAACGACTTTCTAAATTTTGCGCATGTGTCCGAAAATTTGAAAAGCTTACTTCCGCCAGTTTTTTAAAATCATAGCTTCTAGAAGGTTTACATGATTTCTTAAAAACCACGACATTTTAGAAAATGTGATTTATTTCATAAATGGAATCAACAAAGTATGCACATTCTATGTAATAACGAATTTCTAAAGTTTGCGCATGCGTCCGGAAATAAGAAAAGCTTACTTCCACCAGTCTTTTAAAATCACAGCTTATAGAAGGTTTACATGATTTCTTAAAAAGCACGAGTTTTTAGAAAATGTGATTTATTTAATAAATGGAATCAAAAAGTATGCACATTCTATGTCATAACGACTTTCTATAGTTTGCGCAAGCGCAAACTATGCACATTCTACGTAGTAACGACTTTCTATAGTTTGCGCATGCGTCCGGAAATAAGAAAAGCTTACTTCCGCCAGTTTTTTAAAATCACAGCTTCTAGAAGGTTTACATGATTTCTTAAAGAACACGAGTTTTTAGAAAATGTGATTTATTTAATAATTGGAATCAACAAAGAATTCACATTCTACGTCATAACAAATTTCTATAGTTTGCGCATCCGTCCGGAAATAAGAAAAGCTTAATTCCCCCCGTTTTTTAAAATCACAACTTCTAGAAGGTTTACATTATGTCTTAAAAAACACGAGTTTTTAGGAAATGTTATTTATTTCATAAATGGAATCAACAAAGTATTCACATTCTATGTCATAATGACTTTCTATAGTTTGCGCATTCGCAAACTATGCACATTCTACGTAATAACAACTTTTTATAGTTTGCGCATGCGTCCGGAAATAAGAAAAGCTTACTTCCCCCCTTTTTTTAAATTCACGGCTTCTAGAAGGTTTAGATGAATTCTTAAAAAACATGAGTTTTTAGAAAATGTGATTTATTTCATAAATGGAATCAACAAAGTTTGCACATTCTACATCATAACGACTTTCTATAGTTTGCGCATCCGTCCCGAAATAAGAAAAGTTTAATTCCCCCCGTTTTTTAAAATCACAGCTTCTAGAAGGTTTACATGATTTCTTAAAAACACGAGTTTTTAGAAAATGTGATTTATTTCATAAATGGAATCAATACAGTATGCACATTCTATGTCATAACGAATTTCTATAGTTTGTACATGCGCAAACTATGCACATTCTACATAATAACGACTTTCTACAGTTTGCGCATGCGTCTGGAAATAAGAAAAGCTTACTTCCGCCTGTTTTTTAAAATCACAGCTTCTAGAAGGTTTACATGATTTCTTAAAAAACACGAGTTTTTAGAGAATGTGATTTATTTCATAAATGGAATCAACAAAGTATGCACATTCTATGTAATAACGACTTTCTAAAGTTTGCGGATGCGTCGGGAAATAAGAAAAGCTTACTTCCGCTAGTTTTTTAAAATCTCAGCTTATAGAAGGTTTACATGATTTCTTAAAAAGCACGATTTTTTAGAAAATGTGATTTATTTAATAAATGGAATCAAAAAGTATGCACATTCTATGTCATAATGGCTTTCTATAGTTTGCGCATGCGCAAACTATGCACATTCTACGTAGTAACGACTTTCTATAGTTTGCGAATGCGTCCGGAAATAAGAAAAGCTTACTTCCACCAGTTTTTTAAAATCACAGCTTCTAGAAGGTTTACATGATTTCTTAAAAAACACGAGTTTTTCGAAAATGTGATCTATTGCATAAATGGAATCAATAAAGTATGCACATTCTATGTAATAACGACTTTCTAAAGTTTGCGCATGCGTCCGAAAATATGAAAAGCTTACTTCCGCCGGTTTTTTAAAATCACAGCTTCTAGAAGGTTTACATGATATCTTAAAAAACACGAGTTTTTAGAAAATGTGATTTATTTCATAATTGGAATCAACAAAGAATGCACATTCTACGTCATAACAACTTTCTATAGTTTGTGCATCCGTCCGGAAATAAGAAAAGCTTAATTCCCCCCGTTTTTTAAAATCACAACTTCTAGAAGCTTTACATGATGTCTTAAAAAACACGAGTTTTTAGGAAATGTTATTTATTTCATAAATGGAATCAACAAAGTATGCACATTCTATGTCATAACGACTTTCTATAGTTTGCGCATGCGCAAACTATGCACATTCTACGTAATAACAACTTTTTATAGTTTGCGCATGCGTCCGGAAATAACAAAAGCTTACTTCCCTCCTTTTTTTAAATTCACAGCTTCTAGAAGGTTTAGATGAATTCTTAAAAAACACGAGTTTTTAGAAAATATGATTTATTTCATAAATGGAATCAACAAACTTTGCACATTCTACGTCATAACGACTTTCTATATTTTGCGCATGCGTCCCGAAATAAGAAAAGCTTAATTCCCCCCGTTTTTTTAAATCACAGCTTCTAGAAGGTTTACATGATTTCTTAAAAAACACGAGTTTTTAAAAAATGTGATTTATTTCATAAATGGAATCAATAAAAGTATGCACATTCTATGTCATAACGACTTTCTATAGTTTGCACATGCGCAAACTATGCACATTCTACGTAATAACGACTTTCTACAGTTTGCGCATGTGTCCGGAAATAAGAAAAGCTTACTTCCGCCATTTTTTTAAAATCACAGCTTCTAGAAGGTTTACATGATTTCTTAAAAAACACGAGTTTTTAGAAAATGTGATTTATTTCATAAATGGAATCAACAAAGTATGCACATTCTACGTCATATCAACCCTCTATAGTTTGTGCATCCGTCCGGAAATAAGAAAAGCTTAATTCCCCCCGTTTTTTAAAATCACAGCTTCTAGAAGGTTTACATGATGTCTTAAAAAACACGAGTTTTTAGGAAATGTGATTTATTTCATAAATAGAATCAACAAAGTAATCACATTCTATGTCATAACGACATTCTATAGTTTGCACATGCGCAAACTATGCACATTCTACGTAATAACAACTTTCTATAGTTTGCACATGCGTCCGAAAATAAGAAAAGCTTACTACCCCCCTTTTTTTAAATTCACAGCTTCTAGAAGGTTTAGATGAATTCTTAAAAAACACAAGTTTTTAGAAAATGTGATTTATTTCATAAATGGAATCAACAAAATATGCACATTCTATGTAATAACAACTTTCTAAAGTTTGCGCATGCGTCCGGAAATAAGAAAAGCTTACTTCTGCAAGTTTTTTAAAATCACAGCTTCTAGAAGGTTTACATGATTTCATAAGAAACACGAGTTTTTAGCAAATGTGATTTATTTCATAAATGGAATCAACAAAGTATGCAAATTCTATGTCATAACGACTTTCTATAGTTTTCTCATACGCAAACTATGCACATTCTACATGATAACGACCTTCTATAGTTTGCGCATGCGTCTGGAAATAAGAAAAGCTTAATTCCCCCCTTTTTTTAAATTCACAGCTTCTAGAAGGTTTAGACGAATTCTTAAAAAACACGAGTTTTTAGAAAATGTGATTTATTTCATAAATGGAATCCACAAACTATGCACATTCTACATAATAACGACTTTCTATAGTTTGCGCATGCGTCCCGAAATAAGAAAAGCTTACTTCCGCCAGTTTTTTAAAACCACAGCTTCTAGAAGGTTTACATGATTTCTTAAAAAACACCAGTTTTTAGAAAATGTGATTTATTTCATAAATGGAATCAACAAAGTATGCACATTCTATGTAATAACAACTTTCTAAAGTTTGCGCATGCACCCAGAAATAAGAAAAGCTTACTTCCGCCAGTTTTTTAAAATCACAGCTTCTACAAGGTTTACATTATTTCTTAAAAAACATGAGTTTTTAGAAAATGTGATTTATTTCATAAATGGAAACAACAAAGTATGCACATTCTACGTCATAAAAACTTTCTATAGTTTGCGCATCTGTCCGGAAATAAGAAAAGCTTAATTTCCCCCGTTTTTTAAAATCACAGCTTCTAGAAGGTTTACATGATGTCTTAAAAAACACGAGTTTTTTAGGAAATGTGATTTATTTCAAAAATGGAATCAACAAAGAATGAACATTCTATGTCATAACGACTTTCTATAGTTTGCGCATGCACAAACTATGCAGATTCTACGTAATAACGACTTTCTATAGTTTGCACATGCGTCCGGAAATAAGAAAAGCTTAATTCCCCCCGTTTTTTAAATTCACAACTTCTAGAAGGTTTAGATGAATTCTTAAAAAACACGAGTTTTTGGAAAATGAGATTTATTTCATAAATGGAATCAACAAAATATGCACATTCTACGTAATAACGACTTTCTATAGTTTGCGCATGCGTCCGAAAATAAGAAAATCTTACTTCCCCCCTTTTTTTAAATTCACAGCTTCTAGAAGGTTTACATGATTTCTTAAAAAACACGAGTTTTTAGAAAATGTGTTTTATTTCATAAATGGAATCAACAAAGTATGCACATTCTAGGTCATAACGACTTTCTATAGTTTGCGCATGCGTCTGGAAATAAGAAAAGCTTACTTGCACCGTTTTTTAAAATCACAGCCTATAGAAGGTTTACATGATTTCTTAAAAAACACGAGTTTTTAGAAAATGTGTTTTATTTCATAAATGGAATCAACAATGTATGCACATTCTATGTCATAACGACTTTCTATAGTTTGCACATGCACAAACTATGCACATTCTACATAATAATGACTTTCTACAGTTTGCGCATGCGTCCGGAAATATGAAAAGCTTACTTCCGCCAGTTTTTTAAAATCACAGCTTCTAGAGGGTTTACATGATTTCTTAAAAAACACAAGCTTTTAGAAAATGTGGCTTATTTCATAAATGGAATCAACAAAGTATGCACATTCTATGTAATAACGACTTTCTAAAGTTTGTGCATGAGTCCAGAAATAAGAAAAGCTTACTTTCGCCAGTTTTTTAAAATACGCCTTCTAGAAGGTTTACATGATTTCTTAAAAAACACGAGTTTTTAGAAAATGTGATTTATTTCATAAATGGAATCAACAAAGTATGCACATTCTATGTAATAACGACTTTCTATAGTTTGCGCATGCACAAACTGTGCACATTCTACGTAATAACGAATTTCTATAATTTGCGCATGCATCCGGAAATAAGAAAAGCTTATTTCCCCCCTTTTTTTAAATTCACAGCTTCTAGAAGGTTTAGATGAATTCTTAAAAAACACAACTTTTTAGAAAATGTGATTTATTTCATAAATGGAATCAACAAACTATGCACATTCTATGTCATAACGACTTTCTATAGTTTGCGCATGCGTCCCGAAATAAGAAAAGCTTAATTCCCCCCGTTTTTTAAAATCACAACTTCTAGAAGGTTTACCTGATTTCTTAAAAAACATGAGTTTTTAGAAAATGTGATTTATTTCATAAATGGAATCAACAAAGTATGCACATTCTATGTCATAATGACTTTCTATAGTTTGCGCATGCAAATTCTACATGATAACGACCTTCTATAGTTTGCGCATGCGTCCGGAAATAAGAAAAGCTTACTTCCCCCCTTTTTTTAAATTCACAGCTTCTAGAAGGTTTAGATGAATTCTTAAATAACACGAGTTTTTATAAAATGTGATTTATTTCATAAATGGAATCCACAAACTATGCACATTCTACATAATAACGACTTTCTATAGTTTGCGCATGCGTCCGGGAATAAGAAAAGCTTACTTCCGCTAGTTTTTTAAAACCACAGCTTCTAGAAGGTTTACATGATTTCTTAAAAAACACGAGTTTTTAGAAAATGTGATTTATTTCATAAATGGAATCAACAAAGTATGCACATTCTACGTAGTAACGACTTTCTATAGTTTCCGCATGCGTCCGGAAATAAGAAAAGCTTACTTCCGCCAGTTTTTTAATATCACAGCTTCTAGAAGGTTTACATGATTTCTTAAAAAACACGAGTTTTTAGAAAATGTGATTTATTTCATAAATGGAATCAACAAAGTAAGCACATTCTATGTCATAACGACTTTCTAAAGTTTGCGCATGCGCATACTATGCACATTCTACGTGATAACGACTTTCTATAATTTGCGCATGCGTCCGGAAATAAGAAAACCTTACTTCCCCCCTTTTTTTAAATTAACAGCTTCTAGAAGGTTTAGATGAATTCTTAAAAAACACAACTTTTTAGAAAATGTGATTTATTTCATAAATGGAATCAACAAACTATGCACATTCTACGTAATAACGACATTCTATAGTTTGTGCATGCGTCCAGAAATAAGAAAAGCTTACTTCCCCCCTTTTTTTAAATTCACAGCTTCTAGAAGGTTTACATGATTTCTTAAAAAACTTGAGTTTTTAGAAAATGTGATTTATTGCATAAATGGAATCAAAAAAATTTGCACATTCTACGTAATAACGACTTTCTATAGTTTGCGCATGCGTCCGGATATAAGAAAAGCTTCCTTCGGCCAGTTTTTTAAAATCACAGCTTCTAGAAGGTTTACATGATTTCTTAAAAAATACGAGTTTTTAGAAAATGTGATTTATTTCATAAATGGATTCAACAAAGTATGCACATTCTATGTCATAAAAACTTTCTATAGTTTGCGCATCTGTCCGGAAATAAGAAAAGCTTAATTTCCCCCGTTTTTTAAAATCACACCTTCTAGAAGGTTTACATGATGTCTTAAAAAACACGACTTTTTAGGAAATGTGATTCATTTCATAAATGGAATCAACAAAGTATGCACATTCTATGTCATAACGACTTTCTATAGTTTGCGCATGCACAAACTATGCACATTCTACGTAATAACAACTTTCTATAGTTTGCACATGCGTCCGGAAATAAGAAAAGCTTAATTCCCCCCGTTTTTTAAAATCACAACTTCTAGAAGGTTTACATGATTTCTTAAAAAACACGAGTTTTTAGAAAATGTGATTTATTTCATAAATGGAATCAACAAAGTATGCACATTCTATGTCATAACGACTTTCTATAGTTTGCACATGCGCAAACTATGCACATTCTACGTGATAACGAGTTTCTATAGTTTGTGCATGCATCCGGAAATAAGAAAAGTTTACTTCCCCCCTTTTTTTAAATTCACAGCTTCTAGAAGTTTTAGATGAATTCTTAAAAAACACGAGGTTTTAGAAAATGTGATTTATTTCATAAATGGAATCAACAAACTATGCACATTCTACGTAATAACGACTTTCTATAGTTTGCGCATGCGTCCGGAAATAAGAAAAGCTTCCTTCCGCCAGTTTTTTAAAACCACAGCTTCTAGAAGGTTTACATGATTTCTTAAAAAACATGAGTTTTTAGAAAATGTGATTTATTTCATAAATGGAATCAACAAAGTATGCACATTCAATGTAATAACGACTTTCGAAAGTTTGCGCATGCGTCCGGAAATATGAAAAGCTTACTTCCGCCAGTTTTTTAAAATCACAGCTTCTAGAAGGTTTACATGATTTCTTAAAAAACACGAGTTCTTAGAAAATGTGATTTATTTCATAAATGGAATCAATAAAGTATGCACATTCTACGTAATAACGACTTTCTATAGTTTGCGCATGCGTCCGGAAATAAGAAAATCTTACATCCGCCAGTTTTTTAAAACCACAGCTTCTAGAAGGTTTACATGATTTCTTAAAAAACACCAGTTTTTAGAAAATGTGATTTATTTCATAAATGGAATCAACAAAGTATGCACATTCTATGTAATAACGACTTTCTAAAGTTTGCGGATGCGTCCGGAAATATGAAAAGCTTACTTCCACCAGTTTTTTAAAATGACAGCTTCTAGAAGGTTTACATGATTTCTTAAAAAACACGAGTTTTTAGAAAATGTGATTTATTTCATAAATGGAATCAACAAAGTATGCACATTCTATGTCATAATGACTTTCTATAGTTTGCGCATGCGCAAAATATGCACATTCTTCGTAATAACGACTTTCTGTAGTTTGCGCATGCGTCTGAAAATAAGAAAATCTTACTTCCCCCCTTTTTTTAAATTCACAGCTTCTAGAAGGTTTAGTTGAATTCTTAAAAAACACGAGTTTTTAGAAAATGTGATTTATTTCATAAATAGAATCAACAAAGTTTGCACATTCTACATCATAACGACTTTCTATAGTTTGTGCATGCGTCCGGAAATAAGAGAAGTTTAATTCCCCCCGTTTTTTAAAATCACAGCTTCTAGAAGGTTTACATGATTTCTTAAAAAACACGAGTTTTTAGAAAATGTGATTTATTTCATAAATGGAATCAATAAAGTATGCACATTCTACGTAATAATGACTTTCTATAGTTTGCGCATGCGTCCGAAAATATGAAAAGCTTACTTCCGCCAGTTTTTTAAAATCACAGCTTGTAGAAGGGTTACATGATTTCTTAAAAAACACGAGTTTTTAGAAAATGTGATTTATTTCATAAATGGAATCAACAAAGTATGCACATTCTATGTGTAAGACCCCTCCTTTAGGGTCCCCTTGAACTGAACCTGAAACTTGAACAACTTCATACAACCAAATTAGCCATTATAGTTATTGGAAAAATAAAATAAAAGAGTGAATAACTTAACAAAATTAAGCGAAACCTTAACCTGTCAACTCGATCCAGCTGGTCCATTGTTGTCTGCGTCTTCCGTAGGATCCCTCCAGCAAAGCTCGTTTAACCATAGGCGAAGCAACCATTAGCTTCGCCACCCAACCATAGGCTCATGCTTTCAGTCGCATGGCCTCCTCCGAGCTTTGGGTCGTAGAGCACTGAGGAGTGAGTCCGTTCTCACTGCTCGCCCCTCAACTCGTACGTGACCAGCTCCGTCGTGGCCCACTTCGTACGCCCTCACGCATTCCTCTTGAGCAAGCGGATCAATGCTTATCTTCGCATGCGTGGTATTCTTGTCGGAAGTCGACATCGTCGTCGCTTCCCCTTTGTGTGATTTACCCGTACTCTACGACCCTCCATGTTCCTTTGTGTGTCCATTGGTGAACCGTCTCACTTGTTTCTACACACACTTCTCACCACAATTTATTAGTAGCATTGTTCTCAACAATCATCATCTAGTTTCTAACTCTAGCATTTGTTAAACATTTATGATTTATTCAAACTGCTCATTCATCTTATCAAATATACATTTCGTCTCCAAATACATAATCACCATACAGCTAGTCATTAAGCATTATCCATCAACATAATTTTCCATAGTCATAGCTAATCGTTTAACATATGCAATTATTCAGTTACCTCAACAGTTCAGATACACATACTAAAAAATAAGGTCAAAAGGTTATTTACTTAATGTTTCAATCAGTCGGGTCACTCAGCAGGTGCTCTCAATGTCTACACAAGTCTAGGGGCACTACATACACCCCTACTTATTTAGAACTTCGTCCCGAAGTTCAGAATAAAAATGGAAAACTACGACGCATCTCAGTTGCGTCCTCCCAAGTCGCAGAGCTAGGACTGTAATTGTCCTACTGCACTTTGACTTGATCAATCAGGGCTAATCATTAAGCATGATGTAATCAATCAATTATACCACTCCACACATATAAAACAAGGCTCAAGAGACCACTATATCGAAGTTGTTCAGTCGGGTTCCTTGACAGGTTCCCTTAAGGTCCACAGTCATTCTAGGGCATTACACATTCTCTAATCGTTAAGCAAACATCATAATCACCCTCATAATTTCATTTCCATAATTCAGCCTAAATACGATATTCATCATAAGATTTCCCATGTGTTAATCAATTAGCCAAATCACAATTATCCAAAATCATCATTAAATCCATCATTAGAAACATATAAGTTTATCACATACATCGCTAGTCAGTCGCCAATTTTATTCTTAATCATTATGTACACAGTCATTTATCTCGGTTTCTTTAACTGGGTCACTTACCCATAATTGTTATCAACATCGATAGTCGTCGATGAGTTTGAGGGGCATTACATACATCCCCTCTTATTAAAACTTCGTCCGGAAGTTAAGTTTTGTTCTTGTAATTTCGATGTTACGCTTTCTTTTAGTTTCCCATTTTCATCTTCCTGTCATTCTCTTCTATTTTTCTCCAATAGTCATTGTCATAAGCACAAGTGGTTCTAATCATTAGTTTTCTATTTCATCAGCATGGTTCCAATACCTCCTTAGGGACTCAATCATAATTTCAACAATCAGGAGAGGTCACCCAAAATTCTAAAAGTCAATCCGCCCTAAATGTTTCACTTCTAACTACCGTGTCGTTTCACTAGTGTCGTAATGTCTAGGTCAAGGAACTCATCATGTCCTTACCTCATTTCCGCATCCTCGTTGTCACGTGACTCCTTCAGCATACTTTCCCTATCTCGTCACGTGTGGGTTGTCGTATTCACATCGAGTCGTATCATGGGAATTAGTTGTAATTCTATTTAGACTTCATCATTTCATATGATTAGCATCACTGCGTTTAGTTCGTCATGTTTAACATCTACATATTTCATTTGACAAGATCATCTTCAATTGACCCCTCGACAGGTTCTCTAAGTTCTAAGTTTCCAATTATCATATAAGGAAGTAACTATCATTAAATTAACTATCCATTGGCATGTATAAAAGTCCACCCCAGCAAATTAAGCTATTATAAGCGCATCTATGCCTTAACACACATGATGTATAACTCCACCCTTTAAAATTTTATTCACTTATCTCCACATATTAAAACTCTCTCATTTTAAACCTTGATAGCATATCTATTCATCATATAAAAAATCTCTCATTTTAAACCTTCATAACATATCTATTCATCAACATGGACTATATATTTGCTCGTCATTAATTTCCTTGGGTTAACATAATCATTTTAACTATCTATCACTAACTCTAATATATATTAACACCTTCAAAATATTCATCACTTAACTGACCTTGATATAATAATGCATTTATGAACTTCACTAAGGATACATGGATATATATATATATATATATATATATATATATATATATATTCTTTTACTCCTTATTCGGTTGGGATAATATATATATACATTCATAACTTTCATTTCTTAAGGTACTATGTATCAATTATCACTAACTTGATATAATAACCTTTACATAATTTTCATTTATATATTTCCGCTTCTTTATTCCATACTACATTCACACGTTCTTTTTCATTTCTTAACCACAACAAAAACATGACACCCACTAATTTTCACCTTCTGACTAACTTTAATGTAATAACACATATATCTAATACCACTTCTCACTTCTTGAGTCACTTGGCCATAATAACTCATGTATATTAATTTCAATATAAAAAAATGAATTTCTTCTAGTAATTTCATTTTTATGAGTCTCCTTTTGTTATAACTATAGTGGTCCTCAAATGGTTCAATATAATAATAGGGCATAGTAAAAAAAAAAAAAGGGTTCCTTCTATCTTTTTTTTGAAAGCTTATCCATTGAAAGTAGTCACGAGGCATGTAATCCCACATATGTAATTAGATAGGATATAAAAGATTAAAGTTCACACTATTTCCACGTAACATATTAATAAGAGGAACTATTCTAAATCAAGACTTGTTATAAAGAATTATATTACTGACTTCTCTCCACTGGGTTATATCCAAGTGGAAGATATGGTGCCAACCGAGTTCTTAACTGGTCTAAATCAGTTCTCAGGTGTTAAGATGTTTGTTCAACAAATTACTTCACAAGGGAATCATTCAAAACTTACTCAATCGACAAGGATCAGATCTGGCATCATTCCACTTACGGGAGTTCTTGATTTCAATTAGCACATGTAGAGTTGAGGTGTATAATCACTTGGCGATTTGACTTAGACGAATCCACACGGTTGATGCGAGTAGCCATTAAAGATATTGGATTTCAACCCTTCATGCTAAGTGTAATTTCATAATACTTTCGACACTAGTTTTAAGCATACAAATCATTAAGAAAAAGAAAATCAAACATTTTAAACTTTTAACATCCATTTCTAATGTACACAGTATATAATTTTAATAACACACTTTCTTCTTACTTTATTGAAGACAACATATAAATAATAATCAAAGGGTATTATTCAAGATTTACTCCTTTCTAAAAAAAATAAAAAAATATTAAGTGAGCATGCAAGGGATGGTAAGATCGAGCGACAGGTATCGGACAAGTTTCAACTGTCTCCATTAAATTTTCGGGCATAAAATAATTGACAACAGGAACATGTATCAAAAATACAGGGCAAACATAAGTTTGCTAACCGTGAAGAATAGGTGGCAACGAATTCTGGAAAAGCTAAACAATTTTTGAAATACTCTATCCGACGAGTTCTACTTTGAGAAGGGCAACAATTAAGTCTACTAAGAATGTATATAATAAAAAGGAACCAAAGGACATTTAGACCCTTTCTAAATGCTTACAATTTCATACAATGCATATATATATATATATCAACAATACATTTAATAACACTATGATGCACTTAATGAGCATTTAACTCAAATTTCCTAATTTAAATCTTTATATAAATAATTTCTTAATTATCCATAACCTATAATTGTTGTTAATACATAAATATATACCAAGAAGCTTACATTTTTCACATATACTTAATAATACATCATCTCATTATAAAATCAAACTGCAAACTGCCATAGTGGCGCATAAGTAAGAGCATTGACACACCGAGATTTAAGAGTTTAAAAATTTACGAATTGTATTAAAATTATGGATGCGCCAATAATCCCCGAAATAGATATATATGGATATTTTAAAGGTTAATACTACAATTTATATCAAGAAATCTGGGATACCAAAGAATTTTCAAATAGATACTCCAAAATTTAAGGATTTGATTTACAATCTGCATCAGGAGATTGGGAGATGCCATAAACATGCAATTAGATACACAGAAGAATTTTAAAACTAAAATTTCAATTCATTTTATAATCCTGGAAATGCCTTATTAAATGCTCAATAAGTACGCAGAGGATTATAATTTCTGGAAACGTCAATAGACAATCGGAGAGATACACATAGAAATGTAATTCCGAAAAACGCCCATCTAAATTTGAATTCTCTAAATAATGTACAAAAAAATTTAAAAAGCCAATTACAATTTCTAGCTCTAATTATGATGAATGTCAATCAATTTTCAATTAAATGTACAGAGAAATTCATTCTCTGGATTTGGAAATGTCAATAATTAAACGATTGGATACACAGAGATATAAGGGTCAATCCTAAATCGTTTAATGAATTTTGGAGACGCCCAAAGAAATGGATTCATACAGATTTTTAAAGAACAATTTATAAACCAATTTATGAAATCTGGGAATAAATCCTTGTGACAGAATCAAGATAACAACGCAGAGGTTTCAATAACAATCATGGATCCGACAATACCTTTTCGATTCGACAATATAACACAGAGATTTTAGGATCCAAATTGAAAAAATAAACACATAGATTTAAGTAACAATAGGCCATCAGTTTTTGAAAACAAAAACACCGAGATCCAAATTCGAAATGCCAATGAAACAGAGTTTAAACTTCAATCAATCCTAGATTCTGAGATCGCGATCCAATACCGAAATGGAACACACAGGGAATTAATTTTAAAATCACGAACATGAATTTGAGAAGAGATAAAAGTTGAAAACAGAGCTAAGATCTCATCACTTTCACCATAATTCGAAGGAATTTGTATATACAAAAAAAAAAAACAGAGTTTCAACTGCATAGAAGTTTAGATCTAAAATCTCTACACCTTCACAAGAATTCGAGATTATATAAATGATGAAGATAGAGCCACGGTTTTGTAGCTTTCACAAGAATCCGAAAGAATTTGTAAAACAAAAACAGAGTTTAAAATTCATAGTAATTCTGATCCATATTTCAATATAACCAAAAAAAAAAAAGAATGGTGATGCGCCTTAAGGTCCAGCAAGATAACCAAACAGAGAGGCTTAGCGTACAGGGGTCGATTCTCCCGCAGGAAGATCGCCCTAACCCAGCAATAAAAACAATATTTACATAAGCATGCCTACAGAGGTTTACCCGTAAGCAGCGATCCTCTATAGCAGATATCGCCTATGTGCTATCCCTGGTGAAGGTCCAGATGATTACACTCAAATCGGATAAACAAATATATATCAATAAATCTTCAGTGGATTTAACCAGAAGCAAAGATCCCCTACAACCAAGATCGGTCTGAGAGTAGCATGGATAAAAGAATAGTTTAAGGGTCGATACAGAGTACCATCACAGTGATCAAGGGCACACAAATTAATTTCTCTATCCTGGAAATCTCGATCTACCAGAAAATTCATCCACACAAAAGGCAAGGCGCACGGATTACTAAAACATTCAAGAAAGACCCTATTGAATAATTTGAGAGAATCGCTAATAAAATCAAGAAACAAATAAAAAGGAAAATTCATGGAATTTAGTCAAAACAAGCCATGAAGGATTGATACCCCGAATAAGTACATCATTGAACTAGTTGGGATCAGGCTTTTGTCGTCTTAATTCATGTATATAAAGTCATAGAAAGTTTAATTTTGCCGTAAAAGTCTGTTGATGTCTCAAAAATTAATTCGTAACTTCTGTTGTGGCGCAGTACACAACGCCATATCAGTTTCAGTGGGAAACACTCTTTTAAACACCCTAGAAAGTTTAGGACTCCTTTTTGTTGTTCACCTGCCAAGAGTTATGACCAACTCGAACTTAGTGGAGAGGTGTTAACTTTCCACTCTAAACAATCACTACCAACACGTCCACACAGAAAGGCGTGGAGGAGTCTGGAGGTTATTAGGGCTAGATTAGCGGCCCATCCCGTAGACAGTGTTCTCTGGAAGTCGGTTTTCATTGAGGGCTAGAACAATGCATAAAAGATTTCAATAATCATCATGGATTGGAATTGGAGGTTTCCAAAACTCAGCAAGAAATAGTTATGGTCAACTTAATGACATTCATTAAACAGAGGTTTGAGGGACACGGAGACCAGAACAATAGACTCTGTGAACTAAGTGTATCGTGGTCTCACACATTAGGCAGGGACAAGATCTGCTTGCACACTCGGAGCAAGGATGTACTCTAAAAGGACTGAACGCGTTACTGTTCCAAATTCAAGTTGTAAACAAATATTTTAAACAACATTTAAACAAAAAAAAGAATCAACACTAGTGCACAACTGGATACTCCACAGCGTATTCTGACCCGTTAAGGATAGGAATCGAGTTAATAGCCCAACTATGTAATTTTGTAGTGTTAAGACAGAACAGAGGTCATGAATCCCAGTTGATCAAGCATTTTTGGAGGTCGACGATAGCTCAGAATTTAAGAGAATAGCTTCAACATATGTTTCTGGAAATTGAAGACAGAGTATAGATCTATACCAGCGTTCACACCAGAACTATATTTTCCTTACAGGTTGTATGCATGTTTATTTCTACTTCATAGAGAGAACAGAGGTCTATACGATTTCATAAATCTGGAATGTTATTCTTTAGAGACCTGGGAAAATACGAATTTCGATTGGTGGTAAAGGGAGATAGGAGAATACTAAAATCAAGGGCGCATTTCTTTTAAAGAACCGGTCCCAATACGAATTCAAATTTTAGTTAAAGAAGAACAGAAATCTGCATAATATTAACTCAGAGATGCCTTTCTCAACAATTCTGAGCGCTATATGAATTTAAACTTATGGTAAATAAAAACAGAGATCTGTATGATGTTAAATCAGAGATACTTTTCTCAATAATTATGGGCGCGATGTGAATTTAAATTTATGGTAAAGATAAACAGAGATATGTATGATGTTAAATCAAAATCTATTACTTCCCTTAACTTAAAATAACAAATAATAAAAGTTATATAAACTTTCATATGTACAACTAGCATATTCTTTTTCTTATTGCATAAAATTCCAGATCTATAATCTTCTACTAAAACAAAAATAGTCGTAAAATAATTAGCAAATAAAAACCTGTAGGTATAGCGATTCGAGTCGAAAATGTAGTTCCACAAAGATTGCAGGCTCAATCTCACTGCTTGATCGCCACAAATCACTGACAAACCCCTAAATAATATGATTAAGGTGCCCTCAAGGCTCGACCTTACTCTGATACCAAATGTAAGACCCCTCCTTTAGGGTCCCCTTGAACTGAACCTGAAACTTGAACAACTTCATACAACCAAATTAGCCATTATAGTTATTGGAAAAATAAAATAAAAGAGTGAATAACTTAACAAAAATAAGCGAAACCTTAACCTGTCAACCCGATCTAGCTGGTCCATTGTTGTCTGCGTCTTCCGTAGGATCCCTCCAGCAAAGCTCGTTTAACCATAAGCGAAGCAACCGTTAGCTTCGCCACCCAACCATAGGCTCATGCTTTCAGTCGCATGGCCTCCCCCGAGCTTTGGGTCGTAGAGCTCACACAAGTATTTCAGAAATTCAGCTTGGGCTTCCCTTCCCACCAGGATTTCTAATCCAAACCCTTAGATAGCAGCAAGTCTTTGAGGCATTCAAAAATTACGACAATCGTCCAAATTATGGGCCCTTTACCCATTCCCTGAGCCTTCCTTATAAAGGAAAATCTCGTGCGACACGTGTCGCTTCATGCATAATTAAATATTTTTAATTAACTATTTAATTAAAACACTCACCCATCCAAGTGTCAGTTTCTCTGGGAAGTGCACCTACACCCCTAAGTTTGCTCTAGTTTTTCCCCCAGATATTTTAATCAACTCCTAGCTTTTAGTTGACTAGGTGTCTAATCTATTTTGCTCTTAAATAATAATTTCTATTATTTTAAATGCTCAACAAAATAACTATTCATGTGCAAATGTCTAAGCTATTGTTATGCATTTGCTAAGTAATAATCTAGAGTTATTCTCCTAAGTTTTTATGCAGTTTAATTTAACAATCAAACTCACTAGGATCACGGTGCCGCGTCGTTGGGCTCCTGGTTCCTTAATTTTTTTTATCCCCTGACATGGCACCACTCCGTCGGGTCCAATCATCCATGGTTTCCATTCCTTGGCATGGTACCACCTCGTTGGGTCCTTGCGTCCATTCTTTCCGTTCTTGACAAGGTACCGCATCGTTGGGCCCTTCTGCCACCATCTTTCCGTTTTGACTTGCGGGAACTCTTGTAGGTATTTTAGGAATCATTACCATCCATCCTCCGTCTACATGCTATCTAGGGACTAATGGCGCTGAGGAGTGAGTCCATTCTCACTGCGCGCCCCTCAACTCGTACGTGACCAGCTCCGTCGTGGCCCACCTCGTATGCCCTCACGCATTCATCTTGAGAAAGTGGATCAATGCTTATCTTCTCATGCGTGGTATTCTTGTCGGAATTCGACATCGTCGTCGCTTCCGCTGTGTGTGATTTACCCATACTCTACGACCCTCCATGTTCCTTTATGTGTCCGTTGGTGAACCGTCTCACTTGTTTCTACACACACTTCTCACCACAATTTATTAGTAGCACTGTTCTCAACAATCATCATCTAGTTTCTAACTCTAGCATTTGTTAAACATTTATGATTTATTCAAACTGCTCATTCATCTTATCAAATATACATTTCGTCGCCAAATACATAATCACCATACAGCTAGTTGTTAAGCATTATCCATCAACATAATTTTCCATAGTCATAGCTAATCGTTTAACATATGCAATTATTCATTTACCTCAACAGTTCAGATACACATACTAAAAAATAAGGTCAAAAGGTTATTTACTTAATGTTTCAATCAGCCGGGTCACTCAGCAGGTGCCCTCAATGTCTACACAAGTCTAGGGGCACTACAGTATGTCATAACGACTTTCTATAGTTTGCACATGGGCAAACTATGCACATTCTACGTAATAATGACTTTCTATAGTTTGCGCATGCGTCCGGAAATAAGAAAAGCTTACTTCCGCCAGTTTTTTAAAATCACAGCTTCTAGAAGGTTTACATGATTTCTTAAAAAACACAAGCTTTTAGAAAATGTGATTTATTTCATAAATGGAATCAACAAAGTATGCACATTCTATGTAATAACGACTTTCTAAAGTTTGCGCATGCGTCCGGAAATAAGAAAAGCTTACTTCCGCCAGTTTTTTAAAATCACACCTTCTAGAAGGTTTACATGATTTCTTAAAAAACACGAGTTTTTAGAAAATGTGATTTATTTCATAAATGGAATCAACAAAGTATGCACATTCTATGTAATAACGACTTTCTAAAATTTGCGCATGCGTCCGGAAATAAGAAAAGCTTACTTCCGCCAGTTTTTTAAAATCACAGCTTCTAGAAGGTTTACATGATTTCTTAAAAAGCACGAGTTTTTAGAAAATGTGATTTATTTCATAAATGGAATCAAAAAGTATGCACATTCTATGTCATATCGACTTTCTATAGTTTGCGCATGCGCAAACTATGCACATTCTACATAATAACGAATTTCTATAGTTTACGCATGCATCCGGAAATAAGAAAAGCTTATTTCCCTCTTTTTTTAAATTCAGAGCTTCTAGAAGGTTTACGTGATTTCTTAAAAAACACGAGTTTTCAGAAAATGTGATTTATTGCATAAACGGAATCAACAAAGTATCCACATTCTATTTAATAACGACTTTCTAAAGTTTGCGCATGCATCTGAAAATATGAAAAGCTTACTTCCGCCAGTTTTTTAAAATCACAGCTTCTAGAAGGTTTACATGATTTCTTAAAAAACACGAGTTTTTAGAAAATGTTATTTATTTGATAAATGGAATCAACAATGTATGCACATTCAATGTCATAACGACTTTCTATAGTTTGCACATGCGCAAACTATGCACATTCTACATAATAATGACTTTCTACATTTTGCGCATGCGTCCGGAAATATGAAAAGCTTACTTCCGCCAGTTTTTTAAAATCACAGCTTCTAGAAGGTTTACATGATTTCTTAAAAAACACAAGCTTTTAGAAAATGTGGTTTATTTCATAAATGGAATCAACAAAGTATACACATTCTATGTAATAACGACTTTCTAAAGTTTGTGCATGAGTCCAGAAATAAGAAAAGCTTACTTTCGCCAGTTTTTTAAAATCACACCTTCTAGAAGGTTTACATGATTTCTTAAAAAACACGAGTTTTTAGAAAATGTGATTTATTTCATCAATGGAATCAACAAAGTATGCACATTCTATGTAATAACGACTTTCTATAGTTTGCGCATGCGCAAACTGTGCACATTCTACGTAATAACGAATTTCTATAGTTTGCGCATGCATCCAGAAATAAGAAAAGCTTATTTCCCCCCCTTTTTTTAAATTCACAGCTTCTAGAAGGTTTAGATGAATTCTTGAAAAACACAAGTTTTTAGAAAATGTGATTTATCTCATAAATGGAATCAACAAAGTTTGCACATTCCACGTCATAACGACTTTCTATAGTTTGCGCATGCGTCCCGAAATAAGAAAAGCTTAATTCCCCCCGTTTTTTAAAATCACAACTTCTAGAAGGTTTACATGATTTCTTAAAAAACATGAGTTTTTAGAAAATGTGATTTATTTCATAAATGGAATCAACAAAGTATGCACATTCTATGTCATAAAGACTTTCTATAGTTTGCGCATGCACATTCTACATGATAACGACCTTCTATAGTTTGCGCATGCGTCCGGAAATAAGAAAAGCTTACTTCCCCCCTTTTTTTAAATTCACAGCTTCTAGAAGGTTTAGATGAATTCTTAAAAAACACGAGTTTTTAGAAAATGTGATTTATTTCATAAATGGAATCCACAAACTATGCACATTCTACATAATAACGACTTTCTATAGTTTGCGCATGCGTCCGGAAATAAGAAAAGCTTACTTCCGCCAGTTTTTTAAAACCACAGCTTCTAGAAGGTTTACATGATTTCTTAAAAAACACGAGTTTTTAGAAAATGTGATTTATTTCATAAATGGAATCAACAAAGTATGCACATTCTATGTAGTAACGACTTTCTATAGTTTCCGCATGCGTCCCGGAAATAAGAAAAGCTTACTTCCGCCAGTTTTTTAATATCACAGTTCTAGAAGGTTTACATGATTTCTTAAAAAACACGAGTTTTTAGAAAATGTGATTTATTTCATAAATGGAATCAACAAAGTATGCACATTCTATGTCATAACGACTTTCTAAAGTTTGCGCATGCGCATACTATGCACATTCTACGTGATAACGACTTTCTATAATTTGCGCATGCGTCCGGAAATAAGAAAACCTTACTTCCCCCCTTTTTTTAAATTAACAGCTTCTAGAAGGTTTAGATGAATTCTTAAAAAACACGAGTTTTTAGAAAATGTGATTTATTTCATAAATGGAATCAACAAACTATGCACATTCTACGTAATAACGACATTCTATAGTTTGTGCATGCGTCCAGAAATAAGAAAAGCTTACTTCCCCCCTTTTTTTAAATTCACAGCTTCTAGAAGGTTTACATGATTTCTTAAAAAACTTGAGTATTTAGAAAATGTGATTTATTTCATAAATGGAATAAAAAAAGTATGCACATTCTATGTCATAACGACTTTATATAGTTTGCGCATGCGCAAACTATGCACATTCTACGTCATAACGACTTTCTATAGTTTGCGGATGCGTCCGGAAAAAAGAAAAGCTTACTTCCCCCCCTTTTTTTAAATTCACAG
The DNA here is from genome assembly GCA_027924585.1 of Larix kaempferi. Taxonomy (NCBI): domain Eukaryota; kingdom Viridiplantae; phylum Streptophyta; class Pinopsida; order Pinales; family Pinaceae; genus Larix; species Larix kaempferi. The sequence continues at coordinate 46,308,995 of BSBM01000217.1, forward strand.
CTTCTAGAAGGTTTGGATGAATTCTTAAAAAACATGAGTTTTTAGAAAATGTGATTTATTGCATAAATGGAATCAACAAAATATGCACATTCTACGTAATAACGACTTTCTATAGTTTGCGCATGCGTCCGGAAATAAGAAAAGCTTCCTTCGGCCAGTTTTTTAAAATCACAGCTTCTAGAACGTTTACATGATTTCTTAAAAAACACGAGTTTTTAGAAAATGTGATTTATTTCATCAATGGAATCAACAAAGTATGCACATTATACGTCATAAAAACTATCTATAGTTTGCGCATCTGTCCGGAAATAAGAAAAGCTTAATTCCCCCCGTTTTTTAAAATCACACCTTCTAGAAGGTTTACATGATGTCTTAAAAAACTCGAGTTTTTAGGAAATGTGATTCATTTCATAAATGGAATCAACAAAGTATGCACATTCTATGTCATAACGACTTTCTATAGTTTGCGCATGCACAAACTATGCACATTCTACGTAATAACAACTTTCTATAGTTTGCACATGCGTCCGGAAATAAGAAAAGCTTAATTCCCCCCGTTTTTTAAAATCACAACTTCTAGAAGGTTTACATGATTTCTTAAAAAACACGAGTTTTTAGAAAATGTGATTTATTTCATAAATGGAATCAACAAAGTATGCACATTCTATGTCATAACGTCTTTCTATAGTTTGCACATGCGCAAACTATGCACATTCTACGTGATAACGAGTTTCTATAGTTTGCGCATGCGTTCGGAAATAAGAAAAGTTTACTTCCCCCCCTTTTTTTAAATTCACAGCTTCTAGAAGTTTTAGATGAATACTTAAAAAACACGAGGTTTTGGAAAATGTGATTTATTTCATAAATGGAATCAACAAACTATGCACATTCTACGTAATAACGACTTTCTATAGTTTACGCATGCGTCAGGAAATAAGAAAAGCTTCCTTCCGCCAGTTTTTTAAAACCACAGCTTCTAGATGGTTTACATGATTTCTTAAAAAAAATGAGTTTTTAGGAAATGCTATTTATTTCATAAATGGAATCACCAAAGTATGCACATTCAATGTAATAACGACTTTCGAAAGTTTGCGCATGCATCCGGAAATATGAAAAGCTTACTTCCGCCAGTTTTTTAAAATCACAGCTTCTAGAAGGTTTACATGATTTCTTAAAAAACACGAGTTCTTAGAAAATGTGATTTATTTCATAAATTGAATTAAGAAAGTATGCACATTCTACGTAATAACGACTTTCTATAGTTTGCGCATGCGTCCGGAAATAAGAAAATCTTACATCCGCCAGTTTTTTAAAAACCACAGCTTCTAGAAGGTTTACATGATTTCTTAAAAAACACGAGTTTTTAGAAAATGTGATTTATTTCATAAATGGAATCAACAAAGTATGCACATTCTATGTAATAACAACTTTCTAAAGTTTGCGCATGCGTCCGGAAATATGAAAACATTACTTCCACCAGTTTTTTAAAATGACAGCTTCTAGAAGGTTTACATGATTTCTTAAAAAACACGAGTTTTTAGAAAATGTGATTTATTTCATAAATGGAATCAACAAAGTATGCACATTCTATTTCATAACGACTTTCTATAGTTTGCGCATGTGCAAACTATGCACATTCTACGTAATAACAACGTTTTATAGTTTGCACATGCGTCCGGAAATAAGAAAAGCTTACTTCCCCCATTTCTTTAAATTCACAGCTTCTAGAAGGTTTAGATGAATTCTTAAAAAACACAAGTTTTTAGAAAATGTGATTTATTTCATAAATGGAATCAACAAAGTATGCACATTCTACGTCATAACAAGTTTTTTATAGTTTGCGCATGCGTCCGGAAATAAGAAAAGCTTAATTCCCCCCCTTTTTTTAAAATCACAACTTTTAGAAGGTTTACATGATTTCTTAAAAAACACGAGTTTTTAGAAAATGTGATTTATTTCATAAATGGAATCAACAAGCTAAGCACATTCTACGTAATAACAACTTTCTATAGTTTGCGCATGCGTACGGAAATAAGAAAAGCTTACTTCTGCCAGTTTTTTAAAATCACAGCTTCTAGAAGGTTTACACGATTTCTTAAAAAACACGAGTTTTTAGAAAATGTGATTTATTTCATAAATGGAATCAACAAAGTATGCACATTCTATGTAATAACGACTTTCTAAAGTTTGCGCATGCGTCCGGAAATAAGAAAAGCTTACTTCCGCCAGTTTTTTAAAATCACAGCTTCTAGAAGGTTTACATGATTTCTTAAAAAGCACGAGTTTTTAGAAAATGTGATTTATTTTATATATGGAATAAAAAACTATGCAAATTCTATGTCATATCGACTTTTTATAGTTTGCGCATGCGTAAACTATGCACATTCTACGTAACAACGACTTTCTATAGTTTGCGCATGCATCCGAAAATAAGAAAAGCTTATTTCCCCCCTTTTTTTAAATTCACAGCTTCTAGAAGGTTTAGATGAATTCTTAAAAAACACGAGTTTTTAGAAAATATGATTTATTTCATAAATGGAATAAACAAACTATGCACATTCTATGTAATAACGACTTTCTATAGTTTGCGCATGCGTCCGGAAATAAGAAAAGCTTCCTTCGGCAAGTTTTTTAAAACCACAGCTTCTAGAAGGTTTACATGATTTCTTAAAAAACGTGAGTTTTTAGAAAATGTGATTTATTTCATAAATGGACTCAACAAAGTATGCACATTCTATGTAATAACGACTTTCGAAAGTTTGCGCATGCGTCCAGAAATATGAAAAGCTTACTTCCGCCAGTTTTTAAAAATCACAGCTTCTAGAAGGTTTACATGATTTCTTAAAAAACACGAGTTTTTAGAAAATGTGAATTATTTCATAAATGGAATCAAAAAAGTATGCACATTCTATGTCATAACAACTTTCTATAGTTTGCGCATCCGTCCGGAAATAAGAAAAGCTTAATTCCCCCCGTTTTTTAAAATCACAGCTTCTAGAAGGTTTACATGATGTCTTAAAAAAAACGAGTTTTTAGGAAATGTGATTTATTTCATAAATGGAATCAACAAAGTATGCACATTCTATGTCATAACAACTTTCTATAGTTTGCGCATGCACAAACTATGCACATTCTACATAATAACAACTTTCTATAGTTTGCAAATGCGTCCGGAAATAAGAAAAGCTTAATTCCCCCCGTTTTTTAAAATCACAACTTCTAGAAGGTTTACATGATTTCTTAAAAACCACGAGTTTTTAGAAAATGTGATTTATTTCATAAGTGGAATCAAAAAAGTATGCACATTCTATGTCATAACGAATTTCTATAGTTTGCAGATGCGCAAACTATGCACATTCTACATGATAACGAGTTTCTATAGTTTGCGCATGCGTCCGGAAATAAGAAAAGCTTAATTCCCCCCCGTTTTTTAAAATCATAGCTTCTAGAAGGTTTACATGATTTCTTAAAAAACTTGAGTTTTAAGAAAATGTGATTTATTTCATAAATGGAATCAAAAAAGTATCCACATTCTATGTCATAACGACTTTCTATAGTTTGCGCATGCGCAAACTATGCACATTCTACGTCATTACGACTTTCTATAGTTTGCGCATGCGTCCGGAAATAAGAAAAGCTTACTTCCCCCCCTTTTTTTAAATTCACAGCTTCTAGAAGATTTAGATGAATTCTTGAAAAACACGAGTTTTTAGAAAATGTGATTTATTGCATAAATGGAATCAACAAAATATGCACATTCTACGTAATAACGACTTTCTATAGTTTGCGCATGCGTCCGGAAATAAGAAAAGCTTCCTTCGGCCAGTTTTTTAAAACCACAGCTTCTAGAAGGTTTACATGATTTCTTAAAAAACACGAATTTGTAGAAAATGTGATTTATTTCATAAATGGAATCAGCAAAGTATGCACATTCTATGTAATAACGAATTTCGAAAGTTTCCGCATGCGTCCGGAAATATGAAAAGCTTACTTCCGCCAGTTTTTTAAAACCACAGCTTCTAGAAGGTTTACATGATTTCTTAAAAAACGCGAGTTTTTATTAAATGTGATTTATTTCATAAATGGACTCAACAAAGTATTCACATTCTATGTAATAACGACTTTCGAAAGTTTGCGCATGCGTCCAGAAATATGAAAAGCTTACTTCCGCCAGTTTTTAAAAATCACAGCTTCTAGAAGGTTTACATGATTTCTTAAAAAACACGAGTTTTTAGAAAATGTGATTTATTTCATAAATGGAATCAACAAAGTATGCACATTCTACATCATAACAACTTTCTATAGTTTGCGCATCCGTCCGGAAATAAGAAAAGCTTAATTCCCCCCGTTTTTTAAAATCACAGCTTCTAGAAGGTTTACATGATGTCTTAAAAAACACGAGTTTTTAGGAAATGTGATTTATTTCATAAATGGAATCAGCAAATATGCACATTCTACGTCATAACAACTTTCTATAGTTTGCGCATGTGTCCGGAAATAAGAAAAGCTTAATTCCCCCCGTTTTTTAAAATCACAGCTTCTAGAAGGTTTACATGATTTCTTAAAAAACTTGAGTTTTTAGAAAATGTGATTTATTTCATAAATGGAATCAAAAAAGTATGCACATTTTATGTCATAACGACTTTCTATAGTTTGCGCATGCGCAAACTATGCACATTCTACGTCATAACGACTTTCTATAGTTTGCGCATGTGTCCGGAAATAAGAAAAGCTTACTTCCCCCCTTTTTTTAAATTCACAGCTTCTAGAAGATTTAGATGAACTCTTGAAAAACACGAGTTTTTAGAAAATGTGATTTATTGCATAAATGGAATCAAAAAAATATGCATATTCTACGTAATAACGACTTTCTATAGTTTGCGCATGCGTCCGGAAATAATAAAAGCTTCCTTCGGCCAGTTTTTTAAAACCACAGCTTCTAGAAGGCTTACATGATTTCTTAAAAAACGCGAATTTTTAGAAAATCTGATTTATTTCATAAATGGAATCAACAAAGTATGCACATTCTATGTCATAACGACTTTCTATAGTTTGCACATGCTCAAACTATGCACATTCTACATAATAACAACTTTCTATAGTTTGCACATGCGTCCGGAAATAAGAAAAGCTTAATTCCCCCCGTTTTTTAAAATCACAACTTCTAGAAGGTTTACATGATTTCTTAAAAAACACCAGTTTTTAGAAAATGTGATTTATTTCATAAATGGAATCAACAAAGTATGCACATTCTATGCCATAACGACTTTCTATAGTTTGCACATGTTCAAACTATGCACATTCTACGTGATAACGAGTTTCTATATTTTGCGCATGCGTCTGGAAATAAGAAAAGCTTACTTCCCCCCTTTTTTTAAATTCACAGCTTCTAGAAGGTTTAGATGAATTCTTAAAAAACACGAGTTTTTAGAAAATGTGATTTTTTTCATAAATGGAATCAACAAAGTATGCACATTCTATGTCATAATGACTTTCTATAGTTTACGCATGCACAAACTATGCACATTCTACGTAATAACAACTTTTTATAGTTTGCGCATGCGTCCGGAAATAAGAAAAGCTTACTTCCCCCTTTTTTTTAAATTCACAGCTTCTAGAAGGTTTAGATGAATTCTTAAAAAACATGAGTTTTTAGAAAATGTGATTTATTTCATTAATGGAATCAACAAACTATGCACATTCTACGTCATAACAACTTTCTATAGTTTGCGCATGCGTCCGGAAATAAGAAAAGCTTAATTCCCCCCGTTTTTTAAAATAACAGCTTTTAGAAGGTTTACATGATTTCTTAAAGAACATGAGTTTTTAGAAAATGTGATTTATTTCATAAATGGAATCAACAAACTAAGCACATTCTACGTAATAACAACTTTCTATAGTTTGCGCATGTGTCCGGAAATAAGAAAAGATTCCTTCTGCCAGTTTTTTAAAACCACAGCTTCTAGAAGGTTTACATGATTTCTTAAAAAACACAAGTTTTTATAAAATGTGATTTATTTCATAAATGGAATCAACAAAGTATCCACATTCTACGTAGTAACGACTTTCTATAGTTTGCGCATGCGTTCGGAAATAAGAAAAGCTTACTTCCGTTAGTTTTTTAAAATCACAGCTTCTAGAAGGTTTACATGATTTCTTAAAACAGACGAGTTTTTAGAAAATGTGATTTATTTCATAAATGGAATCAACAAAGTATGCACATTCTATGTAATAACGACTTTCTAAAGTTTGTGCATGCGTCCGGAAATAAGAAAAGCTTACTTCCGCCAGTTTTTTAAAATCACAACTTCTAGAAGGTTTACATGATTTCCTAAAAAACACAACTTTTTAGAAAATGTGATTTATTTCATAAATCGAATCAACAAAGTATGCACATTCTATGTCATAACGACTTTCTATAGTTTGCGCATGCACAAACTATGCGCATTCTACGTAATAACGACTTTCTATAGTTTGCGCATGCGTCCGGAAATAAGAAAATCTTACTTCCCTCCTTTTTTTAAATTCACAGCTTCTAGAAAGTTTAGATGAATTCTTAAAAAACACGAGTTTTTAGAAAATGAGATTTATTTCATAAATAGAATCAACAAAGTTTGCACATTCTACCTCTTAACGACGTTCTATAGTTTGCGCATGCGTCCGGAAATAAGAGAAGCTTAATTCCCCCCGTTTTTTAAAATCACAGCTTCTAGAAGGTTTACATGATTTCTTAAAAAACACGAGCTTTTAGAAAATGTGATTTATTTCTTAAATGGAATCAACAAAGTATGCACATTCTACGTAATAACGACTTTCTATAGTTTTCGCATGCATCCGGAAATACGAAAAGCTTCCTTCGGACAGTTTTTTAAAACCACAGCTTCTAGAAGGTTTACATGATTTCTTAGAAAACACGAGTTTTTAGAAAATGTGATTTATTTCATAAATGGAATCAATAAAGTATGCACATTCTATGTAATAACGACTTTCTTTAGTTTGTGCATGTGTCCGGAAATAAGAAAAGCTTACATCCACTAGTTTTTTAAAACCACAGCTTCTAGAAGGTTTACATGATATCTTAAAAAACACGACTTTTCAGGAAATGTGATTTATTGCATAAATGGAATCAACAAAGTATGCACATTCTATGTAATAACGACTTTCTAAAGTTTGCGCATGCGTCCGAAAATATGAAAAGCTTACTTCCGCCAGTTTTTTAAAATCATAGCTTCTAGAAGGTTTACATGATTTCTTAAAAAACAGGAGTTTTTAGAAATTGTGATTTATTTCATAAATGGAATCAATAAAGTATGCACATTCTACATAATAATGACTTTCTACAGTTTGCGCATGCATCCGGAAATAAGAAAAGCTTACTTCCACCAGTCTTTTAAAATCACAGCTTCTAGAAAGTTTACATGATTTCTTAAAAAACACAAGCTTTTAGAAAATGTGATTTATTTCATCAATGGAATCAACAAAGTATGCACATTCTATGTAATAATGACTTTGAAAACTTTTTGCATGCGTCCGGAAATAAGAAAAGCTTACTTCCACCAGTTTTTTAAAATCACACCTTCTAGAAGGTTTACATGATTTCTTAAAAAACACGAGTTTTTAGAAAATGTGATTTATTTCATAAATGGAATCAACAAAGTAGGCACATTCTATGTAGTAACGACTTTCTAAAGTTTGCGCATGCGTCCGGAAATAAGAAAAGCCTACTTCCGCCAGTTTTTTAAAATCACAGCTTCTAGAAGGTTTACATGATTTGTTAAAAAGCACGAGTTTTTAGAAAATGTGATTTATTTCATAAATGGAATAAAAAAGTATGCACATTCTATGTCATATCGACTTTCTATAGTTTGCGCATGCGCAAACTATGCACATTCTACATAATAACGAATTTCTATAGTTTGCACATGCATCCGGAAATAAGAAAAGCTTATTTCCCCCCTTTTTTTAAATTCACAGCTTCTAGAAGGTTTAGATGAATTCTTAAAAAACACGAGTTTTTAGAAAATGTGATTTATTTCATAAATGGAATCAATAAAGTTTGCACATTCTACGTCATAACGACTTTCTATAGTTTGAGCATGTGTCCGGAAATAAGAAAATCTTACATCCGCCAGTTTTTTAAAATCACAACTTCTAGAAGGTTTACATGATTTCTTAAAAAACATGAGTTTTTAGAAAATGTGATTTATTTCATAAATGGAATCAACAAAGTAGGCACATTCTATGTAATAACGACTTTCTAAAGTTTGCGCATGCGTCCGGAAATAAGAAAAGCTTACTTCGGCCAGTTTTTTAAAATCACAGCTTCTAGAAGGTTTACATGATATCTTAAAAAGCATGAGTTTTTAGAAAATGTGATTTATTTCATATATGCAATCAAAAAGTATGCAAATTCTATCTCATATCGACTTTCTATAGTGTGTGCATGTGCAAACTATGCACATTCTACGTAATAACGACTTTCTATAGTTTGCGCATGCATCCGGAAATAAGAAAAGCTTATTTCCCCCCTTTTTTTAAATTCACAGCTTCTAGAAGGTTTAGATGAATTCTTAAAAAACACGAGTTTTTAGAAAATGTGATTTATTTAATAAATGGAATCAACAAACTATGCACATTCTATGTAATAACGACTTTCTATAGTTTGGGCATGCGTCCGGAAATAAGAAAAGCTTCCTTCGGCCAATTTTTTAAAACCACAGCTTCTAGAGGGTTTACATGATTTCTTAAAAAATGCAAGTTTTTAGAAAATGTGACTTATTTCATAAATGGACTCAACAAAGTATGCACATTCTATGTAATAACGAATTTCGAAAGTTTGCGCATGCGTCCGGAAATATGAAAAGCTTACTTCCGCCAGTTTTTAAAAATCATAGCTTCTAGAAGGTTTACATGATTTCTTAAAAAACACGAGTTTTTAGAAAATGTGATTTATTTCATAAATGGAATCAACAAAGTATGCACATTCTATGTCATAACAACTTTCTATAGTTTGCGCATGCGCAAACTATGCACATTCTACATCATAACGACTTTCTATAGTTTGCGCATGCGTCCGGAAATAAGAAAAGCTTACTTCCCCCCTTTTTTTAAATTCACAGCTTCTAGAAGGTTTAGATGAATTCTTAAAAAACACGAGTTTTTAGAAAATGTGATTTATTGCATAAATGGAATCAACAAAATATGCACATTCTACGTAATAACGACTTTCTATAGTTTGCGCATGCGTCCGGAAATAAGAAAAGCTTCCTTCGGCCAGTTTTTTAAAACCACAGCTTCTAGAAGGTTTACATGATTTCTTAAAAAACGCGAGTATTTAGAAAATGTGATTTATTTGATAAATGGAATCAACAAAGTATGCACATTCTATGTAATAACGACTTTCGAAAGTTTCCGCATGCGTCCGGAAATATGAAAAGCTTACTTCCACCAGTTTTTTAAAATCACAGCTTCTAGAAGGTTTACATGATTTCTTAAAAAACATGAGTTTTTAGAAAATGTGATTTATTTCATAAATGGTATCAACAAAGTATGCACATTCTACGTCATAAAAAATTTCTATAGTTTGCGCATCTGTCCGGAAATAAGAAAAGGTTAATTTCCCCCGTTTTTTAAAATCACAGCTTCTAGAAGGTTTACATGATTTCTTAAAAAACATGAGTTTCTAGAAAATGTGATTTATTTCATAAATGGAATCAATAAAGTATGCACATTCTACGTAATAATGACTTTCTACAGTTTGTGCATGCGTCCGGAAATAAGAAAAGCTTACTTCCACCAGTTTTTTAAAACCACAGCTTCTAGAAGGTTTACATGATTTCTTAAAAAACACAAGCTTTTAGAAAATGTGATTTATTTCATCAATGTAATCAACAAAGTATGCACATTCTATGTAATAACGAATTTCTAAAGTTTGTGCATGCGTCCGGAAATAAGAAAAGGTTACTTCCGCCAGTTTTTAAAAATCACACCTTCTAGAAGGTTTACATGATTTCTTAAAAAACACGAGTTTTTAGAAAATGTGATTTATTTCATAAATGGAATCAATAAAGTATGCACATTCTACATAATAATGACTTTCTACAGTTTGCGCATGCGTCCGGAAATAAGAAAAGCTTACTTCCACCAGTTTTTTAAAATCACAGCTTCTAGAAAGTTTACATGATTTCTTAAAAAACACAAGCTTTTAGAAAATGTGATTATTTCATCAATGGAATCAACAAAGTATGCACATTCTATGTAATAACGACTTTCTAAAGTTTGTGCATGCGTCCGGAAATAATAAAAGCTTACTTCTGCCAGTTTTTTAAAATCACACCTTCTAGAAGGTTTACATGATTTCTTAAAAAACACGAGTTTTTAGAAAATGTGATTTATTTCATAAATGGAATCAACAAAGTATGAACATTCTATGTCATAACGACTTTCTATAGTTTGCGCATGCGCAAACTATGCACATTCTACGTAATAACAACTTTTTATAGTTTGGGCATGTGTCCGGAAATAAGAAAAGCTTACTTCCCCCATTTTTTTAAGTTCGCAGCTTCTAGAAGGTTTAGATGAATTCTTAAAAAACACGAGTTTTTAGAAAATGTGATTTATTTCATAAATGGAATCAACAAAGTATGCACATTCTACGTCATAACAACTTTCTCTAGTTTGCGCATGCGTCCGTAAATAAGAAAAGCTTAATTCCCCCCATTTTTTAAAATCACAGCTTTTAGAAGGTTTACATGATTTCTTAAAAAACATGAGTTTTTAGAAAATGTGATTTATTTCATAAATGGAATCAACAAACTAAGCACATTCTACGTAATAATAATTTCTATAGTTTGCGCATGCGTCCGGAAATAAGAAAAGCTTACTTCTGCCAGTTTTTTAAAATCACAGCTTCTAGAAGGTTTACACGATTTCTTATAAAACACGAGTTTTCAGAAAATGTGATTTATTTCATAAATGGAATCAACAAAGTATGCAGATTATATGTCATAACAACTTTCTATAGTTTGTGCATGCGAAAACTATGCACATTCTACGTAATTACGACTTTCTATAGTTTGCGCATGCGTCCGGAAATAAGAAAATCTTACTTCCCCCCTTTTTTTAAATTCACAGCTTCTAGAAGGTTTAGATGAATTCTTAAAAAACACAAGTTTTTAGAAAATGTGATTTATTTGATAAATAGAATCAACAAAGTATGCACATTCTACGTCATAACAACTTTCTATAGTTTGCGCATGCGTCTGGAAATAAGAGATGCTTAATTCCCCCCATTTTTTAAAATCACACCTTCTAGAAGGTTTACATGATTTCTTAAAAAACACGAGTTTTGAGAAAATGTGATTTATTTCATAAATGGAATCAACAAACTATGCACATTCTACGTAATCACGACTTTCTATAGTTTGCGCATGTGTCCGGAAATAAGAAAAGCTTCCTTCCAACAGTTTTTTAAAACCACAGCTTCTAGAAGGTTTACATGATTTCTTAAAAAACATGAGTTTTTAGAAAATGTGATATATTTCATCAATGGAATCAATAAAGTATGCACATTCGACGTAATATCGACTTTCTATAGTTTGCGCATGTGTCCGGAAATAAGAAAAGCTTACATCCGCCAGTTTTTTAAAACCACAGCTTCTAGAAGGTTTACATGATTTCTTAAAAAACATGAGTTTTTTAGAAAATGTGATTTATTGCATAAATGGAATAAACAAAGTATGCACATTCTATGTAATAACGACTTTCTAAAGTTTGTGCATGCGTCCGAAAATATGAAAAGCTTACTTCCGCCAGTTTCTTAAAATCACAGCTTCTAGAAGATTTACATGATTTCTTAAAAAACATGAGTTTTTAGAAAATGTGATTGATTTCATAAATGGAATCAATAAAGTATGCACATTCTACGTAATAACGACTTTCTATAGTTTGCGCATGTGCCCGGAAATAAGAAAAGCTTACATCCGCCAGTTTTTTAAAACCACAGCTTCTAGAAGGTTTACATGATTTCTTAAAAAACACGAGTTTTCAGAAAATGTGATTTATTGCATAAATGGAATCAACAAAGTATGCATATTCTATGTAATAACGACATTCTAAAGTTTGCGCATGCGTCCGAAAATATGAAAAGCTTACTTCCGCCAGTTTTTTAAAATCACAGCTTCTAGAAGGTTTACATGATTTCTTAAAAAACACGAGTTTTTAGAAAATGTGATTTATTTCATAAATGGAATCAACAAAGTATGCACATTCTACGTCATAACAACTTTCTATAGTTTGCGCAACCGTCCGGAAATAAGAAAAGCTTAATTCCCCCCGTTTTTTAAAATCACGGCTTCTAGAAGGTTTAGATGAATTCTTAAAAAACACGAATTTTTAGAAAATGTGATTTATTTCATAAATGGAATCAACAAAGTATGCACATTCTACGTCATAACAACTATCTATAGTTTGCGCATGCGTCCGGAAATAAGAAAAGCTTAATTCCCCCCGTTTTTTAAAATCACAGCTTCTAGGTTTACATGATTTCTTAAAAAACTTGAGTTTTTAGAAAATATGATTTATTTCATAAATGGAATCAAAAAAGTATGCACATTCTATGTCATAACGACTTTCTATAGTTTGCGCATGCGCAAACTATGCACATTCTACGTCATAACAGCTTTCTATAGTTTGCGCATGCGTCCGGAAATAAGAAAAGCTTACTTCCCCCCTTTTTTTAAATTCACAGCTTCTAGAAGGTTTAGATGAATTCTTAAAAAACACAAGTTTCTAGAAAATGTGATTTATTGCATAAATGGAATCAACAAAGTATGCACATTCTAGGTCATAAAAACTTTCTATAGTTTGCGCATCTGTCCGGAAATAAGAAAAGCTTCCTTCGGCCAGGTTTTTAAAACCACAGCTTCTAGAAGGTTTACATGATTTCTTAAAAAACGCGAATTTTTAGAAAATGTGATTTATTTCATAAATGGAATCAACAAAGTATGCACATTCTATGTAATAACGACTTTCGAAAGTTTCCGCATGCGTCCGGAAATATGAAAAGCTTACTTCCACCAGTTTTTTAAAATCACAGCTTCTAGAAGGTTTACATGATTTCTTAAAAAACATGAGTTTTTAGAAAATGTGATTTATTTCATAAATGGAATCAACAAAGTATGCACATTCTACGTCATAAAAACTTTCTATAGTTTGCGCATCTGTCCGGAAATAAGAAAAGCTTAATTTACCCCATTTTTTAAAATCACAGCTTCTAGAATGTTTACATGATGTCTTAAAAAACACGAGTTTTTAGGAAATGTGATTTATTTCATAAATGGAATCAACAAAGTATGCACATTCTATGTCATAACGACTTCCTATAGTTTGCGCATGCACAAACTATGCACATTCTACGTAATAACAACTTTCTATAGTTTGCACATGCGTCCGGAAATAAGAAAAGCTTAATTCCCCCCGTTTTTTAAAATCACAACTTCTAGAATGTATACATGATTTCTTAAAAAACACGAGTTTTTAGAAAATGTGATTTGTTTCATAAATGGAATCAACAAAGTATGCACATTCTATGTCATAACGACTTTCTATAGTTTGCACATGCGCAAACTATGCACATTCTACGTGATAACGAGTTTCTATAGTTTGCGCATGCGTCCGGAAATAAGAAAAGCTTACTTCCCCCCTTTTTTAAATTCACAGCTTCTAGAAGGTTTAGATGAATTCTTAAAAAACACGAGTTTTTAGAAAATGTGATTTATTTCATAAACGGAATCAACAAACTATGCACATTCTACATAATAACGACTTTCTATAGTTTGCGCATGCGTCCGGAAATAAGAAAACCTTCCTTCCTCCAGTTTTTTAAAACCACAGCTTCTAGAAGGTTTACATGATTTCTTAAAAAACACGAGTTTTTAGAAAATGTGATTTATTTCATAAATGGAATCAACAAAGTATGCACATTCTATGTCATAACGACTTTCTATAGTTTGCACATGCGCAAACTATGCACATTCTATGTAATAACAACTTTTTATAGTTTGCGCATGCGTCCGGAAATAAGAAAAGCTTACCTCCCCCCTTTTTTTAAATTCACAGCTTCTAGAAGGTTTAGATGAATTCTTGAAAAACATGAGTTTTTAGAAAATATGATTTATTTCATAAATGGAATCAACAAAGTATGCACATTCTACGTCATAAGAACTTTATTTAGTTTGCGCATGCGTCCGGAAATAAGAAAAGCTTAATTCCCCCCGTTTTTTAATATCACAGCTTTTAGAAGGTTTACATGATTTCTTAAAAAACACGAGTTTTTAGAAAATGTGATTTATTTCATAAATAGAATCAACAAACTAAGCACATTCTATGTAATAACAACTTTCTATAGTTTGCGCATGCATCCAGAAATAAGAAAAGCTTACTTCCGCCTGTTTTTTAAAATCACACCTTCTAGAAGGTTTACACGATTTCTTAAAAAACACGAGTTTTTAGAAAATGTGATTTATTTCATATATGGAATCAAAAAAGTATACACATTCTATGTCATAACGACTTTCTATAGTTTGCGCATGCGCAAACTATGCATATTCTACGCAATAACGACTTTCTAAAGTTTGTGCATGCGTCCGAAAATATGAAAAGCTTACTTCCGCCAGTTTTTTAAAATCACAGCTCCTAGAAGGTTTACATGATTTCTTAAAAAACACGAGCTTTTAGAAAATGTGATTTATTTCATAAATGGAATCAACAAAGTATGCACATTCTATGTCATAACGAATTTCTATAGTTTGCACATGCGCAAACTATGCACATTCTACGTAATAATGACTTTCTACAGTTTGTGCATGCGTCCGGAAATAAGAAAAGCTTACTTCCGCCAGTTTTTTAAAATCACAGCTTCTAGAAGGTTTACATGATTTCTTAAAAAACACAAGCTTTTAGAAAATGTGATTTATTTCATAAATGGAATCAACAAAGTATGCACATTCTATGTAATAACGACTTTCTAAAGTTTGCGCTTGCGTCCGGAAATAAGAAAAGCTTACTTCCGCCAGTTTTTTAAAATCACACCTTCTAGAAGGCTTGCATGATTTCTTAAAAAACACGAGTTTTTAGAAAATGTGATTTATTTCATATATGGAATCAACAAAGTATGCACATTCTATGTAATAACAACTTTCTAAAGTTTGCGCATGCGTCCGGAAATAAGAAAAGCTTACTTCCGCCAGTTTTTTAAAATCACAGCTTCTAGAAGTTTACATGATTTCTTAAAAAGCACGAGTTTTTAGAAAATGTGATTTATTTCATAAATGGAATCAACAAAGTATGCACATTCTATGTAATAACGACTTTCTAAAGTTTGTGCATGCGTCTGGAAATAAGAAAAGCTTACTTCCGCCAGTTTTTTAAAATCACAGCTTCTAGAAGGTTTACATGATTTCTTAAAAAGCACGAGTTTTTAGAAAATGTGATTTATTTCATAAATGGAATCAAAAAGTATGCACATTCTATGTCATATCGACTTTCTATAGTTTGCGCATGCGCAAACTATGCACATTCTACATAATAACGAATTTCTATAGTTTGCGCATGCATCCGGAAATAAGAAAAGCTTATTTCCCCCCTTTTTTTAAATTCACTGCTTCTAGAAGGTTTAGATGAATTCTTAAAAAACACGAGTTTTTAGAAAATGTGATTTATTTAATAAATGGAATCAATAAATTTTGCACATTCTATGTCATAACGAATTTCTATAGTTTGCGCATGTTTCCGGAAATAAGAAAATCTTACATCCGCCAGTTTTTTAAAACCACAGCTTCTAGACGGTTTACATGATTTCTTAAAATACACGAGTTTTTAGAAAAAGCGATTCATTTCATAAATGGAATCAACAAAGTATGCACATTCTATGTAATAACGACTTTCTAAAGTTTGCGCATGCATCCGGAAATATGAAAAGCTTACTTCCACCAGTTTTTTAAAATGACTGCTTCTAGAAGGTTTACATGATTTCTTAAAAAACACGAGTTTTTAGAAAATGTGATTTATTTCATAAATGGAATCAACAAAGTATGCACATTCTATGTCATAACGACTTTCTATAGTTTGCGCATGCGCAAACTATGCACATTCTACGTAATAACAAATTTTTATAGTTTGCGCATGCGTCCGGAAATAAGAAAAGCTTACTTCCCCCCTTTTTTTAAATTCACAGCTTCTAGAAGGTTTAGATGAATTCTTAAAAAACACGAGTTTTTAGAAAATGTGATTTATTTCATAAATGGAATCAACAAAGTATGCACATTCTATGTATAAAACGACTTTCTAAAGTTTGAGCATGCGTCCGGAAATATGAAAAGCTTACTTCCACCAGTTTTTTAAAATGACAGCTTCTAGAAGGTTTACATGATTTCTTAAAAAACACGAGTTTTTAGAAAATGTGATTTATTTCATAAATGTAATCAACAAAGTATGCACATTCTATGTCATAGTGACTTTCTATAGCTTGCGCATCCGCAAACTATGCACACTCTACGTAAGAACAACTTTTTATAGTTTGCGCATGCGTCCGGAAATAATAAAAGCTTACTTCCCCCCTTTTTTTAAATTCACAGCTTCTAGAAGGATTAGATGAATTCTTAAAAAACACGAGTTTTTAAAAATGTGATTTATTTCATAAATGGAATCAACAAACAATGCACATTCTACGTCATAACAACTTTCTAAAGTTTGCGCATGTATCTGCAAATAAGAAAAGCTTACATCCGCCAGTTTTTTAAAACCACAGCTTCTAGAAGGTTTACATGATTTCTTAAAAAACACGATTTTTAAGAAAATGTGATTTATTGCATAAATGGAATCAAAAAAGTATGCACATTCTATGTAATAACGACTTTCTAAAGTTTGCGCATGCGCCCGAAAATATGAAAAGCTTACTTCCGCTAGTTTTTTAAAATCACAGCTTCTAGAAGGTTTACATGATTTCTTAAAAAACACAAGCTTTTAGAAAATGTGATTTATTTCATAAATGGAATACACATAGTATGCACATTCTATGTAATAACGACTTTCTAAAGTTTGCGCATGCGTCCGGAAATAAGAAAAGCTTACTTCCGCCAGTTTTTTTAAATCACACCTTCTAGAAGGTTTACATGATTTCTTAAAAAGCACAAGTTTTTAGAAAATGTGATTTATTTCATATATGGAATCAAAAACTATGCAAATTCTATGTCATATCGACTTTCTATAGTTTGCGCATACGCAAACTATGCACATTCTACGTAATAACGACTTTCTATAGTTTGCGCATGCGTCCGGAGATAAGAAAAGCTTACTTTCCCCCTTTTTTTAAATTCACAGCTTCTGGAAGTTTTAGATGAATTCTTGAAAAACACGAGTTTTTAGAAAATGTGATTTATTGCATAAATGGAATCAACAAAATATGCACATTCTACGTAATAACGACTTTCAATAGTTTGCGCATGCGTCCGGAAATACGAAAAGCTTCCTTCGGCCAGTTTTTTAAAACCACAGCTTCTAGAAGGTTTACATGATTTCTTAAAAAACGTGAATTTTTAGAAAATGTGATTTATTTCATAAATGGAATCAACAAAGTATGCACATTCTATGTAATAACGACTTTCGAAAGTTTCCGCATGCGTCCGGAAATATTAAAAGTTTACTTCCGCCAGTTTTTTAAAATCACAGCTTCTAGAAGGTTTACATGATTTCTTAAAAAACACGAGTTTTTAGAAAATGTGATTTATTTCATAAATGGAATCAACAAAGTATGCACATTCTACGTCATAAAAACTTTCTATAGTTTGCGCATCTGTCCGGAAATAAGAAAAGCTTAATTTCCTCCGTTTTTTAAAATCACAGCTTCTAGAAGGTTTACATGATGTCTTAAATAACACGAGTTTTTAGGAAATGTGATTTATTTCATAAATGGAATCAACAAAGTATGCACATTCTATGTAATAATGACTTTCTACAATTTGCGCATGCGTCCGGAAATAAGAAAAGCTTACTTCCACCAGTTTTTTAAAATCATAGCTTCTAGGAGGTTTACATGATTTCTTAAAAAACACAAGCTTTTAGAGAATGTGATTTATTTCATAAATGGAATCAACAAAGTATGCACATTCTATGTAATAACGAGTTTCTATAGTTTGCGCATGCGTCCGGAAATAAGAAAAGCTTACTTCCGCCAGTTTTTTAAAATCACACCTTCTAGAAGGTTTACATGATTTCTTAAAAAACACGTGTTTTTAGAAAATGTGATTTATTTCATAAATGGAATCAACAAAGTATGCACATTCTATGTAATAACGACTTTCTAAAGTTTGCGCATGCGTCCGGAAATAAGAGAAGCTTACTTCTGCCAGTTTTTTAAAATCACAGCTTCTAGAAGGTTTACATGATTTCTTAAAAAGCACGAGTTTTTAGAAAATGTGATTTATTTCATAAATGGAATCAAAAAGTATGCACATTCTATGTCATATCGAATTTCTATAGTTTGCGCATGCGCAAACTATGCACATTCTACGTAATAACGAATTTCTATAGTTTGCGCATGCATCCGGAAATAAGAAAAGCTTATTTCCCCCCTTTTTTTAAATTCGCAGCTTCTAGAAGGTTTAGATGAATTCTTAAAAAACACGAGTTTTTAGAAAATGTGATTTATTTCATAAATGGAATCAACAAAGTATGCACATTCTATGTAATAACGACTTTCGAAAGTTTCCGCATGCGTCCGGAAATATTAAAAGTTTACTTCCGCCAGTTTTTTAAAATCACAGCTTCTAGAAGGTTTACATGATTTCTTAAAAAACATGAGTTTTTAGAAAATGTGATTTATTTCATAAATGGAATCAACAAAGTATGCACATTCTACGTCATAAAAACTTTCTATAGTTTGCGCATCTGTCCGGAAATAAGAAAAGCTTAATTTCCCCCGTTTTTTAAAATCACAGCTTCTAGAAGGTTTACATGATGTCTTAAATAACACGAGTTTTTAGGAAATGTGATTTATTTCATAAATTGAATCAACAAAGTATGCGCATTCTATGTAATAATGACTTTCTACAATTTGCGCATGCGTCCGGAAATAAGAAAAGCTTACTTCCACCAGTTTTTTAAAATCATAGCTTCTAGGAGGTTTACATGATTTCTTAAAAAACACAAGCTTTTAGAGAATGTGATTTATTTCATAAATGGAATCAACAAAGTATGCACATTCTATGTAATAACGAGTTTCTATAGTTTGCGCATGCGTCCGGAAATAAGAAAAGCTTACTTCCGCCAGTTTTTTAAAATCACACCTTCTAGAAGGTTTACATGATTTCTTAAAAAACACGTGTTTTTAGAAAATGTGATTTATTTCATAAATGGAATCAACAAAGTATGCACATTCTATGTAATAACGACTTTCTAAAGTTTGCGCATGCGTCCGGAAATAAGAAAAGCTTACTTCCGCCAGTTTTTTAAAATCACAGCTTCTAGAAGGTTTACATGATTTCTTAAAAAGCACGAGTTTTTAGAAAATGTGATTTATTTCATAAATGGAATCAAAAAGTATGCACATTCTATGTCATATCGAATTTCTATAGTTTGCGCATGCGCAAACTATGCACATTCTACGTAATAACGAATTTCTATAGTTTGCGCATGCATCCGGAAATAAGAAAAGCTTATTTCCCCCCTTTTTTTAAATTCGCAGCTTCTAGAAGGTTTAGATGAATTCTTAAAAAACACGAGTTTTTAGAAAATGTGATTTATTTCATAATTGGAATCAATAAAGTTTGCACATTCTACGTCATGACGACTTTCTATAGTTTGCGCATGTGTCCGTAAATAAGAAAATCTTACATTCGCCAGTTTTTTAAAACCACAGCTTCTAGAAGGTTTACATGATTTCTTAAAAAACACGAGTTTTTAGAAAATGTGATTTATTTCATAAATGGAATCAACAAAGTATGCACATTCTATGTAATAACGACTTTCTAAAGTTTGCGCATGCGTCCGGAAATATGAAAAGCTTACTTCCACCAGTTTTTTAAAATGACAGCTTCTAGAAGGTTTACATGATTTCTTAAAAAACACGAGTTTTTAGAAAATGTGATTTATTTCATAAATGGAATCAAAAAAGTATGCACATTCTATGTCATAACGACTTTCTATAGTTTGTGCATGCGCAAACTATGCACATTCTATGTAATAACAACTTTTTATAGTTTGCGCATGCATCCGGAAATAAGAAAAGCTTACTTCCCCCCTTTTTTTAAATTCACAGCTTCTAGAAGGTTTAGATGAATTCTTGAAAAATATGAGTTTTTAGAAAATATGATTTATTTCATAAATGGAATCAACAAAGTATGCACATTCTACGTCATAACAACTTTATTTAGTTTGCGCATGCGTCCGGAAATAAGAAAAGCTTAATTCCCCCCGTTTTTTAATATCACAGCTTTTAGAAGGTTTACATGATTTCTTAAAAAACACGAGTTTTTAGAAATGTGATTTATTTCATAAATAGAATCAACAAACTAAGAACATTCTACGTAATAAAAACTTTCTATAGTTTGCGCATGCATCCAGAAATAAGAAAAGCTTACTTCCGCCTGTTTTTTAAAATCACACCTTCTAGAAGGTTTACACGATTTCTTAAAGAACACGAGTTTTTAGAAAATGTGATTTATTTCATAAATGGAATCAACAAAGTATGCACATTCTATGTCATAACGACTTTCTATAGATTGTGCATGCGCAAACTATGCACATTCTACGTAATAACGACTTTCTATAGTTTGCGCATGCGGCCGGAAATAATAAAATCTTACTTCCCCCCTCTTTTTAAATTCACAGCTTCTAGACGGTTTAGATGAATTCTTAAAAAACACGAGTTTTTAGAAAATGTGATTTATTTCATCAATAGAATCAACAAAGTTTGCACATTCTACATCATAATTACTTTCTATAGTTTGCGTATGCATCCGGAAATAAGAGAAGCTTAATTCCCCCCGTTTTTTAAAATCACAGCTTCTAGAAGGTTTACATGATTTCTTAAAAAACACAAGTTTTCAGAAAATGTGATTTATTGCATAAATGGAATCAACAAAGTATGCACATTCTATGTAATAACGACTTTCTAAAGTTTGTGCATGCGTCCGAAAATATGAAAAGCTTACTTCCGCCAGTTTTTTAAAATCACAGCTTCTAGAAGGTTTACATGAGTTCTTAAAAAACAGGAGTTTTTAGAAAATGTTATTTATTTCATAAATGGAATCAACAAAGTATGCACATTCTATGTCATAACGACTTTCTATAGTTTGCACATGCGCAAACTATGCACATTCTACGTAATAATGACTTTCTACAGTTTGTGCATGCGTCCGGAAATAAGAAAAGCTTACTTCCGCCAGTTTTTTAAAATCACAGCTTCTAGAAGGTTTACATGATTTCTTAAAAAACACAAGCTTTTAGAAAATGTGATTTATTTCATAAATGGAATCAACAAAGTATGCACATTCTATGTAATAACGACCTTCTAAATTTTGCGCTTGCGTCCGGAAATAACAAAAGCTTACTTCCGCCAGTTTTTTAAAATCACACCTTCTAGAAGGCTTGCATGATTTCTTAAAAAACACGAGTTTTTAGAAAATGTGATTTATTTCATAAATGGAATCAACAAAGTATGCACATTCTATGTAATAACAACTTTCTAAAGTTTGCGCATGCGTCCGGAAATAAGAAAAGCTTACTTCTGCCAGTTTTTTAAAATCACAGCTTCTAGAAGGTTTACATGATTTCTTAAAAAGCACGAGTTTTTAGAAAATGTGATTTATTTCATAAATGGAATCAACAAAGTATGCACATTCTATGTAATAACGACTTTCTAAAGTTTGTGCATGCGTCTGGAAATAAGAAAAGCTTACTTCCGCCAGTTTTTTAAAATCACAGCTTCTAGAAGGATTACATGATTTCTTAAAAAGCACGAGTTTTTAGAAAATGTGATTTATTTCATAAATGGAATCAAAAAGTATGCACATTCTATGTCATATCGACTTTCTATAGTTTGCGCATGCGCAAACTATGCACATTCTACGTAATAACGAATTTCTATAGTTTGCGCATGCATCCGGAAATAAGAAAAGCTTATTTCGCCCCTTTTTTTAAATTCACAGCTTCTAGAAGGTTTAGATTAATTCTTAAAAAACACGAGTTTTTAGAAAATGTGATTTATTTCATAAATGGAATCAATAAATTTTGCGCATTCTATGTCATAACGAATTTCTATAGTTTGCGCATGTGTCCGGAAATAAGAAAATCTGACATCTGCCAGTTTTTTAAAACCACGGCTTCTAGAAGGTTTACATGATTTCTTAAAATACACGAGTTTTTAGAAAAAGCGATTCATTTCATAAATGGAATCAACAAAGTATGCACATTCTATGTAATAACGACTTTCTAAAGTTTGCGCATGCATCCGGAAATATGAAAAGCTTACTTCCACCAGTTTTTTAAAATGACAGCTTCTAGAAGGTTTACATGATTTCTTAAAAAACACGAGTTTTTAGAAAATGTGATTTATTTCATAAATGGAATCAACAAAGTATGCACATTCTATGTCATAACTACTTTCTATAGTTTGCGCATGCGCAAACTATGCACATTCTACGTAATAACAAATTTTCATAGTTTGCGCATGCGTCCGGATATAAGAAAAGCTTACTTCCCCCCTTTTTTTAAATTCACAGCTTCTAGAAGGTTTAGATGAATTCTTAAAAAACACGAGTTTTTAGAAAATGTGATTTATTTCATAAATGGAATCAACAAAGTATGCACATTCTATGTATAAAACGACTTTCTAAAGTTTGCGCATGCGTCCGGAAATATGAAAAGCTTACTTCCACCAGTTTTTTAAAATGACAGCTTCTAGAAGGTTTACATGATTTCTTAAAAAACACGAGTTTTTAGAAAATGTGATTTATTTCATAAATGGAATCAACAAAGTATGCACATTCTATGTCATAGTGACTTTCTATAGCTTGCGCATCCGCAAGCTATGCACACTCTACGTAACAACAACTTTTTATAGTTTGCGCATGCATCCGGAAATAAGAAAAGCTTACTTCCCCCCTTTTTTTAAATTCACAGCTTCTAGAAGGTTTAGATGAATTCTTAAAAAGCACATTCTATGTAATAACGACTTTCTAAAGTTTGCGCATGCGTCCGGAAATAAGAAAAGCTTACTTCCACCAGTTTTTTAAAATCACAGCTTCTAGAAGGTTTACATGATTTCTTAAAAAACACAAGCTTTTAGAAAATGTGATTTATTTCATAAATGGAATCAACAAAGTATGCACATTCTATGTAATAACGAGTTTCTAAAGTTTGCGCATGTGTCCGGAAATAAGAAAAGCTTACTTTCGCCAGTTTTTTAAAATCACACCTTCTAGAAGGTTTACATGATTTCTTAAAAAACACGTGTTTTTAGAAAATGTGATTTATTTCATAAATGGAATCAACAAAGTATGCACATTCTATGTAATAACGACTTTCTAAAGTTTGCGCATGCGTCCGGAAATAAGAAAAGCTTACTTCCGCCAGTTTTTTAAAATCACAGCTTCTAGAAGGTTTACATGATTTCTTAAAAAGCACGAGTTTTTAGAAAATGTGATTTATTTCATAAATGGAATCAAAAAGTATGCACATTCTATGTCATATCGACTTTCTATAGTTTGCGCATGCGCAAACTATGCACATTCTACGTAATAACGAATTTCTATAGTTTGCGCATGCATCCGGAAATAAGAAAAGCTTATTTCCCCCCTTTTTTTAAATTCGCAGCTTCTAGAAGGTTTAGATGAATTCTTAAAAAACACGAGTTTTTAGAAAATGTGATTTATTTCATAATTGGAATCAATAAAGTTTGCACATTCTACGTCATGACGACTTTCTATAGTTTGCGCATGTGTCCGTAAATAAGAAAATCTTACATCCGCCAGTTTTTTAAAACCACAGCTTCTAGAAGGTTTACATGATTTCTTAAAAAACACGAGTTTTTAGAAAATGTGATTTATTTCATAAATGGAATCAACAAAGTATGCACATTCTATGTAATAACGACTTTTTAAAGTTTGCGCATGCGTCCGGAAATATGAAAAGCTTACTTCCACCAGTTTTTTAAAATGACAGCTTCTAGAAGGCTTACATGATTTCTTAAAAAACACGAGTTTTTAGAAAATGTGATTTATTTCATAAATGGAATCAACAAAGTATGCACATTCTATGTCATAACGACTTTCTATAGTTTGCGCATGCGCAAACTATGCACATTCTATGTAATAACAACTTTTTATAGTTTGCGCTACGTCCGGAAATAAGAAAAGCTTACCTCCCCCCTTTTTTTAAATTCACAGCTTCTAGAAGGTTTAGATGAATTCTTGAAAAATATGAGTTTTTAGAAAATATGATTTATTTCATAAATGGAATCAACAAAGTATGCACATTCTACGTCATAACAACTTTATTTAGTTTGCGCATGCGTCCGGAAATAAGAAAAGCTTAATTCCCCCCGTTTTTTAATATCACAGCTTTTAGAAGGTTTACATGATTTCTTAAAAAACACGAGTTTTTAGAAAATGTGATTTATTTCATAAATAGAATCAACAAACTAAGCACATTCTACGTAATAACAACTTTCTATAGTTTGCGCATGCATCCAGAAATAAGAAAAGCTTACTTCCGCCTGTTTTTTAAAATCACACCTTCTAGAAGGTTTACACGATTTCTTAAAAAACACGAGTTTTTAGAAAATGTGATTTACTTCATAAATGGAATCAACAAAGTATGCACATTCTATGTCATAACGACTTTCTATAGTTTGCGCATGCGCAAACTATGCACATTCTAGGTAATAACGACTTTCTATAGTTTGAGCATGCGTCCGGAAATAATAAAATCTTATTTCCCCCCTCTTTTTAAATTCACAGCTTCTAGACGGTTTAGATGAATTCTTAAAAAACACGAGTTTTTAGAAAATGTGATTTATTTCATAAATAGAATCAACAAAGTTGACACATTCTACATCATAACGACTTTCTATAGTTTGTGTATGCATCCGGAAATAAGAGAAGCTTAATTCCCCCCGTTTTTTAAAATCACAGCTTCTTGAAGGTTTACATGATTTCTTAAAAAACACAAGTTTTCAGAAAATGTGATTTATTGCATAAATGGAATCAACAAAGTATGCACATTCTATGTAATAACGACTTTCTAAAGTTTGTGCATGCGTCCGAAAATATGAAAAGCTTACTTCCGCCAGTTTTTTAAAATCACAGCTTCTAGAAGGTTTACATGATTTCTTAAAAAACATGAGTTTTTAGAAAATGTGATTTATTTCATAAATGGAATCAACAAAGTATGCACATTCTATGTCATAACGACTTTCTATAGTTTTCACATGCGCAAACTATGCACATTCTACGTAATAATGACTTTCTACAGTTTGTGCATGCGTCCGGAAATAAGAAAAGCTTACTTCCGCCAGTTTTTTAAAATCACAGCTTCTAGAAAGTTTACATGATTTCTTAAAAAACACAAGCTTTTAGAAAATGTGATTGATTTCATAAATGGACTCAACAAAGTATGCACATTCTATGTAATAACGACTTTCTAAAGTTTGCGCTTGCGTCCGGAAATAAGAAAAGCTTACTTCCGCCAGTTTTTTAAAATCACACCTTCTAGAAGGCTTGCATGATTTCTTAAAAAACACGAGTTTTTAGAAAATGTGATTTATTTCATAAATGGAATCAACAAAGTATGCACATTCTAGTTAATAACAACTTTCTAAAGTTTGCGCATGCGTCCAGAAATAAGAAAAGCTTACTTCCGCCAGTTTTTTAAAATCACAGCTTCTAGAAGGTTTACATGATTTCTTAAAAAGCACGAGTTTTTAGAAAATGTGATTTATTTCATAAATGGAATCAACAAAGTATGCACATTCTATGTAATAACGACTTTCTAAAGTTTGTGCATGCGTCTGGAAATAAGAAAAGCTTACTTCCGCCAGTTTTTTAAAATCACAGCTTCTAGAAGGTTTACATGATTTCTTAAAAAGCACGAGTTTTTAGAAAATGTGATTTATTTCATAAATGGAATCAAAAAGTATGCACATTCTATGTCATATCGACTTTCTATAGTTTGCGCATGCGCAAACTATGCACATTCTACGTAATAACGAATTTCTATAGTTTGCGCATGCATCCGGAAATAAGAAAAGCTTATTTCGCCCCTTTTTTTAAATTCACAGCTTCTAGAAGGTTTAGATGAATTCTTAAAAAACACGAGTTTTTAGAAAATGTGATTTATTTCATAAATGGAATCAATAAATTTTGCACATTCTATGTCATAACGAATTTCTATAGTTTGCGCATGTGTCCAGAAATAAGAAAATCTTACATCCGCCAGTTTTTTAAAACCACAGCTTCTAGAAGGTTTACATGATTTCTTAAAATACACGAGTTTTTAGAAAAAGCGATTCATTTCATAAATGGAATCAACAAAGTATGTACATTCTATGTAATAACGACTTTCTAAAGTTTGTGCATGGATCCAAAAATATGAAAAGCTTACTTCCACCAGTTTTTTAAAATGACAGCTTCTAGAAGGTTTACATGATTTCTTAAAAAACACGAGTTTTTAGAAAATGTGATTTATTTCATAAATGGAATCAACAAAGTATGCACATTCTATGTCATAACGACTTTCTATAGTTTGCGCATGCGCAAACTATGCACATTCTACGTAATAACAAATTTTTATAGTTTGCGCATGCGTCCGGATATAAGAAAAGCTTACTTCCCCCCTTTTTTTAAATTCACAGCTTCTAGAAGGTTTAGATGAATTCTTAAAAAACACGAGTTTTTAAAAATGTGACTTATTTCATAAATGGAATCAACAAACAATGCACATTCTACGTCATAACAACTTTCTAAAGTTTGCGTATGTGTCTGCAAATAAGAAAAGCTTACATCCGCCAGTTTTTTAAAACCACAGCTTCTAGAAGGTTTACATGATTTCTTAAAAAACACGAGTTTTAAGAAAATATGATTTATTGCATAAATGGAATCAAAAAAGTATGCAGATTCTATGTAATAACGACTTTCTAAAGTTTGCGCATGCGCCCGAAAATATGAAAAGCTTACTTCCGCTAGTTTTTTAAAATCACAGCTTCTAGAAGGTTTACATGATTTCTTAAAAAACACAAGATTTTAGAAAATGTGATTTATTTAATAAATGGAATCAACAAAGTATGCACATTCTATGTAATAACGACTTTCTAAAGTTTGCGCATGCGTCCGGAAATAAGAAAAGCTTACTTCCGCCAGTTTTTTTAAATCACACCTTCTAGAAGGTTTACATGATTTCTTAAAAGGCACAAGTTTTTAGAAAATGTGATTTATTTCATATATGGAATCAAAAACTATGCAAATTCTATGTCATATCGACTTTCTATAGTTTGTGCATGCGCAAACTATGCACATTCTACGTAATAACGACTTGCTATAGTTTGCGCATGCGTCCGGAGATAAGAAAAGCTTACTTTCCCCCTTTTTTTAAATTCACAGCTTCTAGAAGGTTTAGATGAATTCTTGAAAAACACGAGTTTTTAGAAAATGTGATTTATTTCATAAATGGAATTAATAAATTTTGCACATTCTACGTAATAACGACTTGCTATAGTTTGCGCATGCGTCCGGAAATAAGAA
Source organism: Larix kaempferi (assembly GCA_027924585.1). Lineage (NCBI taxonomy): Eukaryota > Viridiplantae > Streptophyta > Pinopsida > Pinales > Pinaceae > Larix > Larix kaempferi. Next base: position 46,336,789 of record BSBM01000217.1, read on the forward strand.
AAGCTTCCTTCGGCCAGTTTTTTAAAACCACAGCTTCTAGAAGGTTTACATGATTTCTTAAAAAACGTGAATTTTTAGAAAATGTGATTTATTTCATAAATTTAATCAACAAAGTATGCACATTCTATGTAATAACGACTTTCGAAAGTTTCCGCATGCGTCCGGAAATATTAAAAGCTTACTTCCGCCAGTTTTTTAAAATCACAGCTTCTAGAAGGTTTACATGATTTCTTAAAAAACACGAGTTTTTAGAAAATGTGATTTATTTCATAAATTGAATCAACAAAGTATGCACATTCTACGTCATAAAAACTTTCTATAGTTTGCGCATCTGTCCGGAAATAAGAAAAGCTTAATTTCCCCCGTTTTTTAAAATCACAGCTTCTAGAAGGTTTACATGATGTCTTAAAAAACACGAGTTTTTAGGAAATGTGATTTATTTCATAAATGGAATCAACAAAGTATGCACATTCTATGTAATAAAGACTTTCTACAGTTTGCGCATGCGTCCGGAAATAAGAAAAGCTTACTTCCACCAGTTTTTTAAAATCACAGCTTCTAGAAGGTTTACATGATTTCTTAAAAAACACAAGCTTTTAGAGAATGTGATTTATTTCATAAATGGAATCAACAAAGTATGCACATTCTATGTAATAACGACTTTCTAAAGTTTGCGCATGCGTCCGGAAATAAGAAAAGCTTACTTCCGCCAGTTTTTTTAAATCACACCTTCTAGAAGGTTTACATGATTTCTTAAAAAACACTTGTTTTTAGAAAATGTGATTTATTTCATAAATGGAATCAACAAAGTATGCACATTCTATGTAATAACGACTTTCTAAATTTTGCGCATGCGTCCGGAAATAAGAAAAGCTTACTTCCGCCAGTTTTTTAAAATCACAGCTTCTAGAAGGTTTACATGATTTCTTAAAAAGCACGAGTTTTTAGAAAATGTGATTTATTTCATAAATGGAATCAAAAAGTATGCACATTCTATGTCATATCGACTTTCTATAGTTTGTGCATGCGCAAACTATGCACATTCTACGTAATAACGAATTTCTATAGTTTGCGCATGCATCCGGAAATAAGAAAAGCTTATTTCCCCCCTTTTTTTAAATTCGCAGCTTCTAGAAGGTTTAGATGAACTCTTACAAAACACGAGTTTTTAGAAAATGTGATTTATTTCATAATTGGAATCAATAAAGTTTGCACATTCTACGTCATGAAGACTTTCTATAGTTTGCGCATGTGTCCGTAAATAAGAAAATCTTACATCCGCCAGTTTTTTAAAACCACAGCTTCTAGAAGGTTTACATGATTTCTTAAAAAACACGAGTTTACTTTCTATAGTTTGCGCATCTGTCCGGAAATAAGAAAAGCTTAATTTCCCCCGTTTTTTAAAATCACAGCTTCTAGAAGGTTTACATGATGTCTTAAAAAACACAAGCTTTTAGAAAATGTGATTGATTTCATAAATGGACTCAACAAAGTATGCACATTCTATGTAATAACGACTTTCTAAAGTTTGCGCTTGCGTCCGGAAATAAGAAAAGCTTACTTCCGCCAGTTTTTTAAAATCACACCTTCTAGAAGGCTTGCATGATTTCTTAAAAAACACGAGTTTTTAGAAAATGTGATTTATTTCATAAATGGAATCAACAAAGTATGCACATTCTAGTTAATAACAACTTTCTAAAGTTTGCGCATGCGTCCAGAAATAAGAAAAGCTTACTTCCGCCAGTTTTTTAAAATCACAGCTTCTAGAAGGTTTACATGATTTCTTAAAAAGCACGAGTTTTTAGAAAATGTGATTTATTTCATAAATGGAATCAACAAAGTATGCACATTCTATGTAATAACGACTTTCTAAAGTTTGTGCATGCGTCTGGAAATAAGAAAAGCTTACTTCCGCCAGTTTTTTAAAATCACAGCTTCTAGAAGGTTTACATGATTTCTTAAAAAGCACGAGTTTTTAGAAAATGTGATTTATTTCATAAATGGAATCAAAAAGTATGCACATTCTATGTCATATCGACTTTCTATAGTTTGCGCATGCGCAAACTATGCACATTCTACGTAATAACGAATTTCTATAGTTTGCGCATGCATCCGGAAATAAGAAAAGCTTATTTCGCCCCTTTTTTTAAATTCACAGCTTCTAGAAGGTTTAGATGAATTCTTAAAAAACACGAGTTTTTAGAAAATGTGATTTATTTCATAAATGGAATCAATAAATTTTGCACATTCTATGTCATAACGAATTTCTATAGTTTGCGCATGTGTCCAGAAATAAGAAAATCTTACATCCGCCAGTTTTTTAAAACCACAGCTTCTAGAAGGTTTACATGATTTCTTAAAATACACGAGTTTTTAGAAAAAGCGATTCATTTCATAAATGGAATCAACAAAGTATGTACATTCTATGTAATAACGACTTTCTAAAGTTTGTGCATGGATCCAAAAATATGAAAAGCTTACTTCCACCAGTTTTTTAAAATGACAGCTTCTAGAAGGTTTACATGATTTCTTAAAAAACACGAGTTTTTAGAAAATGTGATTTATTTCATAAATGGAATCAACAAAGTATGCACATTCTATGTCATAACGACTTTCTATAGTTTGCGCATGCGCAAACTATGCACATTCTACGTAATAACAAATTTTTATAGTTTGCGCATGCGTCCGGATATAAGAAAAGCTTACTTCCCCCCTTTTTTTAAATTCACAGCTTCTAGAAGGTTTAGATGAATTCTTAAAAAACACGAGTTTTTAAAAATGTGACTTATTTCATAAATGGAATCAACAAACAATGCACATTCTACGTCATAACAACTTTCTAAAGTTTGCGTATGTGTCTGCAAATAAGAAAAGCTTACATCCGCCAGTTTTTTAAAACCACAGCTTCTAGAAGGTTTACATGATTTCTTAAAAAACACGAGTTTTAAGAAAATATGATTTATTGCATAAATGGAATCAAAAAAGTATGCAGATTCTATGTAATAACGACTTTCTAAAGTTTGCGCATGCGCCCGAAAATATGAAAAGCTTACTTCCGCTAGTTTTTTAAAATCACAGCTTCTAGAAGGTTTACATGATTTCTTAAAAAACACAAGATTTTAGAAAATGTGATTTATTTAATAAATGGAATCAACAAAGTATGCACATTCTATGTAATAACGACTTTCTAAAGTTTGCGCATGCGTCCGGAAATAAGAAAAGCTTACTTCCGCCAGTTTTTTTAAATCACACCTTCTAGAAGGTTTACATGATTTCTTAAAAGGCACAAGTTTTTAGAAAATGTGATTTATTTCATATATGGAATCAAAAACTATGCAAATTCTATGTCATATCGACTTTCTATAGTTTGTGCATGCGCAAACTATGCACATTCTACGTAATAACGACTTGCTATAGTTTGCGCATGCGTCCGGAGATAAGAAAAGCTTACTTTCCCCCTTTTTTTAAATTCACAGCTTCTAGAAGGTTTAGATGAATTCTTGAAAAACACGAGTTTTTAGAAAATGTGATTTATTTCATAAATGGAATTAATAAATTTTGCACATTCTACGTAATAACGACTTGCTATAGTTTGCGCATGCGTCCGGAAATAAGAAAAGCTTCCTTCGGCCAGTTTTTTAAAACCACAGCTTCTAGAAGGTTTACATGATTTCTTAAAAAACGTGAATTTTTAGAAAATGTGATTTATTTCATAAATTTAATCAACAAAGTATGCACATTCTATGTAATAACGACTTTCGAAAGTTTCCGCATGCGTCCGGAAATATTAAAAGCTTACTTCCGCCAGTTTTTTAAAATCACAGCTTCTAGAAGGTTTACATGATTTCTTAAAAAACACGAGTTTTTAGAAAATGTGATTTATTTCATAAATTGAATCAACAAAGTATGCACATTCTACGTCATAAAAACTTTCTATAGTTTGCGCATCTGTCCGGAAATAAGAAAAGCTTAATTTCCCCCGTTTTTTAAAATCACAGCTTCTAGAAGGTTTACATGATGTCTTAAAAAACACGAGTTTTTAGGAAATGTGATTTATTTCATAAATGGAATCAACAAAGTATGCACATTCTATGTAATAATGACTTTCTACAGTTTGCGCATGCGTCCGGAAATAAGAAAAGCTTACTTCCACCAGTTTTTTAAAATCACAGCTTCTAGAAGGTTTACATGATTTCTTAAAAAACACAAGCTTTTAGAGAATGTGATTTATTTCATAAATGGAATCAACAAAGTATGCACATTCTATGTAATAACGACTTTCTAAAGTTTGCGCATGCGTCCGGAAATAAGAAAAGCTTACTTCCGCCAGTTTTTTTAAATCACACCTTCTAGAAGGTTTACATGATTTCTTAAAAAACACTTGTTTTTAGAAAATGTGATTTATTTCATAAATGGAATCAACAAAGTATGCACATTCTATGTAATAACGACTTTCTAAATTTTGCGCATGCGTCCGGAAATAAGAAAAGCTTACTTCCGCCAGTTTTTTAAAATCACAGCTTCTAGAAGGTTTACATGATTTCTTAAAAAGCACGAGTTTTTAGAAAATGTGATTTATTTCATAAATGGAATCAAAAAGTATGCACATTCTATGTCATATCGACTTTCTATAGTTTGTGCATGCGCAAACTATGCACATTCTACGTAATAACGAATTTCTATAGTTTGCGCATGCATCCGGAAATAAGAAAAGCTTATTTCCCCCCTTTTTTTAAATTCGCAGCTTCTAGAAGGTTTAGATGAACTCTTACAAAACACGAGTTTTTAGAAAATGTGATTTATTTCATAATTGGAATCAATAAAGTTTGCACATTCTACGTCATGAAGACTTTCTATAGTTTGCGCATGTGTCCGTAAATAAGAAAATCTTACATCCGCCAGTTTTTTAAAACCACAGCTTCTAGAAGGTTTACATGATTTCTTAAAAAACACGAGTTTTTAGAAAATGTGATTTATTTCATAAATGGAATCAACAAAGTATGCACATTCTATGTAATAACGACTTTCTAAAGTTTGCGCATGCGTCCGAAAATATGAAAAGCTTACTTCCACCAGTTTTTTAAAATGACAGCTTCTAGAAGGTTTACATGATTTCTTAAAAAACACGAGTTTTTAGAAAATGTGATTTATTTCATAAATGGAATCAACAAAGTATGCACATTCTATGTCATAACGACTTTCTATAGTTTGCGCATGCGCAAACTATGCAGATTCTATGTAATAACAACTTTTTATAGTTTGCGCATGCGTCCGGAAATAAGAAAAGCTTACTTCCCCCCTTTTTTTAAATTCACAGCTTCTAGAAGGTTTAGATGAATTCTTGAAAAACATGAGTTTTTAGAAAATATGATTTATTTCATAAATGGAATCAACAAAGTATGCACATTCTACGTCATAACAACTTTATTTAGTTTGCGCATGCGTCCGGAAATAAGAAAAGCTTAATTCCCCCCGTTTTTTAATATCACAACTTTTACAAGGTTTACATGATTTCTTAAAAAACACGAGTTTTTAGAAAATGTGATTTATTTCATAAATAGAATCAAGAAACTAACTACATTCTACGTAATAACAACTTTCTATAGTTTGCGCATGCATCCAGAAATAAGAAAAGCTTACTTCCGCCTGTTTTTTAAAATCACACCTTCTAGAAGGTTTACACGATTTCTTAAAAAACACGAGTTTTTAGAAAGGGTGATTTATTTCATAAATGGAATCAACAAATTATGCACATTCTATGTCATAACGACTTTCTATAGTTTGTGCATCCGCAAACTATGCACATTCTACGTAATAACGACTTTCTATAGTTTGCGCATGCGTCCGGAAATAATAAAATCTTACTTCCCCCCTCTTTTTAAATTCACAGCTTCTAGACGGTTTAGATGAATTCTTAAAAAACACGAGTTTTTAGAAAATGTGATTTATTTCATAAATAGAATCAACAAAGTTTGCACATTCTACATCATAACGACTTTCTATAGTTTGCGTATGCATCCGGAAATAAGAGAAGCTTAATTCCCCCCGTTTTTTAAAATCACAGCTTCTAGAAGGTTTACATGATTTCTTAAAAAACACAAGTTTTCAGAAAATGTGATTTATTGCATAAATGGAATCAACAAAGTATGCACATTCTATGTAATAACGACTTTCTAAAGTTTTTGCATGCGTCCGAAAATATGAAAAGCTTACTTACGCCAGTTTTTTAAAATCACAGCTTCTAGAAGGTTTACATGATTTCTTAAAAAACACGAGTTTTTAGAAAATGTGATTTATTTCATAAATGGAATCAACAAAGTATGCACATTCTATGTCATAACGACTTTCTATAGTTTGCACATGCGCAAACTAGGCACATTCTACGTAATAATGACTTTCTACAGTTTGTGCATGCGTCCGGAAATAAGAAAAGCTTACTTCCGCCAGTTTTTTAAAATCACACCTTCTAGAAGGCTTACATGATTTCTTAAAAAACACGATTTTTTAGAAAATGTGATTTATTTCATAAATGGAATCAACAAAGTATGCACATTCTATGTAATAACAACTTTCTAAAGTTTGCGCATGCGTCCGGAAATAAGAAAAGCTTACTTCCGCCAGTTTTTTAAAATCACAGCTTCTAGAAGGTTTACATGATTTCTTAAAAAGCACGAGTTTTTAGAAAATGTGATTTATTTCATAAATGGAATCAAAAAGTATGCACATTCTATGTCATATCGACTTTCTATAGTTTGCGCATGCGGAAACTATGCACATTCTACGTAATAACGAATTTCTATAGTTTGCGCATGCATCCGGAAATAAGAAAAGCTTATTTCCCCCCTTTTTTTAAATTCACAGCTTCTAGAAGGTTTAGATGAATTCTTAAAAAACACGAGTTTTTAGAAAATGTGATTTATTTCATAAATGGAATTAATAAATTTTGCACATTCTATGTCATAACGAATTTCAATAGTTTGCGCATGTGTCCGGAAATAAGAAAATCTTACATCTGCCAGTTTTTTAAAACCACAGCTTCTAGAAGGTTTACATGATTTCTTAAAATACACGAGTTTTTAGAAAAAGCGATTCATTTCATAAATGGAATCAACAAAGTATGCACATTCTATGTAATAACGACTTTCTAAAGTTTGCGCATGCATCCGGAAATATGAAAAGCTTACTTCCACCAGTTTTTTAAAATGACAGCTTCTAGAAGGTTTACATGATTTCTTAAAAAACACGAGTTTTTAGAAAATGTGATTTATTTCATAAATGGAATCAACAAAGTATGCACATTCTATGTAATAACGACTTTCTATAGTTTGCGCATGCGTCCGGAAATAAGAAAAGCTTCCTTCGGCCAGTTTTTTAAAGCCACAGCTTCTAGAAGGTTTACATGAGTTCTTAAAAAGCACGAGTTTTTAGAAAATGTGATTTATTTCATAAATGGACTCAACAAAGTATGCACATTCTATGTAATAACGACTTTCGAAAGTTTGCGCATGCGTCCGGAAATATGAAAAGCTTACCTCCGCCAGTTTTTAAAAATCAGAGCTTCTAGAAGGTTTAGATGATTTCTAAAAAAACACGAGTTTTTAGAAAATTTGATTTATTTCATAAATGGAATCAGCAAAGTATGCACATTCTACGTCATAACAACTTTCTATAGTTTGCGCATCCGTCCGAAAATAAGAAAAGCTTAATTCCCCCCGTTTTTTAAAATCACAGCTTCTAGAAGGTTTACATGATGTCTTAAAAAACACGATTTTTAAGGAAATGTGATTTGTTTAATAAATGGAATCAACAAAGTATGCACATTCTATGTCATAACGACTTTCTATAGTTTGCCCATGCGCAAACTATGCAAATTCTACGTAATAACAACTTTCTATAGTTTGCACATGCGTCCGGAAATAAGAAAAGCTTACTTCCCCCCTTTTTTTAAATTCACAGCTTCTAGAAGGTTTAGATGAATTCTTAAAAAACACGAGTTTTTAGAAAATGTGATTTATTTCATAAATGGAATCAACAAAGTATGCACATTCTACGTCCTAACAACTTTCTATAGTTTGCCCATGCGTCCGGAAATAAGAAAATCTTAATTCCCCCCTTTTTTAAAATCACAGCTTCTAGAAGGTTTACATGATTTCTTAAAAAACTTGAGTTTTTAGAAAATGTTTTTTATTTCATAAATGGAATTAAAAAAGTATGCACATTCTATGTCATAACGACTTTCTATAGTTTGCGCATGCACATTGTACGTCATAACGACATTCTATAGTTTGCGCATGCGTCCGGAAATAAGAAAAGCGTACTTCCCCCCTTTTTTTAAATTCACAGCTTCTACAAGGTTTAGATGAATTCTTAAAAAACACGAGTTTTTAGACAATGTGACTTATTGCATAAATGGAATCAACAAAATATGCACATTCTACGTAATAACAACTTTCTATAGTTTGTGCATGCGTCCGGAAATAAGAAAGGCTTCCTTCGGCCAGTTTTTTAAAACCACAGCTTCTAGAAGGTTTACATGATTTCTTAAAAAACACGAGTTTTCAAAAAATGTGATTTATTACATAAATGGAATCAACAAAGTATGCACATTCTATGTCATAAAAACTTTCTATAGTTTGCGCATGCGTCCGGAAATAAGAAAAGCTTAATTCCCCCCGTTTTTTAAAATCACAGCTTCTAGAAGGTTTACATGATGTCTTAAAAAACACGAGTTTTTAGAAAATGTGATTTATTTCTTAAATGGAATCAACAAACTATGCACATTCTACGTAATAACGACTTTCTATAGTTTGCGAATGCGTCCGGAAATAAGAAAAGCTTCCTTCCGACAGTTTTTTAAAACCACAGCTTCTAGAAGGTTTAGATGAATTCTTAAAAAACATGAGTTTTTAGAAAATGTGATTTATTTCATAAATGGAATCAACAAACTATGCACATTCTATGTAATAACGACTTTCTATAGTTTGCGCATGCGTCCGGAAATAAGAAAAGCTTCCTTCGGCTAGTTTTTTAAAACCACAGCTTCTAGAAGGTTTACATGAGTTCTTAAAAAATGCGATTTTTTAGAAAATGTGATTTATTTCATAAATGGAATCAACAAAGTATGCACATTCTATGTAATAACGACTTTCTAAAGTTTGCGCATGCATCCGGAAATATGAAAAGCTTACTTCCACCAGTTTTTTAAAATGACAGCTTCTAGAAGGTTTACATGATTTCTTAAAAAACACGAGTTTTTAGAAAATGTGATTTATTTCATAAATGGAATCAACAAAGTATGCACATTCTATGTCATAACGACTTTCTATAGTTTGCGCATGCGCAAACTATGCACATTCTACGTAATAACAAATTTTTATAGTTTGCGCATGCGTCCGGAAATAAGAAAAGCTTACTTCCCCCCTTTTTTTAAATTCACAGCTTCTAGAAGGTTTAGATGAATTCTTCAAAAACATGAGTTTTTAGAAAATGTGATTTATTTCATGAATGGAATCAACAAAGTATGCACATTCTATGTATAAAACGACTTTCTAAAGTTTGCGTATGCGTCCGGAAATATGAAAAGCTTACTCCCACCATTTTTTTAAAATGACAGCTTCTAGAATGTTTACATGATTTCTTAAAAAACACGAGTTTTTAGAAAATGTGATTTATTTCATAAATGGAATCAACAAAGTATGCACATTCTATGTCATAACGACTTTCAATAGTTTGCGCATACTAACTCCCCCCGTTTTTTGAAATCACAGATTTTCGAAGGTTTACATGATTTCTTAAAAAACATGAGTTTTTAGAAAAAGTGATTTATTTCATAAATGGAATCAACAAACTAAGCACATTCTACGTAATAACAACTTTCTATAGTTTGCGCATGCGTCCGGAGATAAGAAAAGCTTACTTCCGCCAGTTTTTTAAAATCACAGCTTCTAGAAGGTTTACACGATTTCCTAAAAAACACGAGTTTTTAGAAAATGTGATTTATTTCATAAATGGAATCAACAAAGTATGCACATTCTATGTAATAACGACTTTCTATAGTTTGCGCATGCGCAAACTATGCACATTCTACGTAAAAACGACTTTCTATAGTTTGCGCATGCGTCCGGAAATAAGAAAATCTTACTTCCCCCCTTTTTTTAAATTCAAAGCTTCTAGAAGGTTTAGATGAATTCTTAAAAAACACGAGTTTTTAGAAAATGTGATTTATTTCATAAATAGAATCAACAAAGTTTGCACATTCTACATCATAATGACTTTCTATAGTTTGCGCATGCGTCCGGAAAATTTTTACATGACATCATAAGGTTTACATGATTTCCTAAAAAACATGAGTTTCTAGAAAATGTTATTTATTTCATAAATGAAATCAACAAACTATGCACATACTACATAATAACGAGTTTCAATAGTTTGCGCATGCGTCCGGAAATAAGAAAAGCTTCCTTCCGCCAGTTTTTTAAAACCACAGCTTCTAGAAGGTTTACATGATTTCTTAAAAAACACGAGTTTTTAGAAAATGTCATAAGGACTTTCTATGTCGTAAGGACTTTCTATGTCATAAGGACTTTCTATAGTTTGCGCATGCGCAAACTATGCACATTCTACGCAATAACGTCTTTTTATAGTTTGCGCATGCATCCGGCAATAAGAAAAGCTTATTTCCCCCCTTTTTTTAAATTCACAGATTCTAGAAGGTTTAGATGAATTCTTAAAAAACACGAGTTTTTAGAAAATGTGATTTATTTCATAAATGGAATCAACAAAGTATGCACATTCTACGTAATAACGACTTTCTATAGTTTGCCCATGCGTCCGGATATAAGAAAAGCTTACTTCCCCCTTTTTTTAAATTCACAGCTTCTAGAAGGTTTAGATGAATTCTTAAAAAACATGAGTTTTTAGAAAATGTGATTTATTTCATAAATGGAATCAACAATCTATGTACATTCTACGTAATAACGACTTTCTATAGTTTGCGCATGCGTCCGGATATAAGAAAAGCTTACTTCCCCCTTTTTTTAAATTCACAGCTTCTAGAAGGTTTAGATGAATTCTTAAAAAACATGAGTTTTTAGAAAATGTGATTTATTTCATAAATGGAACCAACAAACTATGCACATTCTACGTAATAACGACTTCTATAGTTTGCGCATGCATCAGGAAATTAGAAAAGCTTCCTTCCGCCAGCTTTTAAAAACCACAGCTTCTAGAAGGTTTACATGATTTCTTAAAAAACACAAGTTTTTAGAAAATGTGATTTATTTCATAAATGGAATAAACAAAGTATGCACATTCTATGTAATAACGACTTTCTAAAGTTTGCGCATGCGTCCGTAAATATGAAAAGCTTACTTCCGCTAGTTTTTTAAAATCACAGCTTCTAGAAGGTTTACATGATTTCTTAAAAAACACGAGTTTTTAGAAAATGTGATTTATTTCATAAATGGAATCAACAAAGTATGCACATTCTACGTCATAACAACTTTCTATAGTCTGCGCATCCGTCCGGAAATAATAAAAGCTTAATTCCCCCCGTTTTTTAAAATCACAACTTGTAGAAGGTTGACATGATGTCTTAAAAAAACACGAGTTTTTAGGAAATCTGATTTATTTCATAAATGGAATCAACAAAGTATGCACATTCTATGTAATAACGACCCTCGAAGGTTTGCGCATGCGTCCGAAAATAAGAAAAGCTTGCTTCCGCCAGTTTTTTAAAATCACAGCTTCTAGAAGTTTTACATGATTTCTTAAAAAACACGAGTTTTTAGAAAATGTGATTTATTTCGTAAATGGAATCAACAACGTATGCACATTTTATATAATAACGACTTTCTAAAGTTTGCGCATGCATCCGGCAATATGAAAATCTTACTTCCGCCAGTTTTTTTAAATCACAGCTTCTAGAAGGTTTACATGATTTCTTAAAAAACACGAGTTTTTAGAAAATGTGATTTATTTCATAAATGGAATCAACAAAGTATCCACGTTCTACGTAATAACGACTTTCTTTAGTTTGCACATGCGTCCGGAAATAAGAAAAGCTTACATCCGCCAGTTTTTTAAAACCACAGCTTCCAGAAGGTTTACATGATTTCTTAAAAAACACGAGTTTTAAAAATGTGATTTATTTCATCAATGGAATCAACAAAGTATGCACATTCTATGTAATAACGACCTTCTAAAGTTTGCGCATGCGTCCGGGAAAAAGAAAAGCTTACGTCGGCAAGTTTTTTAAAATCACAGCTTCTAGAAGGTTTACATGATTTCATAAAAAACACGAGTTTTTAGAAAATGTTATTTATTTCATAAATGGAATCAACAAAGTATGCACATTCAATGTCATAATGAATTTCTATAGTTTGCTCATGCGCAAACTATGCACATTCTACGTAATAACTACTTTCTATAGTTTGCGCATGTGTCCGAAAATAAGAAAAGCTTACTTCTGCCAGTTTTTTAAAATGACAGCTTCTAGACGGTTTACATGATTTCTTAAAAAACACGAGTTTTTAGAAAATGTTATTTATTTCATAAATGGAATCAACAATCTATGTATATTCTACGTAATAACGACTTTCTATAGTTTGCGCATGCGTCCGGAAATAAGAAAAGCTTCCTTCCGCCAGTTTTTAAAAACCACAGCTTCTAGAAGGTTTCCATGATTTCTTTGAAAAACACAAGTTTTTAGAAAATGTGATTTATTTCATAAATGGAATCAACAACGTATGCACATTCTATATAATAATGACTTTCTAAAGTTTGCGCATGCGTCCGGAAATATGAAAAGCTTACTTCCGCCAGTTTTTTTAAATCACAGCTTCTAGAAGGTTTACATGATTTCTTAAAAAACACGAGTTTTTAGAAAATGTGATTTATTTCATAAATGGAATGAACAAAGTATGCACATTCTACGTAATAACGACTTTGTGTAGTTTGCACCTGCGTCCGGAAATAAGAAAAGCTTACATCCGCCAGTTTTTTAAAACCACAGCTTCTAGAAGCTTTACATGATTTCTTAAAAAACACGAGTTTTTAGAAAATGTGATTTATTTCATAAATGGAATGAACAAAGTATGCACATTCTATGTAATAACGACTTTCTAAAGTTTGCGCATGCGTCCGGAAATAAGAAAAGCTTACTTCCGCCAGTTTTTTAAAATCACAACTTCTAGAAGGTTTACATGATTTCTTAAAAAACACGAGTTTTTAGAAAATGTGATTTATTTCATAAATGGAATCAACAAAGTATGCACATTCTATGTAATAACGACTTTCTAAAGTTTGTGCATGCGTCCGGAAATAAGAAAAGCTTACTTCTGCCAGTTTTCTAAAATCACACCTTCTAGAAGGTTTACATGATTTCTTAAAAAACACGAGTTTTTAGAAAATGTGATTTATTTCATAAATGGAATCAACAAAGTATGCACATTCTATGTAATAACGAGTTTTTAAACTTTGCGCATGCGTGCGGAAGTAAGAAAAGCTTACTTCCGCCAGTTTTTTAAAATCACAGCTTCTAGAAGGTTTACATGATTTCTTAAAAAACACTAGTTTTTAGAAAATGCGATTTATTTCATAATTGGAATCAACAAACAATCCACATTCTACGTCATAACAACTTTCTATAGTTTGCGCATCCGTCCGGAAATAAGAAAAGCTTAATTCCCCCCGTTTTTTAAAATCACAACTTCTAGAAGGTTTACATGATGTCTTAAAAAACACGAGTTTTTAGGAAATGTGATTTATTTCATAAATGGAATCAATAAAGTATGCACATTCTACGTAATAACGACTTTGTATAGTTTGTGCATGCCCAAACTATGCACATTCTACGTAATAACAACTTTTTATAGTTTGCGCATGCGTCCGGAAATAAGAAAAGCTTACTTCCCCCCTTTTTTTAAATTCACAGCTTCTAGAAGGTTTAGATGAATTCTTAAAAAACACGAGTTTTTAGAAAATGTGATTTATTTCATAAATTGAATCAACAAACTATGCACATTCTACGTAATAACGACTTTCTATAGTTTGCGCATGCGTCCAGAAATAAGAAAAGCTTCCTTCGGCCAGTTTTTTAAAACCACAGCTTCTAGAAGGTTTACATGATTTCTTAAAAAACATGAGTTTTTAGGAAATGTGATTTATTTCATAAATGGAATCAACAAAGTGTGCACATTCTATGTCATAACGACTTTCTATAGTCTGCGCATGTGCAAACTATGCACATTCTACGTAATAACAACTTTTTATAGTTTGCGCATGCGTCCGGAAATAAGAAAAGCTTACTTCCCCCCTTGTTTTAAATTCGCAGCTTCTAGAAGGTTTAGATGAATTCTTAAAAAACACGAGTTTTTAGAAAATGTGATTTCTTTCATAAATGGAATCAACAAAGTATGCACATTCTACGTCATAACAACTTTCTATAGTTTGCGCATGCGTCCAGAAATAAGAAAAGCTTAATTCCCCCCGTTTTTTAAAATCACAGCTTTTAGAAGGTTTACATGATTTCTTAAAAAACACAAGTTTTTAGAAAATGTGATTTATATCATAAATGGAATCAACAAACTAAGCACATTCTACGTAATAATAATTTTCTATAGTTTGCGCATGGGTCCGGAAATAAGAAAAGCTTCCTTCCGCAAGTTTTTTAAAACCACAGCTTCTAGAAGGTTTACATGATTTCTTAAAAAACACGAGTTTTTAGAAAATGTGATTTATTTCATAAATGGAATCAATAAAGTATGCACATTCTACGTAATAACGACTTTCTATAGTTTTCGCATGCATCCGGAAATAAGAAAAGCTTACATCCACCAGTTTTTTTAAACCGCAGCTTCTAGAAGGTTTACATGATTTCTTAAAAAACACGAGTTTTTAGAAAATCTGATTTATTGCATAAATGGAATCAACAAACTATGCACATTCTATGTAATAACGACCTTCTAAAGTTTGCGCATGCGTCCGGGAAAAAGAAAAGCTTACTTCGGCAAGTTTTTTAAAATCACAGCTTCTAGAAGGTTTACATGATTTCATAAAAAACACAAGTTTTTAGAAAATGTTATTTATTTCATAAATGGAATCAACAAAGTATGCACATTCTATGTCATAATGAATTTCTATAGTTTGCGCATGCGCAAACTATGCACATTCTACGTAATAACTACTTTCTATAGTTTGCGCATGCGTCCGGAAATATGAAAAGCTTACTTCCCCCCTTTTTTTAAATTCACAACTTCTAAAAGGTTTAGATGAATTCTTAAAAAACATGAGTTTTTAGAAAATGTGATTTATTTCAGCAATGGAATCAACAAAGTATGCACATTCTACGTAGTAACGACTTTCTATAGTTTGCGCATGCGTCCGGAAATAAGAAAAGCTTACTTCCGCTAGTTTTTTAAAATCACAGCTTCTAGACGGTTTACATGATTTCTTAAAAAACACGAGTTTTTAGAAAATGTGATTTATTTCATAAATGGAATCAACAATCTATGTACATTCTACGTAATAAAGACTTTCTATAGTTTGCGCATGCATCCGGAAATAAGAAAAGCTTCCTTCCGCCAGTTTTTAAAAACCACAGCTTGTAGAAGGTTTCCATGATTTCTTAGAAAAACACAAGTTTTTAGAAAATGTGATTTATTTCATAAATGGAATCAACAACGTATGCACATTCTAAATAATAATGACTTTCCAAAGTTTGCCCATGCGTCCGGAAATATGAAAAGCTTACTTCCGCCAGTTTTTTAAAATCACAGCTTCTAGAAGGTTTACATGATTTCTTAAAAAACACGAGTTTTTAGAAAATGTGATTTATTTCATAAATGGAATCAACAAAGTATACACATTCTACGTAATAACGACTTTGTATAGTTTGCACCTGCGTCCGGAAATGAGAAAAGCTTATATCCGCCAGTTTTTTAAAACCACAGCTTCTAGAAGGTTTACATGATTTTTTAAAAAACACGAGTTTTTAGAAAATGTGATTTATTTCATAAATTGAATCAACAAAGTATGCACATTCTTTGTAATAACGGCCTTCTAAAGTTTGCGCATGTGTCCGGAAATATGAAAAGCTTACTTCCGCCTGTTTTTTAAAATCACAGCTTCTATAATGTTTACATGATTTCTTAAAAAACACAAGTTTTTAGAAAATGTGATTTATTTCATAAATGGAATCAACAAAGTATGCACATTCTATGTCATAACGACTATCTATAGTTTGCGCATGCACAAACTATGCACATTCTACGTAATAACAATCTATAGTTTGCGCATGCGTCCGGAAATAAGAAAAGCTTTCTTCCGCCAGTTTTTTAAAATCACAGCTTCTAGAAGGTTTACATGATTTCTTAAAAAACACGAGTTTTTAGAAAATGTGATTTATTTCATAAATGGAATCAACAAAGTATGCACATTCTATGTAATAACGACGTTCTAAAGTTTGTGCATGTGTCCGGAAATAAGAAAAGCTTACGTCCGCCAGTTTTTTAAAATCACACCTTCTAGAAGGTTTACATGATTTCTTAAAAAAAACGAGTTTTTAGAAAATGTGATTTATTTCATAAATGGAATCAACAAAGTATGCACATTCTATGTAATAATGACTTTCTAAAGTTTGTGCATGCGTCCGGAAAAAAGAAAAGCTTACTTCCGCCAGTTTTTTAAAATCACAGCTTCTAGAAGGTTTACATGATTTCTTAAAAAGCACGAGTTTTTAGAAAATGTGATTTATTTCATAAATGGAATAAAAAGGTATGCACATTCTCTGTCATAACGACTTTCTATAGTTTGCGCATGCGCAAACTATGGACATTCTACGTAATAACGAATTTCTATAGTTTGCGCATGCATCCGGAAATAAGAAAAGCTTATTTCCCCCCTTTTTTTAACTTCACAGCTTCTAGAAGGTTTAGATGAATTCTTAAAAAACACGAGTTTTTAGAAAATGTGATTTATTTCATAAATGGAATCAACAAAGTTTGCACTTTCTACGTCATAACGACTTTCTATAGTTTGCGCATGCGTCCCGAAATAAGAAAAGCTTAATTCCCCCCGTTTTTTAAAATCACAGCTTCTAGAAGGTTTACATGATTTCTTAAAAAACACGATTTTTTAGAAAATGTGATTTATTTCATAAATGGAATCTACAAAGTATGCACATTCTATAGTTTCCGCATGCGCAAACTATGCACATTTGAAGTAATAACGACTTTTTATAGTTTACGCATGCGTCAGGAAATAAGAAAAGCTTACTTCCATCCTTTTTTTAAATTCACAGCTTCTAGAAGGTTTAGATGAATTCTTAAAAAACATGAGTTTTTAGAAAATGTGATTTATTTCATAAATGGAATCAACCATCTATGTACATTCTACGTAATAATGACTTTCTATAGTTTGCGCATGCGTCCGGAAATAAGAAAAGCTTACTTCCCCCCTTTTTTTAAATTCACAGCTTCTAGAAGGTTTAGATGAATTCTTAAAAAACACGAGTTTTTAGAAAATGTGATTTATTTCATAAATGAAATCAATAAACTATGCACATTCTACGTAATAACGACTTTCTATAGTTTGCGCATGCGTCCGGAAATAAGAAAAGCTTCCTTCCGCCAGTTTTTAAAAACCACAGCTTCTTGAAGGTTTACATGATTTCTTAAAAAACACGAGTTTTTAGAAAATGTGATTTATTTCATAAATGGAACCAACAAAGTGTGCACATTCTATGTCATAACGACTTTATATAGTTTGCGCATGCGCAAACTATGCACATTCTACGTAATAACAACTTTTTATAGTTTGCGCATGCGTCCGGAAATAAGAAAAGCTTACTTCCCCCCTTTTTTTAAATTCGCAGCTTCTAGAAGGTTTAGATGAATTCTTAAAAAACATGAGTTTTTAGAAAATGTGATTTCTTTCATAAATGGAATCAACAAAGTATGCACATTCTACGTCACAACAACTTTCTATAGTTTGCGCATGCGTCCGGAAATAAGAAAAGCTTAATTCCCCCCGTTTTTTAAAATCACAGCTTTTAGAAGGTTTACATGATTTCTTAAAAAACACGAGTTTTTAGAAATTGTGATTTATATGATAAATGGAATTAACAAACTAAGCACATTCTACGTAATAACAATTTTCTATAGATTGCGCATGCGTCCGGAAATAGGAAAAGCTTCCTTCCGCCAGTTTTTTAAAAGCACAGCTTCTAGAAGGTTTACATGATTTCTTAAAAAACATGAGTTTTTAGAAAATGTGATTTATTTCATAAATGGAATCAATAAAGTATGCACATTCTACGTAATAACGACTTTCTATAGTTTTCGCATGCATCCGGAAATAAGAAAAGCTTACATCCACCAGTTTTTTAAAACCAGAGCTTCTAGAAGGTTTACATGATTTCTTAAAAAACACGAGTTTTTAGAAAATGTGATTTATTGCATAAATGGAATCAACAAAGTATGCACATTCTATGTAATAACGACTTTCTAAAGTTTGCGCATGCATCCGAAAATATGAAAAGCTTACTTCCGCTAGTTTTTTAAAATCACAGCTTTTAGAAGGTTTACATGATTTCTTAAAAAACACGAGTTTTTAGAAAATGTGATTTATTTCATAAATGGAATCAACAAAGTATGCACATTCTATGTCATAACGACTTTCTATACTTTGCACATGCGCAAACTATGCACATTCTATGTAATAACGACTTTCTACAGTGTGCGCATGCGTCTGGAAATAAGAAAAGCTTACTTCCGCTAGTTTTTTAAAATCACAGCTTCTAGAAGGTTTACATGATTTCTTAAAAAACACGAGCTTTTAGAAAATGTGATTTATTTCATAAATGGAATCAACAAAGTATGCACATTCTATGTAATAACGACTTTCTAATGTTTGCGCATGCGTCGGGAAATAAGAAAAGCTTACTTCCGCCAGTTTTTTAAAATCACAACTTCTAGAAGGTTTAGATGAATTCTTAAAAAACACGAGTTTTTAGAAAATGTGATTTATTTCATAAATGGAATCAACAAAGTATGCACATTCTATGCAATAACAACTTTCTAAATTTTGCGCATGCGTCCGGAAATAAGAAAAGCTTACTTCTGCCAGTTTTCTAAAATCACACCTTCTAGAACGTTTACATGATTTCTTAAAAAACACGAGTTTTTAGAAAATGTGATTTATTTCATAAATGGAATCAACAAAGTATGCACATTCTATGTAATAACGAGTTTCTAAACTTTGCACATGCGTGCGGAAGTAAGAAAAGCTTACTTTCGCCAGTTTTTTAAAATCACAGCTTCTAGAAGGTTTACATGATTTCTTAAAAAACACTAGTTTTTAGAAAATGCGATTTATTTCATAATTGGAATCAACAAACAATGCACATTCTACGTCATAACAACTTTCTATAGTTTGCGCATTCGTCCGGAAATAAGAAAAGCTTAATTCCCCCCGTTTTTTAAAATCACAACTTCTAGAAGGTTTACATGATGTCTTAAAAAACACGAGTTTTTAGGAAATGTGATTTATTTCATAAATGGAATCAACAAAGTATGCACATTCTATGTCATAACGACTTTCTATAGTTTGTGCATTCGCAAACTATGCACATTCTACGTAATAACAACTTTTTATAGTTTGCGCATGCGTCCGGAAATAAGAAAAGCTTACTTCCCCCCTTTTTTTAAATTCACAGCTTCTAGAAGGTTTAGATGAATTCTTAAAAAAAACGAGTTTTTAGAAAAAGTGATTTATTTCATAAATGGAATCAACAAACTATGCACATTCTACGTAATAACGACTTTCTATAGTTTGCGCATGCGTCCGGAAATAAGAAAAGCTTCCTTCGGCCAGTTTTTTAAAACCACAGCTTCTAGAAGCTTTACATGATTTCTTAAAACACATGAGTTTTTAGAAAATGTGATTTATTTCATAAATGGAATCAACAAAGTGTGCACATTCTATGTCATAACGACTTTCTATAGTTTGCGCACGCGCAAACTATGCACATTCTACGTAATAACAACTTTTTATAATTTGCGCATGCGTCCGGAAATAAGAAAAGCTTACTTCCCCCCTTTTTTTAAATTCGCAGCTTCTAGAAGGTTTAGATGAGTTCTTAAAAAACACGAGTTTTTAGAAAATGTGATTTCTTTCATAAATGGAATCAACAAAGTATGCACATTCTACGTCATAACAACTTTCTATAGTTTGCGCATGCGTTTGGAAATAAGAAAAGCTTAATTCCCCCCGTTTTTTAAAATCACAGCTTTTAGAAGGTTTACATGATTGCTTAAAAAACACAAGTTTTTAGAAAATGTGATATATATAATAAATGGAATCAACAAAATAAGCACATTCTACGTAATAACAATTTTCTATAGTTTGCGCATGCGTCCGGAAATAAGAAAAGCTTCCTTCCGCCAGTTTTTTAAAAGCACAGCTTCTAGAAGGTTTACATGATTTCTTAAAAAACACGAGTCTTTGGAAAATGTGATTTATTTCATAAATGGAATCAATAAAGTATGCACATTCTACGTAATAACGACTTTCTATAGTTTTCGCATGCATCCGGAAATAAGAAAAGCTTACATCCACCAGTTTTTTAAATCCACAGCTTCTAGAAGGTTTACATGATTTCTTAAAAAACACAAGTTTTTAGAAAATGTGATTTATTGCATAAATGGAATCAACAAAGTATGCACATTCTATGTAAGAACGACTTTCTAAAGTTTGCGCATGCATCCGAAAATATGAAAAGCTTACTTTCGCCATTTTTTTAAAATCACAGCTTCTAGAAGGTTTACATGATTTCTTAAAAAACACGAGTTTTTAGAAAATGTGATTTATTTCATAAATGGAATCAACAAAGTATGCACATTCTATGTCATAACGACTTTCTATAGTTTGCACATGCGCAAACTATGCACATTCTACGTAATAACGACTTTCTACAGTTTGCGCATGCGTCTGGAAATAAGAAAAGCTTACTTCCGCCAGTTTTTTAAAATCACGGCTTCTAGAAGGTTTACATGATTTCTTAAAAAACACGAGCTTTTAGAAAATGTGATTTATTTCATAAATGGAATCAACAAAGTATGCACATTCTATGTAATAACGACTTTCTAAAGTTTGTGCATGCGTCCGGAAATAAGAAAAGCTTACTTCCGCCAGTTTTTTAAAATCACAACTTCTAGAAGTTTTAGATGAATTCTTAAAAAACAAGAGTTTTTAGAAAATGTGATTTATTTCATAAATGGAATCAACAAAGTATGCACATTCTATGTAATAACGACTTTCTAAAGTTTGCACATGCGTCCGGAAATAAGAAAAGCTTACTTCTGCCAGTTTTCTAAAATCACACCTTCTAGAAGGTTTACATGATTTCTTAAAAAACACGGGTTTTTAGAAAATGTGATTTATTTCATAAATGGAATCAACAAAGTATGCACATTCTATGTAATAACGAGTTTCTAAACTTTGCGCATGCGTCCGGAAATAAGAAAAGCTTCCTTCGGCCAGTTTTTTAAAACCACAGCTTCTAGAAGGTTTACATGATTTCTTAAAAAACATGAGTTTTTAGGAAATGTGATTTATTTCATAAATGGAATCAACAAAGTGTGCACATTCTATGTCATAACGACTTTCTATAGTTTGCGCATGCGCAAACTATGCACATTCTACGTAATAACAACTTTTTATAGTTTGCGCATACGTCCGGAAATAAGAAAAGCTTACTTCCCCCCTTTTTTTAAATTCGCAGCTTCTAGAAGGTTTACATGAATTCTTAAAAAACACGAGTTTTTAGAAAATGTGATTTCTTTCATAAATGGAATCAACAAAGTATGCACATTCTACGTCATAACAACTTTCAATAGTTTGCGCATGCGTCCAGAAATAAGAAAAGCTTAATTCCCCCTGTTTTTTAAAATCACAGCTTTTAGAAGGTTTACATGATTTCTTAAGAAACACAAGTTCTTAGAAAATGTGATTTATATCATAAATGGAATCAACAAACTAATCACATTCTACGTAATAACAATTTTCTATAGTTTGCGCATGCGTCCGGAAATAAGAAAAGCTTCCTTCCGCCAGTTTTTTAAAACCACAGTTTCTAGAAGGTTTACATGATTTCTTAAAAAACATGAGTTTTTAGAAAATGTGATTTATTTCATAAATGGAATCAATAAAGTATGCACATTCTACGTAATAACGACTTTCTATAGTTTTCGCATGCATCCGGAAATAAGAAAAGCTTACATCCACCAGTTTTTTAAAACCAGAGCTTCTAGAAGGTTTACATGATTTCTTAAAAAACACGAGTTTTTAGAAAATGTGATTTATTGCATAAATGGAATCAACAAAGTATGCACATTCTATGTAATAACGACTTTCTAAAGTTTGCGCATGCATCCGAAAATATGAAAAGCTTACTTCCACCAGTTTTTTAAAATCACAGCTTCTAGAAGGTTTACATGATTTTTTAAAAAACACGAGTTTTTAGAAAATGTGATTTATTTCATAAATGGAATCAACAAAGTATGCACATTCTATGTCATAACGACTTTCTATACTTTGCACATGCGCAAACTATGCACATTCTACGTAATAACGACTTTCTACAGTTTGCGCATGCGTCTGGAAATAAGAAAAGCTTACTTCCGCGAGTTTTTTAAAATCAAAGCTTCTAGAAGGTTTACATGATTTCTTAAAAAACACGAGCTTTTAGAAAATGTGATTTATTTCATAAATTCAATCAACAAAGTATGCACATTCTATGTCATAACGAGTTTCTATACTTTGCACATGCGCAAACTATGCACATTCTATGTAATAACGACTTTCTACAGTTTGCGCATGCGTCTGGAAATAAGAAAAGCTTACTTCCGCCAGTTTTTTAAAATCACAGCTTCTAGAAGGTTTACATGATTTCTTAAAAAACACGAGCTTTTAGAAAATGTGATTTATTTCATAAATGGAATCAACAAAGTATGCACATTCTATGTAATAACGAGTTTCTAAAGTTTGCGCATGCGTCCGGAAATAAGAAAAGCTTACTTCCGCCAGTTTTTTAAAATCACAGCTTCTAGAAGGTTTACACGATTTCTTAAAAAACACTAGTTTTTAGAAAATGCGATTTATTTCATAATTGGAATCAACAAACAATGCACATTCTACGTCATAACAACTTTCTATAGTTTGCGCATCCGTCCGGAAATAAGAAAAGCTTAATTCCCCCCGTTTTTTAAAATCACAACTTCTAGAAGGTTTACATGATGTCTTAAAAAACACGAGTTTTTAGGAAATGTTATTTATTTCATAAATGGAATCAACAAAGTATGCACATTCTATGTCATAACGACTTTCTATAGTTTGTGCATGCGCAAACTATGCACATTCTACGTAATAACAACTTTTTATAGTTTGCGCATGCGTCCGGAAATAAGAAAAGCTTACTTCCCCCCTTTTTTTAAATTCACAGCTTCTAGAAGGTTTAGATGAATTCTTAAAAAACACGAGTTTTTAGAAAATGTGATTTATTTCATAAATGGAATCAACAAAGTATGCACATTCTACCTAATAACGACTTTCTATAGTTTGCGCATGCGTCCGGAAATAAGAAAAGCTTCCTTCGGCCAGTTTTTTAAAACCACAGCTTCTAGAAGGTTTACATGATTTCTTAAAAAACACGAGTTTTTAGAAAATGTGATTTATTTCATAAATGGACTCAACAAAGTATGCACATTCTATGTAATAACGACTTTCGAAAGTTTGAGCATGCGTCTGGAATTATGAAAAGCTTACTTCCACCAGTTTTTAAAAATCACAGCTTCTAGAAGGTTTACATGATTTCATAAAAAACATGAGTTTTTAGAAGATGCGATTTATTTCATAAATGGAATCAACAAAGTATGCACATTCTACATCATAACGACTTTCTATAGTTTGCGCATCCGTCTAGAAAGAAGAAAAGCTTAATTCCCCCCGTTTTTTAAAATCACAGCTTCTAGAAGGTTTACATGATGTCTTAAAAACAACGAGTTTTTAGGAAATGTGATTTATTTCATAAATGGAATCAAAAAAGTATGCACATTCTTTGTCATAACGACTTTCTATAGTTTGCGCATGCGCAAACTATGCAAATTCTACATAATAACAACTTTCTATAGTTTGCACACGCGTCCGGAAATCAGAAAAGCTTACTTCCCCCCTTTTTTTAAATTCACAGCTTCTAGAAGGTTTAGATGAATTCTTAAAAAACACGAGTTTTTAGAAAATATGATTTATTTCATAAATGGAATCAACAAAGTATGCACATGCTACGTCATAAAAAATTTCTATAGTTTGCGCATGCGTCTAGAAATAAGAAAAGCTTAATTCCCCCGGTTTTTTAAAATCACAGCTTCTAGAAGGTTTACATGATTTCTTAAAAAACTTGAGTTTTTAGAAAATGTGATTTATTTCATAAATGGAATCAACAAAGTATGCACATTCTATGTCATAACAACTTTCTAAAGTTTGCGCATGCGTCCAGAAATAAGAAAAGCTTACTTCGGCAAGTTTTTTAAAATCACAGTTTCTAGAAGGTTTACATGATTTCATAAAAAACACAAGTTTTTAGAAAATGTGATTTATTTCATAAATGGAATCAACAAAGTATGCACATTCAATGTAATAACGACTTACAAAAGTTTGCGCATGCATTCGGAAATATGAAAAGCTTACTTCCGCCAGTTTTTTAAAATCACAGCTTCTAGAAGGTTTACATGATTTCTTAAAAAACACGAGTTTTTAGAAAATGTGATTTATTTCATAAATGGAATCAATAAAGTATGCACATTCTACGTAATAACGAATTTCTATAGTTTTCGCATGCAACCGGAAATAAGAAAAGCTTACATCCGCCAGTTTTTTAAAACCACAGCTTCTAGAAGGTTTACATGATTTCTTAAAAAACACTAGTTTTTAAAAAATGTGATTTATTGCATAAATGGAATCAACAAAGTATGCACATTGTATGTAATAACGACTTTCTAAAGTTAGCGCATGCGTCCGAAAATATGAAAAGCTTACTTCCGCCAGTTTTTTAAAATCACAGCTTCTAGCAGGTTTACATGATTTCTTAAAAAACACGAGCTTTTAGAAAATGTGATTTATTTCATAAATGGAATCAATAAAGTATGCACATTCTACGTAATAACGACTTTATATAGTTTTCGCATGCATCCGGAAATAAGAAAAGCTTACATCCACCAGTTTTTTAAAACCAGAGCTTCTAGAAGGTTTACATGATTTCTTAAAAAACACGAGTTTTTAGAAAATGTGATTTATTGCATAAATGGAATCAACAAAGTATGCACATTCTATGTAATAACGACTTTCTAAAGTTTGCGCATGCATCCGAAAATATGAAAAGCTTACTTCCGCCAGTTTTTTAAAATCACAACTTCTAGAAGGTTTACATGATTTTTTAAAAAACACGAGTTTTTAGAAAATGTGATTTATTTCATAAATGGAATCAACAAAGTATGCACATTCTATGTCATAAAGACTTTCTATAGTTTTCACATGCGCAAACTATGCACATTCTACGTAATAACGACTTTCTACAGTTTGCGCATGCGTCCGGAAATAAGAAAAGCTTACTTCCGCTAGTTTTTTAAAATCACAGCTTCTAGAAGGTTTACATCATTTCTTAAAAAACACGAGCTTTTAGAAAATGTGATTTATTTCATAAATGGAATCAACAAAGTATGCACATTCTATGTAATAACGACTTTCTAAAGTTTGCGCATGCATCTGGAAATAAGAAAAGCTTACTTCCGCCAGTTTTTTAAAATCACACCTTCTAGAAAGTTTACATGATTTCTTAAAAAACACGAATTTTTAGAACATGTGATTTATTTCATAAATGGAATCAACAAAGTATGGACATTCTATGTAATAACGACTTTCTAAAGTTTGCGCATGCGTCCGGAAATAACAAAAGCTTACTTCCGCCAGTTTTTTAAAATCACAGCTTCTAGAAGGTTTACATGATTTCTTAAAAAGCACGAGTTTTTAGAAAATGTGATTTATTTCATAAATGAAATAAAAAAGTATGCACATTCTATGTAATAACGACTTTCTATAGTTTGCGCATGCGCAAACTATGCACATGCTACGTAATAACGAATTTCTATAGTTTGCGCATGCATCTGGAAATAAGAAAAGCTTATTTCCCCCCTTTTTTTAAATTCACAGCTTCTAGAAGGTTTAGATGAATTCTTAAAAAAAACAAGTTTTTAGGAAATGTCATTTATTTCATAAATGGAATCCACAAACTATGCACATTCTACATAATAACGACTTTCTATAGTTTGCGCATGCGTCCAGAAATAAGAAAAGCTTACTTCCGCCAGTTTTTTAAAACCACAGCTTCTAGAAGGTTTACATGATTTCTTAAAAAACACGAGTTTTTAGAAAATGTGATTTATTTCATAAATGGAATCAACAAAGTATGCACATTCTATGTCATAACGACTTTCTAAATTTTGAGCATGCGCATACTATGCACATTCTACGTGATAACGACTTTCTATAATTTGCGCATGCGTCCGGAAATAAGAAAACCTTACTTCCCCCCTTTTTTTAAATTAACAGCTTCTAGAAGGTTTAAATGAATTCTTAAAAAACAAGAGTTTTTAGAAAATGTGATTTATTTCATAAATGGAATAAACAAACTATGCACTTTCTACGTAATAACGACTTTCTATAGTTTGTGCATGCATCCAGAAATAAGAAAAGCTTACTTCCCCCCTTTTTTAAAATTCACAGCTTCTAGAAGGTTTACATGATTTCTTAAAAAACTTGAGTTTTTAGAAAATGTGATTTATTTCATAAATGGAATAAAAAAAGTATGCACATTCTATGTCATAACGACTTTCTATAGTTTGCGCATGCGCAAACTATGCACATTCTACGTCATAACAACTTTCTATAGTTTGCGCATGCGTCCGGAAATAAGAAAAGCTTCCTTCCCCCCTTTTTTTAAATTCACAGCTTCTAGAAGGTTTAGATGATTTCTTAAAAACCACGAGTTTTTAGAAAATGTGATTTATTTTATAAATGGAACCAACAAAATATGCACATTCTACGTAATAACGACTTTCTATAGTTTGCGCATGCGTCTGGAAATAAGAAAAGCTTCCTTCGACCAGTTTTTTAAAACCACAGCTTCTAGAAGATTTACATGATTTCTTAAAAAACGCGAGTTTTTAGAAAATGTGATTTATTTCATAAATAAAATCAACAAAGTATGCACATTCTATGTAATAACGACTTTCGAAAGTTTCCGCATGCGTCCGAAAATATGAAAAGCTTACTTCCGCCAGTTTTTTAAAATCACAGCTTCTAGAAGGTTTACATGATGTTATAAAAAACACGATTATTTAGAAAATGTGATTTATTTCATAAATCGAATCAACAAAGTATGCACATTCTATGTCATAACGACTTTCTATAGTTTGCGCATGCACAAACTATGCACATTCTACGTGATAACAACTTTCTATAGTTTGCACATGCGTCCAGAAATAAGAAAAGCTTAATTCCCCTCGTTTTTTAAAATCACAACTTCTAGAAGGTTTACATGATTTCTTAAAAAACAGGAGTTTATAGAAAATGTGATTTATTTCATAAATGGAATCAACAAATTATGCACATTCTATGTCATAACGACTTTCTATAGTTTGCGCATGCACAAACTATGCACATTCTACGTGATAACGACTTTCTATAGTTTGCGCATGCGTCCGGAAATAAGAAAAGCTTACTTCCCGCCTTTTTTGAAATTCACAGCTTCTAGAAGGTTTAGATGAATTCTTAAAAAACACGAGTTTTTAGAAAATGTGATTTATTTCATAAATGGAATGAACAAACAATGCACATTCTACGTAATAACGACTTTCTATAGTTTCCGCATGCGTCCGGAAATAAGAAAAGCTTACTTCCGCCAGTTTTTTAAAATCACAGCTTCTAGAAGGTTTACATGATTTCTTAAAAAACACGAGTTTTTAGAAAATGCAATTTATTTCATAACAGAAATCAACAAAGAATGCACATTCTACGTCATCACAACTTTCTATAGTTTGCGCATCCGTCCGGAAATAAGAAAAGCTTAATTCCCCCCGTTTTTTAAAATTACAACTTCTAGAAGGTTTACATGATGTCTTAGAAAACATGAGTTTTTAGGAAATGTGATTTATTTCATCAATGGAATCAACAAAGTATGCACATTCTTTGTCATAACGACTTTTTATAGTTTGCGCATCCGCAAACTATGCACATTCTACGTAATAACAACTTTTTATAGTTTGCGCATGCGTCCGGAAATAAATAAAGCTTACTTCCCCCCTTTTTTTAAATTCACAGCTTCTAGAAGGTTTAGATGAATTCTTAAAAAACATGAGTTTTTAGAAAATGTGATTTATTTCATAAATGGAATCAACAAAGTATGCACATTCTACATAATAACGACTTTCTATAGTTTGCGCATGCATCCGGAAATAAGAAAACCTTACTTCCGCCAGTTTTTTAAAATCACAGCTTCTAGAAGGTTTACATGATTTCTTAAAAAACACGAGTTTTTAGAAAATGTGATTTATTTCATAAATGGAATCAACAAAGTATGCGCATTCTATGTAATAACGACTTTCTAAAGTTTGCGCATGCGTCCGGAAATAAGAAAAGCTTACATCCGCCAGTTTTTTAAAACCACAACTTCTAGAAGGTTTACATGATTTCTTAAAAAACACGAATTTTTAGAAAATGTGATTTATTTCATAAATGGAATCAACAAATTATGCACATTCTATGTAATAACGACCTTCTAAAGTTTGCGCATGCGTCCGGAAATATGAAAATCTTACTTCCGCCAGTTTTTTAAAATCACAACTTCTAGAAGGTTTACATGATTTCTTAGAAAACACGAGTTTTTAGAATATGAGATTTATTTCATAAATGGAATCAACAAAGTATGCACATTCTATGTCATAACGAATTTCTATAGTTTGCGCATGCGCAAACTATGCACATTCTACGTAATAACGACTTTCTATAGTTTGCGCATGCGTCCGGAAATAAGAAAAGCTTTCTTCCGCTAGTTTTTTAAAATCCCAGCTTCTAGAAGGTTTACATGATTTCTTAAAAAACACAAGTTTTTAGAAAATGTCATTTATTTCATAAATGGAATCAACAAAGTATGCACATTCTATGTAGTAATGACATTCTAAAGTTTGCACGTGCGTCCGTAAAAGAGAAAAGCTTACTTCCGCCAGTTTTTTAAAATCACAGCTTCTAGAAGGTTAACATGATTTCTTAAAAAGCACGAGTTTTTAGAAAATGTGATTTATTTCATAAATGGAATAAAAAAGTATGCACATTCTATGTCATAACGACTTTCTATAGTTTGCGCATGCGCAAACTATGCACATTCTACGTAATAACGACTTTCTACAGTTTGCGCATGCGTCCGGAAATAAGAAAAGCTTAGTTCCACCAGTTTTTTAAAATCACAGCTTCTAGAAGGTTTACATGATTTCTTAAAAAACACGAGCTTTTAGAAAATGTGATTTATTTCATAAATGGAATCAACAAAGTATGCACATTCTATTTAATAACGACTTTCTAAAGTTTGCGCATGCGTCCGGAAATAAGAAAAGCTTACTTCCGCCAGTTTTTTAAAATCACACCTTCTATAAAGTTTACATGATTTCTTAAAAAACACGAGTTTCTAGAAAATGATATTTATTTCATAAATGGAATCAACAAAGTATGCACATTCTATGTAATAATGACTTTCTAAAGTTTGCGCATGCGTCCGGAAATAAGAAAAGCTTAATTCCGCCAGTTTTTTAAAATCACAGCTTCTAGAAGGTTTACATGATTTCTTAAAAAGCACGAGTTTTTAGAGAATGTGATTTATTTCATAAATGGAATCAAAAAGTATGCACATTCCATGTCATAACGACTTTCTATAGTTTGCGCATGCGCAAACTATGCACATTCTACGTAATAACGAATTTCTATAGTTTGCGCATGCATCCGGAAATAAGAAAAGCTTATTTCCCCCCTTTTTTTAAATTCACAGCTTCTAGAAGGTTTACATGATTTCTTAAAAAAAACGAGTTTTTAGAAAATGTGATTTATTTCATAAATGGAATCAACAAAGTATGCACACTCTACATGATAACGACCTTCTATAGTTTGCGCATGCGTCCGCAAATAAGAAAAGCTTACTTCCCCCCTTTTTTTAAATTCACAGCTTCTAGAAGGTTTAGATGAATTCTTAAAAAACACAAGTTTTTAGAAAATGTGATTTATTTCATAAATGGAATCCACAAACTATGCACATTCTACATAATAACAACTTTCTATAGTTTGCACATGCGTCCGGAAATAAGAAAAGCTTACTTCCGCCGGTTTTTTAAAACCACAGCTTCTACAAGGTTTACATGATTTCTTAAAAAACACGAGTGTTTAGAAAATGTTATTTATTTCATAAATGGAATCAACAAAGTATGCACATTCTACGTAGTAACGAATTTCTATAGTTTCCGCATGCGTACGGAAATAAGAAAAGCTTACTTCCACAAGTTTTTTAATATCACAGCTTCTAGAAGGTTTACATGATTTCTTAAAAAACACAGGTTTTTAGAAAATGTGATTTATTTCATAAATGGAATCAACAAAGTATGCACATTCTACGTCATAACGACTTTCTAAATTTTGCGCATGCGCATACTATGCACATTCTACGTGATAACGGGTTTCTATAATTTGCGCATGCGTCCGGAAATAAGAAAACCTTACTTCACCCCTTTTTGTAAATTAACAGCTTCTAGAAGGTTTACATGATTTCTTAAAAAACACGAGTTTTTAGAAAATGTGATTTATTTCATAAATGGAATCAACAAACTATGCACATTCTACGTAATAACGACTTTCTATAGTTTGTGCATGCGTCCAGAAATAAGAAAAGCTTACTTCCCGCCTTTTTTTAAATTCACAGCTTCTAGAAGGTTTACATGATTTCTTAAAAAACTTGAGTTTTTAGAAAATGTGATTTATTTCATAAATGGAATAAAAAAAGTATGCACATTCTATGTCATAACGACTTTCTATAGTTTGCGCATGCGCAAACTATGCACATTTTACGTAATAACGAATTTCTATAGTTTGCGCATGCATCCGGAAATAAGAAAAGCTTATTTCCCCCCTTTTTTTAAATTCACAGCTTCTAGAAGGTTTAGATGAATTCGTAAAAAACACGAGTTTTTAGAAAATGTGATTTATTTCATAAATGGAATACACAAACTATGCACATTCTACATAATAACGACTTTCTATAGTTTGCGCATGCGTCCGGAAATAAGAAAAGCTTACTTCCGCCCGTTTTTTAAAACCACTACTTCTAGAAGGTTTACATGAATTCTTAAAAAACACGAGTTTTTAGAAAATGTGATTTATTTCATAAATGGAATGAAAAAAGTATGCACATTCTAAGTAGTAACGACTTTCTATAGTTTCCGCATGCGCCGGGAAATAAGAAAAGCTTACTTCCACAAGTTTTTTAATATCACAGCTTCTAGAAGGCTTACATGATTTCTTAAAAAACACAGGTTTTTAGAAAATGTGATTTATTTCATAAATGGAATCAACAAAGTATGCACATTCTACATCATAACGACTTTCTAAAGTTTGCGCATGCGCATACTATGCACATTCTACGTGATAACGACTTTCTATAATTTGCGCATGAGTCCGGAAATAAGAAAACCTTACTTCCCCCCTTTTTTTAAATTAATAGCTTCTAGTAGGTTTAAATGAATTCTTAAAAAACACGAGTTTTTAGAAAATGTGATTTATTTCATAAATGGAATCAACAAACTATGCACATTCTACGTAATAACGACTTTCTATAGTTTGTGTATGCGTCCAGAAATAAGAAAAGCTTACTTCCCCCCTTTTTTTAAATTCACAGCTTCTGGAAGGTTTACATGATTTCTTAAAAAACTTGAGTTTTTAGAAAATGTGATTTATTTCATAAATGGAATCAAAAAAGTATGCACATTCTATGTCATAACAACATTCTATAGTTTGTGCATGCGCAAACTATGCACATTCTACGTCATAACGACTTTCTATAGTTTGCGCATGCGTCCGGAAATAAGAAAAGCTTCCTTCCCCCCTTTTCTAAATTCACAGCTTCTAGAATGTTTAGACGAATTCTTAAAAAACACGAATTTTTAGAAAATGTGATTTATTTCAGAAATGGAATCAACAAAATATGCACACTCTACATAATAACGACTTTCTATAGTTTGCGCATGCGTCCAGAAATAAGAAAAGCTTCCTTCAGCCAGTTTTTTAAAACCACAGCTTCTAGAAGGTTTACATGATTTCTTAAAAAACCCAAGTTTTTAGAAAATGTGATTTATTTCATAAATAAAATCAACAAAGTATGCACATTCTATGTAATAACGACTTTCGAAAGTTTCCGCCAGTTTTGTAAAAATCAGAGCTTCTAGAAGGTTTACATGATTTCCTAAAAAACACGAGTTTTTAGAAAATGTGATTTATTTCATAAATGGAATCAACAAAGTATGCACATTCTACGTCATAAAAACTTTGTATAGTTTGCGCATCTGTCCGGAAATAAGAAAAGCTTAATTCCCCCCGTTTTTTAAAATCACAGCTTCTACAAGGTTTACATGGTGTCTTAAAAAACACGAGTTTTTAGGAAATGTGATTTATTTCATCAATGGAATCAACAAAGTATGCACATTCTATGTCATAACGACTTTCTATAGTTTGCGCATGCACAAACTATGCACATTCTACGTAATAACAACTTTCTATAGTTTGCACATGCGTCCGGAAATAAGAAAAGCTTAATTCCCCCCGTTTTTTAAAATCACAACTTCTAGAAGGTTTACATGATTTATTAAAAAACACTGGTTTTTAGAAAATGTGATTTATTTCATAAATGGAATCAACAAAGTATGCACATTCTATGTCATAACGACTTTCTATAGTTTGCGCATGCACAAACTATCCACATTCTACGTGATAACGACTTTCTATAGTTTGCGCATGCGTCCGGAAATAAGAAAAGCTTACTTAACCCCTTTTTTAAAATTCACAGCTTCTAGAAGGTTTAGATGAATTCTTAAAAAACATGAGTTTTTAGAAAATGTGATTTATTTCATAAATGGAATCAACAAACTATGCACATTCCACGTAATAACGACTTTCTATAGTTTGCGCATGCGTCCGGAAATAAGAAAAGCTTCCTTCCGCCAGTTTTTTAAAACCACAGCTTCTAGAAGGTTTACATGATTTCTTAAAAAACACGAGTTTTTAGAAAATGTGATTTATCTCATAAATGGAATCAACAAAGTATGCACATTCAATGTACTAACGACTTTCGAAAGTTTGCGCATGCGTCCGGAAATATGAAAAGCTTACTTCCGCCAGTTTTTTAAAATCACAGCTTCTAGAAGGTTTACATGATTTCTTAAAAAACAGGAGCTTTTAGAAAATGTGATTTATTTCATAAATGGAATCAAAAAAGTATGCACATTCTATGTAATAACGACTTTCTAAAGTTTGCGCATGCGTCCGGAAATAAGAAAAGCTTACTTCCGCCAGTTTTTTAAAATCAAACCTTCTAGAAGGTTTACATGATTTCTTAAAAAACACGAGTTTTTAGAAAATGTGATTTATTTCATAAATGGAATCAGCAAAGTATGCACATTCTATGTAATCACGACTTTCTAAAGTTTGCGCATGCGTCCGGAAATAAGAAAAGCTTACTTCCGCCAGTTTTTTAAAATCACACCTTCTAGAAGGTTTACATGATTTCTTAAAAAACACGAGTTTTTAGAAAATGTGATTTATTTCATAAATGGAATCAACAAAGTATGCACATTCTATGTAATAACAACTTTCTAAAGTTTGCACATGCGTCCGGAAATAAGAAAAGCTTACTTCCGCCAGTTTTTTAAAATCACAGCTTCTAGAAGGTTTACATGATTTCTTAAAAAACACGAGTTTTTAGAAAATGCGATTTATTTCATAATTGGAATCAACAAAGAATGCACATTCTACGTCATAACAACTTTCTATAGTTTGCGCATCCGTCCGGAAATAAGAAAAGCTTAATTCCCCCCGTTTTTTAAAATCACAACTTCTAGAAGGTTTACATGATGTCTTAAAAAACACGAGCTTTTAGGAAATGTGATTTATTTCATAAATGGAATCAACAAAGTATGCACATTCTATGTCATAACGACTTTCTATAGTTTTCGCATGCGCAAACTATGCACATTCTACGTAATAACAACTTTATATAGTTTGCGCATGCGTCCGGAAATAAGAAAAGCTTACTTCCCCCCTTTTTTTAAATTCACAGCTGCTAGAAGGTTTAGATGATTTCTTAAAAAACACGAGTTTTTAGAAAATGTGATTTCTTTCATAAATGGAATCAACAAAGTATGCACATTCTACGTCATAACAACTTTCTATAGTTTGCGCATGCGTCCATAAGTAAGAAAAGCTTAATTCCCCCCGTTTTTTAAAATCACATCTTCTAGAAGGTTTACATGATTTCTTCAAAAACTTGAGTTTTTAGAACAGGTGATTTATTTCATAAATGGAATCAACAAAGTATGCACATTCTATTGCATAACGACTTTCTATAGTTTGCGCTTGCACAAACTATGCACATTCTACGTAGTAACAACTTTCTATAGTTTGCGCATGCGTCCGGAAATAGGAAAAGCTTACTTCCGCAAGTTTTTTAAAATCACAGCTTCTAGAAGGTTTACATGATTTCATAAAAAACACGAGTTTTTAGTAAATGTGATTTATTTCATAAATGGAATCAACAAAGTATGCACATTCTATGTCATAACGACTTTCTAAAGTTTGCGCATGCGCATACTATGCACGTTCTACGTGATAACGACTTTCTATAGTTTGTGCATGCGTCCGGAAATAAGAAAAGCTTACTTCCCCTATTTTTGTAAATTCACAGCTACTAGAAGGTTTAGATGAATTCTTAAAAAACACGAGTTTTTAGAAAATGTGATTTATTTTATAAATGGAATCAACAATCTATGTACATTCTACGTAATAACGACTTTCTATAGTTTGCGCATCTGTACGGAAATAAGAAAAGCTTCCTTCGGTGAGTTTTTTAAAACCACAGCTACTAGAAGGTTTACATGATTTCTTAAAAAACGCGAGTTTTTAGAAAATGTGATTTATTTCATAAATAAAATCAACAAAGTATGAACATTCTATGTAATAACGACTTTCGAAAGTTTGCGCATGCGTCCGGAAATATGAAATGCTTACTTCCGCCAGTTTTTAAAAATCACAGCTTCTAGAAGGTTTACATGATTTCTTAAAAAACATGAGTTTTTAGAAAATATGATTTATTTCATAAATGGAATCAACAAAGTATGCAGATTCTACATAATAACGACTTTCTATAGTTTGTGCATGCATCCGGAAATAAGAAAAGCTTACTTCCGCGAGTTTTTTAAAATCACAGCTTCTACAAGGTTTACATGATTTCTTAAAAAACACGAGTTTTTAGAAAATGTGATTTATTTCATAAATGGAATCAACAAAGTATGCACATTCTATGTAATAACGACTTTCTAAAGTTTGCGCATGCGACCGGAAATAAGAAATGCTTACTTCCGCCAGCTTTTTAAAATCACAGCTTCTAGAAGGTTTACATGATTTCTTAAAAAATGCAAGTGCCAAATTCTATGTCATAAGTACTTTCTATAGTTTGCGCATGTGCAAACTATGCACATTGTACGTAATAACGACTTTCTATAGTTTGCGCATGCATCCGGAAATAAGAAAAGCTTATTTCTCCCCTTTTTTTAAATTCACAGCTTCGAGAAGGTTTAGATGAATTCTTAAAAAACATGAGTTTTTAGAAAATGTGATTTATTTCATAAATGGAATCAACAAACTATGCACATTCTACGTAATAAAGACTTTCTATAGTTTGCACATGCGTCCGGAAATAACAAAAGCTTCCTTCGGCCAGTTTTTTCAAACCACGGCTTCTAGAAGGTTTACATGATTTCATAAAAAACGCAAGTTTTTAGAAAATGTGATTTATTTCATAAATGGACTCAACAAAGTATGCACATTCTATGTAATAACGAATTTCGAAAGTTTGCGCATGCGTCCGGAAATATGAAAAGCTTACTTCCGCCAGTATTTTAAAATCACAGCTTCTAGAAGGTTTACATGATTTCTTAAAAAACATGAGTTTTTAGAAAATGTGATTTATTTCATAAATGGAATCAACCAAGTATGCACATTCTACGTCATAACAACTTTCTATAGTTTGCGCATCCGTCCGGAAATAAGAAAAGCTTAATTCCCCCCGTTTTTTAAAATCACAGTTTCTAGAAGGTTTACATGATGTCTTAAAAACGACGAGTTTTTAGGAAATCTGATTTATTTCATAAATGGAATCAACAAAGTATGCACATTCTATGTCATAACGACTTTCTATAGTTTGCGCATGCGCAAACTATGCAAATTCTACGTAATAAGAACTTTATATAGTTTGCACATGCGTCCGGAAAAAGAAAAGCTTACTTCCCCCCTTTTTTTAAATTCACAGCTTCTAGAAGGTTTAGATGATTTCTTAAAAAACTTGAGTTTTTAGAAAATGTGATTTATTTCATAAATGGAATCAACAAAGTATGCACATTCTATTGCATAACGACTTTCTATAGTTTGCGCATGCTCAAACTATGCACATTCTACGTAGTAACGACTTTCTATAGTTTGCGCATGCGTCCGGAAATAAGAAAAGCTTACTTCCGCCAGTTTTTTAAAAACACACCTTCTAGAAGGTTTACATGATTTCTTAAAAAACACGAGTTTTTAGAAAATGTGATTTATTTCATAAATGGAATCAACAAAGTATGCACATTCTATGTAATAACAACTTTCTAAAGTTTGTGCATGCGTCCAGAAATAAGAAAACCTTACTTCCGCAAGTTTTTTAAAATCACAGCTTCTAGAAGGTTTACATGATTTCATAAAAAACACGAATTTTAGAAAATGTGATTTATTTCATCAATGGAATCAACAAAGTATGCACATTCTATGTCATAACAACATTCTATAGTTTGCGCATGCGCAAACGATGCACATTCTACGTCATAACGACTTTCTATAGTTTGCGCATGCGTCCGGAAATAAGAAAAGCTTACTTGCCCCCTTTTTTTAAATTCACAGCTTCGAGAATGTTTAGATGAATTCTTAAAAAACACGAGTTTTTAGAAAATGTGATTTATTTCATAAATGGAAGCAACAAACTATGCACATTCTACGTAATAACGACTTTCTATAATTTGCGCATGCGTCCGGAAATAAGAAAAGCTTCCTTCCGCCAGTTTTTAAAAACCACAGCTTCTAGAAGGTTTACATGATTTCTTAAAAAACACAAGTTTTTAGAAAATGTGATTTATTTCATAAATGGAATCAACAAAGTATGCACATTCTATGTAATAACGACTTTCTAAAGTTTGCGGATGCGTCCGGAAATAAGAAAAGCTTACTTCTGCCAGTTTTTTAAAATCACAGCTTCTAGAAGGTTTACATGATTTCTTAAAAAGCACGAGTTTTTAGAAAATGTGATTTCTTTCATAAATGGAATCAAAATGTATGCACATTCTATGTCATAACGACTTTCTATAGTTTGCCATGCGCAAACTATGCACATTCTACGTAATAACGAATTTCTATAGTTTGCGCATGCATCCGGAAATAAGAAAAGCTTATTTCCCCCCTTTTTTTAAATTCGCAGCTTCTAGAAGGTTTAGATGAATTCTTAAAAAACACGAATTTTAGAAAATGTGATTTATTTCATAAATGGAATCAACAAAGTATGCACATTCTATGTCATAAAAACTTTCTATAGTTTGCGCATGCGTCCGGAAATAAGAAAAGCTTAAATCCCCCCGTTTTTTAAAATCACAGCTTCTAGAAGGTTTACATGATTTCTTAAAAAACTTGAGTTTTTAGAACAGGTGATTTATTTCATAAATGGAATCAACAAAGTATGCACATTCTATTGCATAACGACTTTCTATAGTTTGCGCTTGCACAAACTATGCACATTCTACGTAGTAACAACTTTCTATAGTTTGCGCATGCGTCCGGAAATAGGAAAAGCTTACTTCCGCAAGTTTTTTAAAATCACAGCTTCTAGAAGGTTTACATGATTTCATAAAAAACACGAGTTTTTAGAAAATGTGATTTATTTCATAAATGGAATCAACAAAGTATGCACATTCTATGTCATAACGACTTTCTAAAGTTTGCGCATGCGCATACTATGCACGTTCTACGTGATAACGACTTTCTATAGTTTGCGCATGCGTCTGGAAATAAGAAAAGCTTACTTCCCCCATTTTTGTAAATTCACAACTACTAGAAGGTTTAGATGAATTCTTAAAAAACACGAGTTTTTAGAAAATGTGATTTATTTTATAAATGGAATCAACAATCTATGTACATTCTACGTAATAACGACTTTCTATAGTTTGCGCATCTGTCCGAAAATAAGAAAAGCTTCCTTCGGTGAGTTTTTTAGAACCACAGCTACTAGAATGTTTACATGATTTCTTAAAAAACGCGAGTTTTTAGAAAATGTGATTTATTTCATAAATAATCAACAAAGTATGCACATTCTATGTAATAACGACTTTCGAAAGTTTGCGCATGCGTCCGGAAATATGAAATGCTTACTTCCGCGAGTTTTTTAAAATCACAGCTTCTACAAGGTTTACATGATTTCTTAAAAAACACGAGTTTTTAGAAAATGTGATTTATTTCATAAATGGAATCAACAAAGTATGCACATTCTATGTAAAAACGACTTTCTAAAGTTTGCGCATGCGTCCGGAAATAAGAAAAGCTTATTTCCACCAGTTTTTTAAAATCACACCTTCTAGAAGGTTTACATGATTTCTTAAAAAACACGAGTTTCTAGAAAATGTGATTTATTTCATAAATGGAATCAACAAAGTATGCACATTCTATGTCATAAGTACTTTCTATAGTTTGCGCATGTGCAAACTATGCACATTGTACGTAATAACGACTTTCTATAGTTTGCGCATGCATCCGGAAATAAGAAAAGCTTATTTCCCCCCTTTTTTTAAATTCACAGCTTCGAGAAGGTTTAGATGAATTCTTAAAAAACACGAGTTTTTAGAAAATATGATTTATTTCATAAATGGAATCAACAAAATATGCACATTCTACGTAATAACGACTTTCTATAGTTTACGCATGCGTCCGGAAATAAGAAAAGCTTCTTTCGGCCAGTTTTTTAAAAGCACAGCTTCTAGAAGGTTTACATGATTTCTTAAAAAACGCGAGTTTTTAGAAAATGTGATTTATTTCATAAATGGAATCAACAAAGTATGCACATTCTATGTAGTAACGACTTTCGAAAGTTTTTGCATGCGTCCGGAAATATGAAAAGCTTACTCCCACCAGTTTTTTAAAATGACAACTTCTAGAAGGTTTACATCATTTCTTAAAAAACACGAGTTTTTAGAAAATGTGATTTATTTCATAGATGGAATCAACAAAGTATGCACATTCTATGTCATAAAGACTTTCTATATTTTGCGCATGCGCAAACTATGCACATTCTACGTAATAAAAACTTTTTATAGTTTGCGCATGCGTCCGGAAATAAGAAAAGATTACTTCCCCCCTTTTTTTAAATTCACAGCTTCTAGAAGGTTTAGATGAATTCTTAAAAAACACGAGTTTTTAGAAAATGTGATTTATTTCATAAATGGAATCAAAAAAGTATGCACATTCTACGTCATAACAATTTTCTATAGTTTGCGCATGCATCCGGAAATAAGAAAAGCTTAATTCCCCTCGTTTTTTAAAATCACAACTTCTAGAAGGTTTACATGATTTCTTAAAAACCACGAGTTTTTATAAAATGTGATTTATTTCATAAATGGAATCAACAAAGTATGCACATTCTATGTAATAACGACTTTCTAAAGTTTGCGCATGCATCCGAAAATATGAAAAGCTTACTTCCGCTAGTTTTTTAAAATCACAGCTTCTAGAAGGTTTACATGATTTCTTAAAAAACACGAGTTTTTAGAAAATGTGATTTATTTCATAAATGGAATCAACAAAGTATTCACATTCAATGTACTAACGACTTTCGAAAGTTTGCGCATGCGTCCGGAAATATGAAAAGCTTACTTCCGCCAGTTTTATAAAATCACAGCTTCTAGAAGGTTTACATGATTTCTTAAAAAACACGAGTTCTTAGAAAATGTGATTTATTTCATAAATGGAATCAATAAAGTATGCACATTCTACGTAATAACGACTTTCTATAGTTTGCGCATGCGTCCCGAAATAAGAAAATCTTACATCCGCCAGTTTTTTAAAACCACAGCTTCTAGAAGGTTTACATGATTTCTTAAAAAACACGAGTTTTTAGAAAATGTGATTTATTTCATAAATGGAATCAACAAAGTATGCACATTCTATGTAATAACGACTTTCTAAAGTTTGCGCATGCGTCCGGAAATATGAAAAGCTTACTCCCAGCAGTTTTTTAAAATGACAACTTCTAGAAGGTTTACATCATTTCTTAAAAAACACGAGTTTTTAGAAAATGTGATTTATTTCATAGATGGAATCAAAAAAGTATGCACATTCTATGTCATAACGACTTTCTATATTTTGCGCATGCGCAAACTATGCACATTCTACGTAATCAAAACTTTTTATAGTTTGCGCATGCGTCCGGAAATAAGAAACGCTTACTTCCCCCCTTTTTTTAAATTCACAGCTTCTAGACGGTTTAGATGAATTCTTAAAAAACACGAGTTTTTAGAAAATGTGATTTATTTCATAGATGGAATCAAAAAATTATGCACATTCTACGTCATAACAATTTTCTATAGTTTGCGCATGCATCCGGAAATAAGAAAAGCTTAATTCCCCCCGTTTTTTAAAATCACAACTTCTAGAAGGTTTACATGATTTCTTAAAAACCACGAGTTTTTATAAAATGTGATTTATTTCATAAATGGAATCAACAAAGTATGCACATTCTATGTAATAACGACTTTTTAAAGTTTGCGCATGCATCCGAAAATATGAAAAGCTTACTTCCGCTAGTTTTTTAAAATCACAGCTTCTAGAAGGTTTACATGATTTCTTAAAAAACATGAGTTTTTACAAAATGTCATTTATTTCATAAATGGAATCAACAAAGTATGCAAATTCTATGTCATAATGACTTTCTAAAGTTTGCACATGCGCATACTATGCACATTCTACGTGATAACGACTCTTTATAATTTGTGCATGCGTCCGGAAATAAGAAAACCTTACTTCCCCCCTTTTTTAAAATTAACAGCTTCTAGAAGGTTTAAATGAATTCTTAAAAAACATGAGTTTTTAGAAAATGTGATTTATTTCATAAATGGAATCAACAAACTATGCACATTCTACATAATAACGACTTTCTATAGTTTGTGCATGCGTCCAGAAATAAGAAAAGCTTACTTCCCCCCTTTTTTTAAATTCACAGCTTCTAGAAGGTTTACATGATTTCTTAAAAAACTTGAGTTTTTAGAAAATGTGATTTATTTCATAAATGGAATCAAAAAAGTATGCACATTCTATGTCATAACGCATGCGTCCGGAAATAAGAAAAGCTTCCTTCGGCCAGTTTTTTAAAACCACAGCTTCTAGAAGGTTTACATGATTTCTTAAAAAACGCGAGTTTTTAGAAAATGTGATTTATTTCATAAATGGAATCAACAAAGTATGCACATTCTATGTAATAAGGACTTTCGAAAGTTTCCGCATGAGTCCGGAAATATGAAAAGCTTACTTCCGCCAATTTTTTAAAATCACAACTTCTAGAAGGTTTACATGATTTCTTAAAAAACACGAGTTTTTAGAAAATGTGATTTATTTCATAAATGGAATCAACAAAGTATGCACATTCTACGTCATAAAAACTTTCTATAGTTTGGATGAATTCTATAGTCCGGAAATAACAAAAGCTTACTTCACAACTTCTAGAAGGTTCAGATGAATTCTTAAAAAAGACGAGTTTTTAGAAAATGTGATTTATTTCATAAATGGAATCAACAAACTATGCACATTCAATGTAATTATGACTTTCTATAGTTTGCGCATGCGTCCGGAAATAAGAAAAGCTTCCTTCCGCCAGTTTTTTAAAAGCACAGCTTCTAAAAGGTTTACATGATTTCTTAAAAAACACAAGTTTTTAGAAAATGTGATTGATTTCATAAATGGAATCAACAAAGTATACACATTCAATGTACTAACGACTTTCGAAAGTTTGCGCATGCGTCCGGAAATATGAAAAGCTTACTTCCGCCAGTTTTATAAAATCACAGCTTCTAGAAGGTTTACATGATTTCTTAAAAAACACGAGTTCTTAGAAAATGTGATTTATTTCATAAATGGAATCAATAAAGTATGCACATTCTATGTAATAACGACTTTCTATAGTTTGCGCATGTGTCCGGAAATAAGAAAATCTTACATCCGCCAGTTTTTTAAAACCACAGCTTCTAGAAGGTTTACATGATTTCTTAAAAAACACGAGTTTTTAGAAAATGTGATTTATTTCATAAATGGAATCAACAAAGTATGCACATTCTATGTAATAACGACTTTCTAAACTTTGCGCATGCGTCCGAAAATATGAAAAGCTTACTTCCACCAGTTTTTTAAAATGACAGGTTCTAGAAGGTTTACATGATTTCTTAAAAAACACGAGTTTTTAGAAAATGTGATTTATTTCATAAATTGAATCAACAAACTATGCACATTCTATGTCATAACGACTTTCTATAGTTTGCGCATGCACAAACTATGCACATTCTACGTGATAACGACTCTCTATAATTTGCGCATGGGTCCCTAAATAAGAAAACCTTACTTCCCCCCTTTTTTTAAATTAACAGCTTCTAGAAGGTTTAGATGAATTCTTAAAAAACATGAGTTTTTAGAAAATGTGATTTATTTCATAAATGCAATCAACAAACTATGCACATTCTACGTAATAACGACATTCTATAGTTTGTGCATGCATCCAGAAATAAGAAAAGCTTACTTCCCCCCCTTTTTTAAATTCACAGCTTCTAGAAGGTTTACATGATT
The DNA here is from genome assembly GCA_027924585.1 of Larix kaempferi. NCBI lineage: Eukaryota > Viridiplantae > Streptophyta > Pinopsida > Pinales > Pinaceae > Larix > Larix kaempferi. The sequence goes on from BSBM01000217.1 coordinate 46,380,097, forward strand.
TTTTAAAAAACTTGAGTTTTTAGAAAATGTGATTTATTTCATAAATGGAATCAAAAAAGTATGCACATTCTATGTCATAATGACTTTCTATAGTTTGCGCATGCGCAAACTATGCACATTCTACGTCATAACGACTTTCTATAGTTTGCGCATTCGTCCGGAAATAGGAAAAGCTTACTTCCCCCCTTTTTTTAAATTCATAGCTGTTGAATATTGTAACTTCTAAGAATATTATATTTGTACATTATTTATTCCGGAGATGTTCCATCCCTCTGAGGTGATTCTATTATGTATCCGGAGATTTTTATTCCTCCGAGGAGTTGTGGCAACTAGGGTTATTAGACCCACCATGTGGGGGTCGTCCCAGTCAGTTATAATAGGGTATTTAACCTAATGGTTAAATACGAGCCTACATGTACTTGTGTAAAATATATGTCAAAGTAGTGTATAAATAGAGGAGGTGTGTTCCTCATTTGATATACTCACACACTTGAAAAGAGGAGCACTTGTCTGGGAGATTTGCTAAGGAGGATTAGAAGGAGGGAGCACATCTTGTATTTTGGTTTATCATCTTATTGAGGAAAGCTTTGCTGGGTTTTCTACCCCATGAGGGTTTCCCAGGATAAATCTGTGTCTCTTGTGTTTATACTATGCTTGTTCTTTCTTCAGTGATCCTGTATATGCTATTATTGTGAAATAGAATGTAATGCTGCTATTTGATGTCTTAGCATATTGAATTTTAACATGTTATCAGAGCTAACCTGAAGGAAGACATGGTATGGCACTTACGACACTTGCTTTACTTTCGACAATTTGAAGGTTAGGGTTTTACATAGCAAAAACTAGTCGTCATGGAACTTTCACTATAAATCCATTTCTGCGAAGTTTCACGGTGTAAACAGTTTACAGGTCGAAGATAACATCCCCAGGTACCTTGTGTCCAAAGGGCACCCTCAGATTCGTTGTACTTTATGAGTTATGATCAGTACAAGTTAGGGTTTCTGCCTCTTCCAGATCTCAGTCAAAATCAGGTGACCTTGGAAAAAAGGTCATAACTTGGGCTAGGAAGCTCCAAATGACATTTCGTAAAAAGTGACAGGTAGTACACAGACTTTAATATCTCAGGAAACGTGTTTAGAGGCCTAAGGTCAACTAGTGACACGTGGCATTCCGTACAAGTTCACTCTCCTGTTTTATCCCATAAACAGGTCACGTTGCGACACTTGGCATAACTCTCTCTCAGAGAGTCCAATTGAGGTCAGACCTGTCAGGATGGAAAGATAACAGGGCGAGCTATCGCAGGAAAAGTATTTAGAGGCCGAAGATTAAACAGTGACACGTGGCACACCGTACAAGTTCGCTCTCCTGTTTTATCCCATAAACAGGTCACGTTGCGACACTTGGCATAACTCTCTCTCAGAAAATCCAATTGAGGTCAGACCTATCAGGATGGAAAGATGACAGGTCAGGCTACTGCAAAAAAAGTTTTCAGACCCTGTGGAGCAAAAATTTTAAAGTTATAGCAGAAGCAATCTAGTGCATATTTCTGTCAAAACAGAATTATTTTTAGCACCTTTATTCATGGCTTCTGGAATTTAGGGTTTCAGAGAAAGTTGGAATTTTTTGAAGTCTGTAACCACGGCTGGAAGCTCCTCAGAAAAATAAGAGTTTAGAGCCCTGGATCAAACCTTTTGATTGTACAGAAGGGTGGGCTTCATCAAACCCTAGTTTGGGTTCCTGTCCAGAAGATCCAGAAGTTTCGAAGGCAATTTTGAGGGGTCAAATTTTGGAGATTTCAAAATTGAAGAATGCTAGGTTGATCAGCTCAGCAAGACACATTCTTCCATCCATTCAGAAGTATGAAAGTCAAAGATTGAATTTTTAGGGTTTCTTTAGCAAACCCTAATCAAGCTCCAGATCAAGTTTCAGGGGGAGTTGAGGCTAAGGCCTTACATAAGAAGACTACAAAAAGTCTCGATAGGTATGACTTAAGGAGGTTCAGGTACATTACAAAAGACAAATCAAGTTCCATGACCATGACAACATGAATACAAAGACTCACGAGGTATGTATGACTTTGTTATATTATGTTTAACCTATGAGACATGCAGGTTCTAGCTCAGGATCTCTAAATCATTGAAGAGATTGTTTAGGTATGTTGTACATAACTAAGCAAGTATACTAATCCAGGTATGTTTTCCTACGTCATGTTAGAATCTTACCTTGTGTAAGTATACTTGGTATGATTGGTTAGTAATCAAGGGTTTATGCATATTATGTCTCTTATCTTGGTTAATGATTTAACTAACTAGATCAAACAAGAATATGCATGAGTAAAAGAAGACTTCCTTGAAACCTTGAATACTAATGATCATGACTGTACATATTCAAGATTATTTAGAATTAGAATGTTTTGATAATATTGAGAATATACTAATGAATGTATGTTTGTGTATGAGATCATGAGGATGACACTAGTGTACACTTGAGCATGCACAGTGGTACAGACTGAATAGAAGTTCAGAAGACATACAGAAGATCAAGCGGGAGGCAACCACACAAACATAAAAGATAAGTATTTGAGTTGTTATTAGAAATAGTAAATGATATTGCTTGTATGCATATTTGTATTCCTAGAATATATCATGCTGAGTGTAAACATCCATAAAGCATTGAATAGTATACTACTAATATGCATATGATTGGTAAAACATTCCATTGTTGCTTGTCTAGAATCAAACCTCTTTGCTGACATGCTGAGAGCTGTGCACACTCTCAATAGTATGTTTTGGTAGAGATGGAAGGCATCTAGATAGCCACTGTATGCATACAGGATATGGGAAAGTGTTGTGCCAAAGTATTGGTCAAAATAGTTGCATAACTATGTAAATGATATCTGTATGCATAATAGGTTATCATGTCAATATGATTTGATGATTATGAAGTATTACTAATCATGTACTTAATTTTGATTTGTAGGAAAGATCATGATGAATGATGAACACTGAACAAGCGATGTATGTTCAACAAAAGAAACACACTATAGAAGGCTTGTGGCTAGAAGATTCTCTTAGAAAGAAGGAAGAGAATCATGATGAGATGTTTGCTCCAAGTGGCTAGATAAGACCATTCTCTTAATGGTGTAATTAAAGAAGAAGTGTGAATCAGATTTTGTATGGGTTCCCAGGATCGATAATCAATTGATGAGCTTAATGATCACCATGGGTGATGTGGATCTCAACCTTTGCTACAAGGTTGAATATGGCTTCTATACACATATGACATGGATGCAAGAAAGAACTCACCACAGAGTTCGAATGATTTTGAGGCTCATATTAGTAGACCCATCTGACGAGAGATGGCACAGATAGATATGCAGCAGATCACTCAATGATGAGTGTGAATAATGGACAATTGATAGCTTCATGACAAAGCTTGGGCTTTACCAGAAGTAAAGTTGTTCCTAACCTTTACATTAAGGTTGTGGATGATGAACCTATCATACCATTATTGTATGACGATGATCTCTTTCTGACAAGGAATGAGAAACAGGTCATGAAAATGGCTGCAGAAATGAAAAATGAAAGATCTCGGATTAATGCACTACTTCTTAGGTATAGAGGTATGGCAAGATCCAAAAGGAATCTTTTAATTCAAAGTAAGTATGCTGTGAAGTCTCTAAAAAGATTTGATATGTTGGAGTATAAAGCCATGGCCACTACCATGGACTCCAACTTGAAGTTGTTAGTTAATGACTCATCGCATTTAGTGAACCTAACCCTATATAGACAAATCATTGGGTCATTGATGCATATAACAAATACTAGGCCAGATATATGCTTTGCTGCAAATACCCTAAGTCAATATCTAGTAGAACCTAGAAAGGTTCACTTAATAACTACAAATCATGTAGTGAGGTACCTAAAAGGTACATTAGATTTTGGTCTATATTATCTTGGAGGTCATGAACTCCGTTTACATGGTTACTCAAATTCTGGTTGGGCAGGAAGTGCCTTAGACAGAAAGAGTACATCAGGTGGATATTATAGTCTTGAATCTGCCATGATCTCATGGTTCAGCAAGGAACATTCTAGTGTGGCTCTCAGTACTGCTGAAGCAGAATATATATATAGCTGTCTGCTCTGCCAGCTATGAAGCAGTGTGGCTTCAGAAGCTATTATATGGAGTGTTTGACTTAGAAATGAATTCCACTATGATTATGTGTGACATTCAAAACTGCATCAAGATAGAAAATCTTGTATTCCACAATAAGTCAAAAACACATAGAGATCTGATACTTCTATATACGAGATATGGTGCAGAGAGGAGCTATCAAGCTCGAGTATATAAGCACTGAGGATCAGATTGCTAATATCTTGACTAAACCTCTGTGTCGAGTAAAGTTTGAATACTTTTGAGACAAGGTCGGTATAGTCCAGAAGGACCCTCCTCGAAAGGGGGAGTAGCATAGTATCTGATAACAAGTCTGTCTCATCAATGATGAGGTTACCTATTTATTGCACCTAGTTACTTAAAATTATTTAGATTTAGGAATCTTATATTTTTTCTTTTGATGATAGATGTATACATGCTTTTGATGATAGATGTTATGCAGGATACATGTTTTGTTATACATGTTTTGATGATGAGGATACATGTTTTGTTATACATGTTTTGATGATGAGGATACATGTTTTGATGATGAGAATACATGTTTGGACTTGAGGGGATTGGATCATCCCTGGAGTTCAGTCCTAAAGAGAGCCGTAGACGTATGTCTTCGAGAATGAAGTCCTTGGTGGACTTGAGGGGATTGGATCATCCCTGGACTTCAGTCCTAAAGAGAGTCGTAGATGTATGTCTTCGAGAATGAAGTCCTTGGTGGACTTGAGGGGATTGGATCATCCCTGGACTTCAGTCCTAAAGAGAGCCGTAGACGTATGTCTTCGAGAATGAAGTCCTTGGTGGACTTGAGGGGATTGGATCATCCCTGGACTTCAGTCCTAAAGAGAGCCGTAGACGTATGTCTTCGAGAATGAAGTCCTTGGTGGACTTGAGGGGATTGGATCATCCCTGGACTTCAGTCCTAAAGAGAGCCGTAGACATATGTCTTCGAGAATGAAGTCCTTGGTGGACTTGAGGGGATTGGATCATCCCTGGACTTCAGTCCTAAAGAGAGCCGTAGACGTATGTCTTCGAGAATGAAGTCCTTGGTGGACTTGAGGGGATTGGATCATCCCTGGACTTCAGTCCTAAAGAGAGCCGTAGACGTATATCTTCGAGAATGAAGTCCTTGGTGGACTTGAGGGGATTGGATCATCCCTGGAATTCAGTCCTAAAGAGAGCCGTAGACGTATGTCTCCGAGAACAAAATCCTGAATGAACAGGTAAGGGGATTGGATCGTCCTCGGACTTTAGTCCTTTGAATTGAGCCATAGACATCATGTCTCTGAGAACTAAATCCTGAATGAACAGGTAAGGGGATTGGATCGTCCTCGGACTATGGTCCTTTGAATTGAGCCGTAGACATGAGGTCTCCGAGAATTGAATGATAGGACTGGATCGTCCCTGGACTTCGGTTCAAAAGGTACATGATAGGACTGGATCATCCCTAGACTTCGGTTCAAAAGGTACATGATAGGACTGGATCGTCCCTGGACCTCGGTTCAAAATGTACATGACAAATCCTAGAATTGTTCTAGGTTACATCCAGCATGAAACAGGGCTGGCTCTGTAGATATGATACATCCAGCATGAAACAGGGTTGGCTCTGTAGATATGATACATCCAGCATGAAACAGGGCTGGCTCTGTAGATATGATACATCCAGCATGAAACAGGGCTGGCTCTGTAGATATGATACATCCAGCATGAAACAGGGCTAGCTCTGTAGATGTGATACATCCAGCATGAAACAGGGCTGTCTCTGTAGATATGATACATCCAGCATGAAACAGGGTTGGCTCTGTAGATATGATACATCCAGCATGAAACAGGGTTGGCTCTGTAGATATGATACATCCAGCATGAAACAGGGCTGGCTCTGTAGATGTGATACATCCAGCATGAAATAGGGCTGGCTCTGTAGATATGATACATCCAGCATGAAACAGGGATGGCTCTGTAGATGTGATACATCCAGCATGAAACAGGGCTGGCTCTGTAGATATGATACATCCAGCATGAAACAGGGCTAGCTCTGTAGATGTGATACATCCAGCATGAAACGGGGCTGGCTCTATAGATGTGATACATCCAGTATGAAACAGGGATGGATCTGTAGATGTGACACATCCAGTATGAAAAAGGACTGGCTCTGTGGTGGTAAATCCTAGATCTGATCTAGGTCACATCCAGTATGAAAAGGACTAGAACTGGGGTTGGGATTGGATCGTCCCTAGACATGAGACTTGTCTTAAAGAGATAAGGATTGATCATCTTGGAACTTGATCTGGATTGCATCATCCATGGACCTATGTCCTAAAGAGAGCAGGATTGATCATCCTATAATATGATCGTGTGATGACGATGCTGCCGATCGTGTATGCTGATCGTATGATGACGATGTTGATCATGTGATGACGATGCTGCTGATCGTGTGATGACAATGTTGATCGTATGACGACGATGTTGCTGATCGTGTGATGACGATGCTAATCGTATGATGACGATGATGATAGTATGATGACGATGTTGCTAATCGTGTGATGACGATGCTGATAATCGTGTGATGACGATGCTGATGATCGTGTGATGACGATGCTGATGATCATGTGATGACGATGTTGATGATCGTGTGATCGTGTGATGAGGATGATAATGACGATGCTGATGATCGAGTAATATCAACTCTGATGATGTTGATGTTCCAGTAATTAGTTGAGTTACTGATGATGATGAATTAAAGAAAGCTTCCGATGATAAATAGATGATGTAGTCAATGACTCCTTGCTCCTGCAGATGTTGTTATAATATCCTTCTTGTTAAGGGGGAGTGTTGAATATTGTAACTTCTAAGAATATTATATTTGTACACTATTTATTCTGGAGATGTTCCATCCATCCGAGGTGATTCTATTATGTATCCGGAGATTTTTATTCCTCCAAGGAGTTGTGGCAACTAGGGTTATTAGACCCACCATGTGGGGGTCGGCCCAGTCAGTTATAATAGGGTATTTAACCTAATGGTTAAATACGAGCCTACATGTACTTGTGTAAAATATATGTCAAAGTAGTGTATAAATAGAGGAGGTGTGTTCCTCATTTGATACACTCACACACTTGAAAAGAGGAGCACTTGTCTGGGAGATTTGCTAAGGAGGATTAGAAGGAGGGAGCACATCTTGTATTTTGGTTTATCATCTTATTGAGGAAAGATTTGCTAGGTTTTCTACCCCATGAGGGTTTCCCAGGATAAATCTGTGTCTCTTGTGTTTATACTATGCTTGTTGTTTCTTCAGTGATCCTGTATATGCTATTATTGTGAAATAGAATGTAATGCTGCTATTTTATGTCTTAGCATATTGAATTTTAACAACAGCTTCTAGAAGGTTTAGATGAATTCTTAAAAAACACGAGTTTTTAGAAAATGTGATTTATTTCATAAATGGAATCAACAAAATATGCACATTCTACGTAATAACGAATTTCTATAGTTTGCGCATGCGTCCGGAAATAAGAAAAGCTTCCTTCGGCGAGTTTTTTAAAACCACAGCTTCTAGAAGGTTTACATGATTTCTTAAAAAACGTGAGTTTTTAGAAAATGTGATTTATTTCATAAATGGAATCAACAAAGTATGCACATTCTATGTAATAACGACTTTCTAAAGTTTGCGCATGCGTCCGAAAATATGAAAAGCTTACTTCCGCCAGTTTTTTAAAATCACAGCTTCTAGAAGGTTTACATGATTTCTTAAAAAACACGACTTTTTAGAAAATGTGATTTATTTCATAAATGGAATCAACAAAGTATGCACAGTCTATGTCATAACGACTTTCTATAGTTTGCACATGCGCAAACTATGCACATTCTATGTAATAACGACTTTCTACAGTTTGCGTATGCGTCCGGAAATAAGAAAAGCTTACTTCCGCCAGTTTTTTAAAATCACAGCTTCCAGAAGGTTTACATGATTTCTTAAAAAACACAAGCTTTTAGAAAATGTGATTTATTTCATAAATGGAATCAACAAAGTACGCACATTCTATGTAATAACGACTTTCTAAACTTTGTGCATGCGTCCAGAATAAGAAAAGCTTACTTCCACTAGTTTTTTAAAATCATAGCTTCTAGAAGGTTTACATGATTTCTTAAAAAACACGAGTTTTTAGAAAATGTGATTTATTTCATAAATGGAATCAACAAAGTATGCACATTCAACTTCATAACGACTTTCTATAGTTTGCGCATGCGTCCGGAAATAAGAAAAGCTTACTTCCGCTAGTTTTTTAAAATCACAACTTCTAGAAGGTTTACATGATTTCTTAAAAAGCACGAGTTTTTAGAAAATGTGATTTATTTCATAAATGGAATCAAAAAGTATGCACATTCTATGTCATAACGACTTTCTATAGTTTGCGCATGCGCAAACTATGCACATTCTACGTAATAACGAATTTCTATAGTTTGCGCATGCATCCGGAAATAAGAAAAGCTTATTTCCCCCCTTTTTTTAAATTCACAGCTTCTAGAAGGTTTAGATGAATTCTTAAAAAACACAAGTTTTTAGAAAATGTGATTTATCTCATAAATGGAATCAACAAAGTTTGCACATTCTACGCATAACGACTTTCTATAGTTTGCGCATGCGTCCCGAAATAAGAAAAGCTTAATTCCACCCGTTTTTTAAAATCACAACTTCTAGAAGGTTTACATGATTTCTTAAACAACACGAGTTTTTAGAAAATGTGATTTATTTCATAAATGGAATCAACAAAGTATGCACATTCTATGTCGTAACGACTTTCTATAGTTTGCGCATGCGCAAACTATGCACATTCTACGTAATAAAAACTTTTTAAAGTTTGCGCATGCGTCCAGAAATAAGAAAAGCTTACTTCCCCCCTTTTTTTAAATTCACAACTTCAAGAAGGTTTAGGTGAATTCTAAAAAAACACGAGTTTTTAGAAAATGTGATTTATTTCATAAATGGAATCCACAAACTATGCACATTCTACATAATAACGACTTTCTATAGTTTGCGCATGCGTCCGGAAATAAAAAAAGCTTACTTCCGCCAGTTTTTTAAAACCACGGCTTCTAGAAGGTTTACATGATTTCATAAAAAACACGAGTTTTTAGAAAATGTGATTTATTTCATAAATGGGATCAACAAAGTATGCACATTTATAGTAGTAACGACTTTCTATAGTTTCCGCATGCGTCTGGAAATAAGAAAAGCTTACTTCCGCCAGTTTTTTAATATTAGAGCTTCTAGAAGGTTTATATGATTTCTTAAAAAACACGAGTTTTTAGAAAATGTGATTTATTTCATAAATTGAATCAACAAAGTATGCACATTCTATGTCATATCAACTTTCTAAAGTTTGCGCATGCGCATACTATGCACATTCTACGTGATAACGACTCTCTATAATTTGCGCATGCGTCCCTAAATAAGAAAACCTTACTTCCCCCCTTTTTTTAAATTAACAGCTTTTAGAAGGTTTAGATGAATTCTTAAACAACATGAGTTTTTAGAAAATGTGATTTATTTCATAAATGGAATCAACAAACTATGCACATTCTACGTAATAACGACATTCTATAGTTTGTGCATGCGTCAAGAAATAAGAAAAGCTTACTTCCCCCCTTTTTTTAAATTCACAGCTTCTAGAAGGTTTACATGATTTCTTAAAAAACTTGAGTTTTTAGAAAATGTGATTTATTTCATAAATGGAATCAAAAAGGTATGCACATTCTACGTCATAACAACTTTCTATAGTTTGCGCATGCGCAAACTATGCACATTCTACGTCATAACGACTTTCTATAGTTTGCGCATGCGTCCGGAAATAAGAAAAGCTTACTTCCCCCCTTTTTCTAAATTCACAGCTTCTAGAAGGTTTAGATGAATTCTTAAAAAACATGAGTTTTTAGAAAATGTGATTTATTTCATAAATGGAATCAACAAAATATGCACATTCTACGTAATAACGAATTTCTATAGTTTGCGCCTGCGTACGGAAATAAGAAGAGCTTCCTTCGGCCAGTTTTTTAAAACCACAACTTCTAGAAGGTTTACATGATTTCTTAAAAAATGCGAGTTTTTAGAAAATGTGATTTATTTCATAAATGGAATCAACAAAGTATGCACATTCTATGTAATAACGACTTTCTAAAGTTTGCGCATGCGTCCGAAAATATGAAAAGCTTACTTCTGCCAGTTTTTTAAAATCACAACTTCTAGAAGGTTTACATGATTTCTTAAAAAACACGAGTTTTTAGAAAATCTGATTTATTTCATAAATGGAATCAACAAAGTATGCACATTCTATGTCATAACGAATTTCTATAGTTTGCACATGCGCAAACTATGCACATTCTACGTAATAACGACTTTCTACAGTTTGCGCATGCGTCCGGAAATAAGAAAAGCTTACTTCGGCCAGTTTTTTAAAATCACAGCTTCTAGAAGGTTTACATGATTAGAAAATGTGATTTATTTCATAAATGGAATCAACAAAGTATGCACATTCTATGTAATAACGACTTTCTAAACTTTGCGCATGCGTCCGGAAATAAGCAAAGCTTACTTCCGCCAGATTTTTAAAATCACACCTTCTAGAAGGTTTACATGATTTCTTAAAAAAAACGAGTTTTTAGAAAATGTGATTTATTTCATAAATGGAATCAACAAAGTATGCACATTCTACGTCATAACAACTTTCTATAGTTTGCGCATGCGTCCGGAAATAAGAAAAGCTTACTTCCGCTAGTTTTTTAAAATCACAGCTTCTAGAAGGTTTACATGATTTCTTAAAAAGCACGAGTTTTTAGAAAATGTGATCTATTTCATAAATGGAATCAAAAAGTATGCACATTCTATGTCAGAACGACTTTCTATAGTTTGCGCATGCGCAAACTATGCACATTCTACGTAATAACGAATTTCTATAGTTTGCGCATGCATCCGGAAACAAGAAAAGCCTATTTCCCCCCTTTTTTTAAATTCACAGCTTCTAGAAGGTTTAGATGAATTCTTAAAAAACACAAGTTTTTAGAAAATGTGATTTATCTCATAAATGGAATCAGCAAAGTTTGCACATTCTACGTCATAACGGCTTTCTATAGTTTGCGCATGCGTCCCGAAATAAGAAAAGCTTAATTCCACCCGTTTTTTAAAATCACAACTTCTAGAAGGTTTGCATGATTTCTTAAAAAACACGAGTTTTTAGAAAATGTGATTTATTTCATAAATGGAATCAACAAAGTATGCACATTCTATGTCATAAGTACTTTCTATAGTTTGCGCATGCGCAAACTATGCACATTCTATGTAATAAAAACTTTTTATAGTTTGCGCATGCGTCCGGAAATAAGAAAAGCTTACTTCCCCCCCTTTTTTTAAATTCACAGCTTCTAGAAGGTTTAGATGAATTCTTAAAAAACATGAGTTTTTAGAAAATGTGATTTATTTCATAAATGGAATCCACAAACTATGCACATTCTACATAATAACGACTTTCTATAGTTTGCGCATGCGTCCGGAAATAAGAAAAGCTTACTTCCGCCAGTTTTTTAAAACCACAGCTTCTAGAAGGTTTACATGATTTCGTAAAAAACACGAATTTTTAGAAAATGTGATTTATTTCATAAATGGAATCAACAAAGTATGCACATTCTATGTAGTAACGACTTTCTATAGTTTCCGCATGCGTCTGGAAATAAGAAAAGCTTACTTCCGCCAGTTTTTTAATATCACAGCTTCTAGAAGGTTTACATGATTTCTTAAAAAACACGACTTTTTAGAAAATGTGATTTATTTCATAAATGGAATCAACAAAGTATGCACATTCTATGTCATAACGACTTTCTAAAGTTTGCGCATGCGCATACTATGCACATTCTACGTGATAACGACTCTCTATAATTTGTGCATGCGTCCCTAAATAAGAAAACCTTACTTCCCCCCTTTTTTTAAATTAACAGCTTCGAGAAGGTTTACATGAATTCTTAAAAAACATGAGTTTTTAGAAAATGTGATTTATTTCATAAATGGAATCAACAAACTATGCACATTCTAGGTAATAACGACATTCTATAGTTTGTGCATGCGTCCATAAATAATAAAAGCTTACTTCCCCCCTTTTTTTAAATTCACAACTTCTAGAAGGTTTACATGATTTCTTAAAAAACTTGAGTTTTTAGAAAATGTGATTTATTTCATAAATGGAATCAAAAAAGTATGCGCATTCTATGTCATATCGACTTTCTGTAGTTTGCGCATGCGCAAACTATGCACATTCTACGTCATAACGACTTTCTATAGTTTGCGCATGCGTCCGGAAATAAGAAAAGCTTACTTCCCCCCTTTTTTTAAATTCACAGCTTCTAGAAGGTTTAGATGAATTCTTAAAAAACACGAGTTTTTAGAAAATGTGATTTATTTCATAAATGGAATCAACAAAATATGCACATTCTACGTAATAATGACTTTCTATAGTTTGCGCATGCGTCCTGTAGTGCTCTGGTTTTTACAGCAGAGCACTAAGTAAATTTCTAAGTTAATTTCCCATGTAGTAATTCATTCAGGTATGTGTGAGTAAATTTTTGAAGAAAATTCTACGTTTTTAAATGATGTTTAGCATACTGTGTTGTCTTCAATAATCATACATTCGCATTTAATAGAATAACTATTATATCAATATTTTCTTTCAACAACTTGTAGTTTTTGCATAAGAATATGTTCATCGTAATAAATCATAAATCTAGAAGAAGGTATAAGCAGGTTTCAAAGTTCGTTTCCACATAATAATTTAATAAAACAAATAATCAAGAAAATTACCTGATGCTGATGCTAACCGTAAGTTGTAGTAGGTTGTATAATCCCCTTAGACAGCCAAACTGAAGTGTCCACCCTACCGACCAGCTATAATCTTGCTGGCCCTTGGAAATCAAAGGATTTCCAAGCCCCCGAGCCCACAATCTGATAATCCCGAGAGCAGTCTTTCCTTCTGTTCTCAAAATCTTTCTGTTCGCCAAATTTTCTGTTCTCCAAGCTTCTTTTCTTCCCCAATCCAAAAAAAAAACCTCCCCTTTTCTCCAAGATCTCCCCCTCTATATAATTTCCCTTCCTCGAGAATATCTTGGGCTTACTCCACCGCCCCAAAATCCCCTTCTCGAGCCCCTCAACACTTACTCCTATCACCAGTTCATTTATACACGGTTCTTTATAAAAATGTATAATTAATTACTCTCATGGAAAAGTTAGTTGGTTTTGTATTGACGGTAGTAAGTATTTATTACGGTGGGGATTATCACCCAAAGGTTATCCGTTCGAAACAAGCTTCATTAAATACAAGTATATCCGCCGTCCTTGATATTTTAATGTTATTAATGTAATTAATAAAATATTATATAATTAGTTGCCCCCTTGTCAACTTGGACATGATGTGTCCTAATGATCCACCTTATCCGTCGAGGCTACTTTAGCTTGAGGTTTAAATTCCAAGATTAACATTGAATAATTAAATATCCATTTCCATCACATCACGGTTATTCCAAAAAGGATTATCTTGTTATGGCTAACTTGAAATGGAATTAATCACGTAATATTAATTTATAAATCAATATTTTAAATCTTACTTATATTGCATTTGTTACGATAGGGATATAAATGTTGCTGGAATATCATTTATTAATTAATAATAATAATTAAATCACCCTTTGACAATAATAAAAGGTGAATCAATCATAGTATTCTTAATTATTTGTTTATCACATGGGTACCCTATCATCAACATAGCATCCTTGTTATTATAAACAAAGCACTTGTGAGGGCTTAAACAATTTTACTAATTAATTAGACACTATCATTACCCTATTCACAACAGTTCTTCTATGACAATGTTAACTGACGATACTTGTCCTAGTTTATTATTACAATGTTTTCATATAATTACTAATTCACTTATTTACACATTGACAACCTAACCATTCATTACCTAAGTTGATTGATGTATCCTTAACTGAGTTATCTATGACATTTATACTACTATTCAAGCATGACAAGTATGTTATACACCAGTAATATTGTACACGTACAAGGTGTGCATGCATGGCCAGTGTATGCACATGTCGGACATGTACTATAAACAAACCCCATTCCGCCTATGCCTACTTGCTAACTAATAATAGTATCTACCCCCATGCAGAAGAGCACGCATAATATATATAGTATAATTACTTTAACATCCTCGGCTATTTAACAGTTAACCCTTTACGATTTAACATCATTGTCTTTATGTTTACATTAGTTTAATCAATCAAGTACAGGAAGGGTGCCTACTTCCACTAACTCGGAATCAAGGAATACTAAACCCCCAACAGTACTAACTACACATCCTCCCATCATAACCTACGTCCAGCATCCTCCCTATCCTCCCTCTGCTAGTACAACAGTGGATGTCGGACTCACCGATCTGACCACATAGAACTTGAGAGCGATAGCGTCGGCTGAACAGCGGACCTATCCTCCCCTAGCAGGCATCCGACCATCGTCATCACAACAACATGGGGAGCGTGTCTCAGCACGGCCCTCCCACGACCTCGGGTCTCATGGAAACATAGGGTGGGAAACACATCCATCCCTCTCAACATACTGGGCCTACGCCCTTATCAACTCATACTTGCTGCTATCGGGATTATCAGTTTGTGTTATCGTATCCTCATTTTGGCTGCTAAGGTTTGCTGTATGAACATGTTTTTCCCTTCCACTATATATCAGATCAAGTAACTGGCTATCCCATAGCCCCTGTGTCCTGTAGGTTAGTGTTTTGCAAAAATACAATTTATAGAAAGCATTTTCCATTGATCGCCAATTGATCCATGTTATCATTTTATTTCAGGTAACCTTTTAGCTCATCATAGATGCGTATGACATATAACATTTCAGCAATTCATATAAGAAGATGGTATCCACGTACCGAATCATATATTTCACATTTCATTAAGGAAAACATATAAACATATACTGCAATCGTAAAATAAGGAAATCATATGATAATCATGACATCATAATTGCATAACATAGTAACATCATAATCATGGTGAAATCATAAGACAGAGTAACATCATATAATGAGGTCCAATATAGTTTACTCAGTCGAGCTGAGTTTGACAAAATATATAAGAAATAAAGTATGGTGTGTCTAACTAATAAATATGCCGAATCAAAATATGGGCATTACATACACCCACCCTTCGGGAAACTTCGCCCCGAAGTTATGGTCAAAATAGTGAGGGAAAATCTCGACGCATGGTCTCTGCATCCTCCCAGGTAGCAGACCCTGGGCTATACTTGTCCCATTGGACCTTAACTTGGTCCACATGGCGACTACGGAGCTGTCGAACCCTACGATCAAGTATACGTAATGGTTCGACCCTGAAGGTTCCCTCGTCCGAGACCTGCAATTCCTTCCAATGAATTTTGTGAGTCTCATCAGCTATGTAATGTCGTAATACAGAAACATGAAATACATTATGAGTTTTATGCAAGTGGGGGTGGCAGCGCGAGACGATAAGCAACTGGTCCGATTTTCTCAAGAATCTCAAATGGACCTATAAAGCGAGGTGACAACTTGGTACCCTTCCCAAACCGAATGGTACTTTTGTTTGGTCTGATGCGAATAAATACACGATCCCCTACTCCATAAGTTCTATCTGATCTGTGTGCATCAGCGTAACTCTTTTGCCTATCCTGTGCTTCCTTCAGCCGCTGCCTAATCTGTATCACTTGCTCCTCCATTTCCTGAATCAATTCAGGCCCAATTAAAACTCGATCCTCTAACCTGTCCCAACTGAGTGGTGTCCTACACGGCCTCCCATACAATGCCTGATATGGCGGCATACCAATGGAGCTGTGATGACTATTATTGTATGCAAACTCCACTAAAGGAAGATACTTCTCCCACTGTGTCTGCTGATCCATAACATACATCCTAAGCATGTCCTCCATCACTTGATTCACCCTCTCAGTCTGTCCATCTGTCTCGGGGTGATAAGCTGAGCTTAAGTTCAACTGTGTCCCCAATGCTGACTGCATGCTTGTCCAAAATCTGGAGGTGAACTTAGGGTCTCTGTCAGAGATTATCTTTTTAGGAACTCCATGAAGACGTACAATCTCATTTATGAATACCCTTGCCACATCTGTCACATCATAGGTGTCTCTGACTGGAATGAAGTGAGCACTTTTGGTCAGTTTGTCAACTACCACCAAAATAGCATTATGTCTCAGAGATGTGAGTGGTAATCCTACAACGAAGTCCATGGAAATGACTTCCCATTTAGTCATAGGAATATCATGCGGTTGTAGGAGACCGGCCGGATGACGATGATCTGCCTTCACTTGTTGACACTCAAGGCACTTCGAAACAAAATCCACTACATCCATCTTCATACCTGGCCAAAAGAAGAGTTGCTTCATGTCAGCATACATCTTCTTCACTCCCGGGTGGGCACAGTAATGTGATCTATGGGCCTCTCTAAGGATGGTTTCCCTGATATCACCTTCCTTAGGAACATACATCCTTCCCTGATACCGCAACAATCCATCTACCTCAAGATGGTACCCATCATACTTCAATTCCTGTTTCTTTCCATTCTGAATAGCTGAGGTTACTTTTAGATACCAACTATCGCCCAATAGTTGTCCTAGTACCCTTTCCCTCAAGTCAACCTTCAAGGGAATTAAAGAGAAAAGTCTCGGCCTTCGGCTTAGAGCGTCTGCCACCACGTTCTCCTTTCCTTTGATGTAAGAGATACCGAAGTCATACTCACTCATGAACTCACTCCATCGCCTTTGCCTAGCATTCAAATCCCTTTGGGTAAATATGTACTGCAAGCTCTGATGGTCTGTTTTAAGGGTGAAGCTTCTACCAACTAGTTAGTGCCTCCATAATTTTAGTGCCAACATTACTGCTGCCAATTCTAGATCATGCGTGGCATACTGCTCCTCATGAGGTTTCAACTTTCGAGATGCATAAGCTATTACCCCACCTTCCTGCATCAACACCGCTCCTAATCCTTGCTTCGAGGCATCGGTGCATACCATGAAATCTTTATCCATGTCTGGTACCCGCAAGATCGGTGCACTTGTCAACAATCTTTTTAACTCTGTAAAAGCGGCATCGCATTCATCGGTCCATTCATACCGGATTCCCTTGCGTTGCAAGGTGGTAATAGGTTTTGCAATTTTAGAAAATCCTTCCACAAACCTCCGGTAATAGCCTGCTAACCCCATGAAGCTGCGCACCTCATGAGCATTCCTTGGAATTGGCCAATCTTCAATGGCCTTTACCTTTTCTGGGTCTACAGAGATCCCTTCACCTGAGATGATGTGCCCCAAGTAGTGAATCTCTTTTTGGAAGAAGGAACACTTTGACAATTTACCATAAAGTTTATGTTCCCTTAAGCATGTCAAGACTAACCGCAAGTGTTCCTCGTGCTCCTTCTCATTCTTAGAATAGATAAGAATATCATCTAAGAAGACCTGAACAAAGCGGTCCAAGTATTTTCGGAAGACCCCATTCATGAGGCTCATGAATACAGCTGGAGCATTGGTCAAACCAAATGGTACCACTACAAACTCATAATGCCCAAATCGAGTTCGAAAGGCAGTCTTAGGAATGTCGCCTTCCTTGATCCTCAACTGGTGATATCCTGATCGCAAATCAATCTTTGAAAAGACTGACGCACCTTTCATTTGATCAAAGAGGTCATCAATTCTTGGTATGGGATACCTGTTCTTCACGGTGGCCTTGTTCAAATCTCTGTAATCTATGCACAGTCGCAGAGATCCATCCTTCTTCTTAACGAAGATCACTGGTGCTCCCCACGGTGAGATACTAGGTCTAATCAGTCCCAAATCTAGCAATTCTTTTAACTGGATCTGTAACTCACGGAGCTCTGGAGTTGTCATTCTATACGGAGTCTTTGAGATAGGTTCTGCACCAGGTTTTAGTTCGATTGTGAAATCGAGCTCTCTTTCTGGAGGTAGTCCTGGTAATTCCTTCGGAAAGACATCCTTGAACTCAGAAAGTACTGGGTAAGAATTCAAGGAAGGTCCTTTACTATCGCTCACGGCCTCCACTACGAACAACTGGCATCCTTGTCTTAGGCACCGCTTAGCTTTCACCATAGAGATGAAACAGAGGGATACCTTCCTCTTCAAGCCTTGGATTTGAATTGTCCTTCCCTCGTCATCGAGGCACAACACCTTCTTTGCATAGCAGTCTATGAAAGCTCTATGGTCTTCTAACCAATCCATGCCAATAATGAGGTCATAAGTCCCCAAATTGGTAACATAAGCATCCAACTTAGTGGTGCAAACTCCTAAGTCAACCCCACAACCTCTCACTTTAAGACCTACTGGTTGCTTAGTTCCTGAAGCCATTTCAACCAGTTTGAAATCATCGTGCTCGTAGGCTGCCAACCCACATTTATCTAATGCAAATGGTGAAATAAAACTATCAGTTGCTCCTGGATCAAACAAAATTTTAAGTTTGACATTGTTTACATTACCAGTGGATTCTACTACAGTAGACTGATGTTCTGCCTGGTGGTTATGCACCGCTGCATGAATCCGATGACTGTTACCCGAACTATCCATGGGTGCTTTTCCTTCCCTGTGCCTGCTGCTTGACTGACCCTTGGGACAGTCTCGCTGGAAATGAGGACCTCCGCATCCCCAACAAGAGAGATTGGGAGGGGCTTGCCTGTTGCTCGAAGGAATCCTCTGAGATGAGTTCCTTCCCCTGGTTCCTCTAAAACCCCTTGCTCCTCTATAGGAACTTCCCTATGTACGTCCCTGGCTTTGGTGGGTTGCGGACGATGCCTGCGAGATTGAGTTAACTGAAGTATTACCCCTCAGTGTGAACCGGTTACCATAAGGAGGAGGTCTAGATTGTCCTCCCCTGAAGTAAGGACGTGATGCCTTCCCTGTAACATACTGATTGGTTCCTGTCAACTTACTACCCCCTCTTCCATCTGACATATCAGCTGCATAACGAGCATACTCAACTGCCATGGCAACTGAAGTTGGCTTCCACATCCGCACAGCAGCTCTAATCTTGTAGTTAAGTCCATACACAAAACGCTCTACCTGACAATCATCTGCATCTAGGTAAGGAACATATTTCACCAGTTCCATAAACCGAGATTCATACTCCTCCACTGTCTTGTCTCCCTGTACTAAGGCATGGAGTGCACCTGCCTGTTCTTCCTTGTAATAATTTGGCAAATACTTCATGTGGAACCTCTCCTCGAACAGTTCCCAAGAAGTTGTAAGAGGAGTAAGGTGCAACTGCTTCTCGAGGTCTGACCACCAATTCAAAGCATCACCTTTAAGCTGAAAGACGGCCATCCTAGCCTTGGAACTAGATGTGTACTCATTCAATGCGAAGCATCTCTTCATGCCTTCCAACCATGCCTCTGCATGCTTACCGGGTCGTCCTCCTGAAAACTCTGGAACTTTTATCTTTTGTAACTCCCTCGATATGTCCTGAAGCGGTTCCAGTCTTGGGCCATGTGCCCTTTCAGAGTTCTCTCGACTCACTTGAGTGGTTTCCACCTCGGCGGCCCTTTCCGACTGCCTGTTCATCGTGGTCATAATAGCCTCCAATGACCTCATTATGATCTGCATTTCTGGTGTTGAGGTTGGTGGTGGTGGTGTTGGCGGTGGCGGAGGTGGTGGTGACGGTGGTCGACCTTGACCCCGACCTCGACCTCTGCGTGTTGTTACCATGATAGTTCCTGAGTTTATTGAAAATAAAATCATGTCCTTAGTTGTTCAATCAAATACACGCGGAACTAAAATGTAGGTATTCATACACTTATACTTATGCATAAGAAATAACTTGCATCATGAGATAATAGATTGTCAGGATTAGCGCAGTAAAATCTATAGTCGTTTTTATTAAACAATCTTGTCATGGTGTTCAGCTCGTCGTGCTGGTCTTAATGGTGTCTTGTTTTTGACTTTTCGGGCCTCTTTCATCCCTTCGACTAGGAGTTGAAATCTCGGCAAAATTTTTAATATCTCTTATTCTTAGTTAACTTTAAACGTTACCCTTTAATCTAAACAACTTAATTAACAATAATTGTTTAAACCTTAACCAATCGCAGTTAAGTTTAATAAAAAAAGAAAAAAAAAATAAAATTCCTATAAAACATATTTTTAACAACATATGTTATAAAAGAAAATTAATTCTTGTAATACATATTTTCTAACAAAGTCTGAATAAGTTAAAAAAAAAAAAAAAATTTATAAGACAGGTATTCTATGAGAGTATATAACAATAAATTTTAAATTTTAATACAACACCTATTATAACAGAAGGTAAAATTAATCTTTATAATACGTATATCAAAATATGAAAAATATTTAAATTTTACAAAACCTATATTCTAGGAGAATATATAAAATAATTTAATTTTTAATATAGCGTATTTTATGACAGGAAAGTAAAATTAATTTATTTTACGTATATTTTAACAAAACATGATTAAATTAAATTTTTCGTACAACATTTTTCTATCATAATATATAACAATAATTTAAATTTTAATATAACCGATATTATAGCCTTCGACATATATATTTTACAAACTATATACCAAACAGAACGTATATTTACAACCGTAGATTCTATTTTACCACGCGGCCTTTCACCGCCATGCAAAGGGCGAGTATGCATGAAGGACACGCGGTCTCTCCATGCAACCCACCGCCCTCGGAAAGTGGGGGAAACCCTAAATAGGGTCAATCCCCAAGACGCGGCCATTTCTGCCCCTCTTTTCCATAGCTGTTCCGCTCTGCAACCATCAGCGAGACTCCATGGCCGGGGATACAAGGTTTGGTGTATGTCGGCGAGATATGTGCCTGAAGAGTTCAGTTCAAATGAAAGTGAAATGGATTTGAGCTTTAATAAAGACTAGATGTAAATGGAGGTTATTTGCTTCTTGATTAAAGGTTACTGTGTGTTGTCTTTTACCAGCAAATAGTATGGATAAGGAAGCTGCTGCTCAATCCTACAGCTTAGTGCGGCCATCTCTTTCCCTTCATCAGGGTTGTCTCAATTAGATTGCAGACGGCAGCCAGAAACTATGCTGGAAATCTCGGTGTCTGCTTTATCAAATAAAATTTCAGACCGCAAGAAACAACAAGTGCAGATATGATATGGAATTTAATGAATTACACCATTTAACGTATATATCGCTAGGCTTGACGAGCGTCGTCATCTGGTAGAACTTAAGAGAAAGTGCAGTAATGGCGAGAGTAGGCGGCGATGAACTGGAAGAAGAGGAGGAATGTAAAATGGGTGCAGAAGAGAGGTAGCAACCGTCTTAGAACTGGTAAGGATCTGAGCTAAGATGCAGCGCAACTGGGGAATTAGATGCTTATGGTTCTAGCTGTAGACGGGCTACACGCCAATCATTGCAACCATATAGGAACCTGCCTCGGGTTTGCTGTGTATACTGTATTGGGAAAGTCTCTTTGTTTTGTTAAGCTTCCTGTATCGTAAGTTGTCGAGCTTCAATGTTGTTTTTTCCCTTTTTTTTTTTTCTGGTTTGTAAGGGTTTTTCCTTCAGCATGGCTAAAAATGCATGGGGTTTTGCTTTAATGGCTCTTTATCATCCATGCGTTTTTGTCTTTGCAGATTGTGTGTATAGATTTTGTGTGGTTGCACTGCTATTTGTTTGCAGGGTAAGACGGGGATTCATTGGTTTTCGAGGGATGCCTTGTTAATTTAACAATTATATATTTAATTGTTATACAAAACTGACTGAGTTTGAATCTAAATGTGTGGGAGGACGCAGAGAACAGATGGTCCAAAATTCCAGGGGATGTGGAAGATGGTCGGCAGAATTTTGGAAAAGATATTCCTGTTTTACGCTTAGCATCTCTCAACAAGCCAGAGGCTCGCGTGTTCATATTGGGATCCATTGCAGCAACTGTTAATGGAGTTACGATGCCTGCATTTGCTCTCTTCTTTTCAAGTATTATTGGTAGCTTTTACGAACCTCCACATAAGCTTCGTAAAGATGTCAGTTCCTGGTCACTCACTATTGTAGCTTTGGCAGCTACATCCCTCCTAGTGACACCAATACAAATGTACTGTTTCGCTGTTGCTGGTGGCAGGCTTGGGAGGACGCAGAGAACAGAGAGCACAGCTCGTGGATGCGATGGTCATTGGGATGGATGTTAGATTTCGATCTTTAATAATTATGTGTATCCAGGTTATTGGAGGTTAGCTCGTGGATTTGGTCGCTACTCTCTGCGCCGTGATTCAGCTTTTGATTGATTCTCTACGGGTTGGTGATACTTTCCGTGAAATTTTTGAAATTTCTCCGCTATTGTATTATTTGAAGATCATTTGTCTTTAACTTGGAATCAGGTTTTGATATCAGTTTTTCTGTCACAGTTTCATAATCTTCAACGGCAATGGCAATGAAGACCTCCACATTTGCAGTGGCAGCTGCATACGCTGTGGTCTTGATGTTTGCTCTTTTTGGCCTCGCAACGGCTGCTGACGCACCGACTCCCAGCCCTGTGGCTGGCGCGGGTTACCTGGACTTTGTTCCTTCTGTCGGTTTTTCTGCGATAGCCTCAGCTATCGCATTCTTGGCCTACATGTTCTTCTGAGAGCCATACATATGAGGTATTATCCCTGGAGATGTAGTTTGATGATGGTGTTTCATATTCTCCGTTGCTTTAAACGGGTTTTGCTATGTTCTTCATTGTTCTGTCGCTCGTCTATTTACATTTTTTGTACAGAAATTGGTTTCGTGGGTGACGATACTCTACTATACATCCTGCTAGGGTTATTAATTTGTTTTCCATGTGAAGAATTATTTAAATGTTTTCTGATATTATTTTGACCACATAGAGAGAGGCAAGAGGTTTTCGCAGCCTTGGTAAAATCACTTTGGCAAAGTGGACGATCTTGTGAAAGATTAAGAACAGTTAAATGCAAACGCACATAGATGTCTACCTATGCAAAAATACAGAGATGTCTTCCCCATAGCTGTTGGGAGAGAGGGCAAAGTGGGGTCACGAAGAGTCAATTTCTAAAAGATTTCAAGAGCGAAGAATTCTGGGCGCAATTTTTGTATAATATATATTTTTATATATATTCATGCATATATATAAAAAATATAATACAAAATGGTGTATGCGAAAGTAATTTTCTTTTTCACTGTTGAAAAAAAAAACTAGATATAAATATACATATTGTGTTAGAACTCTTTTTGTTTATATGCATTATCAAAAAAACTAATTATATCTTGGTTTTCTATGCGTGCAGGTAGTTAGTTTCCTGGTGCCTACAACTATTGGGAAGAAGGATCTTGTGTAACTCTCCGTGTGTGTCTTGCACGTAAAATTTTTTGTTTTTGCTAAGTTCGGCAAGAGCTCGAATCTAGGTAACTAATTGAATTTTCTAGTGTAGATCCAATCTCTTAGACTAGTTTTTTTTTTGTGTGAGTAGGCCCTAAAGGTCTGAGTTTCCGAGCCTGGCGCTCTGATACCATCTGTAGTGCTCTGGTTTTTACAGCAGAGCACTAAGTAAATTTCTAAGTTAATTTCCCATGTAGTAATTCATTCAGGTATGTGTGAGTAAATTTTTGAAGAAAATTCTACGTTTTTAAATGATGTTTAGCATACTGTGTTGTCTTCAATAATCATACATTCGCATTTAATAGAATAACTATTATATCAATATTTTCTTTCAACAACTTGTAGTTTTTGCATAAGAATATGTTCATCGTAATAAATCATAAATCTAGAAGAAGGTATAAGCAGGTTTCAAAGTTCGTTTCCACATAATAATTTAATAAAACAAATAATCAAGAAAATTACCTGATGCTGATGCTAACCGTAAGTTGTAGTAGGTTGTATAATCCCCTTAGACAGCCAAACTGAAGTGTCCACCCTACCGACCAGCTATAATCTTGCTGGCCCTTGGAAATCAAAGGATTTCCAAGCCCCCGAGCCCACAATCTGATAATCCCGAGAGCAGTCTTTCCTTCTGTTCTCAAAATCTTTCTGTTCGCCAAATTTTCTGTTCTCCAAGCTTCTTTTCTTCCCCAATCCAAAAAAAAAACCTCCCCTTTTCTCCAAGATCTCCCCCTCTATATAATTTCCCTTCCTCGAGAATATCTTGGGCTTACTCCACCGCCCCAAAATCCCCTTCTCGAGCCCCTCAACACTTACTCCTATCACCAGTTCATTTATACACGGTTCTTTATAAAAATGTATAATTAATTACTCTCATGGAAAAGTTAGTTGGTTTTGTATTGACGGTAGTAAGTATTTATTACGGTGGGGATTATCACCCAAAGGTTATCCGTTCGAAACAAGCTTCATTAAATACAAGTATATCCGCCGTCCTTGATATTTTAATGTTATTAATGTAATTAATAAAATATTATATAATTAGTTGCCCCCTTGTCAACTTGGACATGATGTGTCCTAATGATCCACCTTATCCGTCGAGGCTACTTTAGCTTGAGGTTTAAATTGCAAGATTAACATTGAATAATTAAATATCCATTTCCATCACATCACGGTTATTCCAAAAAGGATTATCTTGTTATGGCTAACTTGAAATGGAATTAATCACGTAATATTAATTTATAAATCAATATTTTAAATCTTACTTATATTGCATTTGTTACGATAGGGATATAAATGTTGCTGGAATATCATTTATTAATTAATAATAATAATTAAATCACCCTTTGACAATAATAAAAGGTGAATCAATCATAGTATTCTTAATTATTTGTTTATCACATGGGTACCCTATCATCAACATAGCATCCTTGTTATTATAAACAAAGCACTTGTGAGGGCTTAAACAATTTTACTAATTAATTAGACACTATCATTACCCTATTCACAACAGTTCTTCTATGACAATGTTAACTGACGATACTTGTCCTAGTTTATTATTACAATGTTTTCATATAATTACTAATTCACTTATTTACACATTGACAACCTAACCATTCATTACCTAAGTTGATTGATGTATCCTTAACTGAGTTATCTATGACATTTATACTACTATTCAAGCATGACAAGTATGTTATACACCAGTAATATTGTACACGTACAAGGTGTGCATGCATGGCCAGTGTATGCACATGTCGGACATGTACTATAAACAAACCCCATTCCGCCTATGCCTACTTGCTAACTAATAATAGTATCTACCCCCATGCAGAAGAGCACGCATAATATATATAGTATAATTACTTTAACATCCTCGGCTATTTAACAGTTAACCCTTTACGATTTAACATCATTGTCTTTATGTTTACATTAGTTTAATCAATCAAGTACAGGAAGGGTGCCTACTTCCACTAACTCGGAATCAAGGAATACTAAACCCCCAACAGTACTAACTACACATCCTCCCATCATAACCTACGTCCAGCATCCTCCCTATCCTCCCTCTGCTAGTACAACAGTGGATGTCGGACTCACCGATCTGACCACATAGAACTTGAGAGCGATAGCGTCGGCTGAACAGCGGACCTATCCTCCCCTAGCAGGCATCCGACCATCGTCATCACAACAACATGGGGAGCGTGTCTCAGCACGGCCCTCCCACGACCTCGGGTCTCATGGAAACATAGGGTGGGAAACACATCCATCCCTCTCAACATACTGGGCCTACGCCCTTATCAACTCATACTTGCTGCTATCGGGATTATCAGTTTGTGTTATCGTATCCTCATTTTGGCTGCTAAGGTTTGCTGTATGAACATGTTTTTCCCTTCCACTATATATCAGATCAAGTAACTGGCTATCCCATAGCCCCTGTGTCCTGTAGGTTAGTGTTTTGCAAAAATACAATTTATAGAAAGCATTTTCCATTGATCGCCAATTGATCCATGTTATCATTTTATTTCAGGTAACCTTTTAGCTCATCATAGATGCGTATGACATATAACATTTCAGCAATTCATATAAGAAGATGGTATCCACGTACCGAATCATATATTTCACATTTCATTAAGGAAAACATATAAACATATACTGCAATCGTAAAATAAGGAAATCATATGATAATCATGACATCATAATTGCATAACATAGTAACATCATAATCATGGTGAAATCATAAGACAGAGTAACATCATATAATGAGGTCCAATATAGTTTACTCAGTCGAGCTGAGTTTGACAAAATATATAAGAAATAAAGTATGGTGTGTCTAACTAATAAATATGCCGAATCAAAATATGGGCATTACACGTCCAGAAATAAGAAAAGCTTCCTTTGGCCAGTTTTTTAAAACCACAGCTTCTAGAAGGTTTACATGATTTCTTAAAAAACGCGAGTTTTTAGAAAATGTGATTTATTTCATAAATGGAATCAACAAAGTATGCACATTCTATGTAATAACGACTTTCGAAAGTTTCCGCATGCGTCCGGAAATATGAAAAGCTTACTTCCGCCAGTTTTTTAAAATCACAGCTTCTAGAAGGTTTACATGATTTCTTAAAAAACACGAGTTTTAAGAAAATGTGATTTATTTCATAAATGGAATCAACAAAGTATGCACATTCTACGTCATAAAAACTTTCTATAGTTTGCGCATCTGTCCAGAAATAAGAAAAGCTTAATTTCCCCCCTTTTTTTAAATTCACAGCTTCTAGAAGGTTTAGATGAATTCTTAAAAAACACGAGTTTTTAGAAAATGTGATTTATTTCATAAATTGAATCAACAAACTATGCACATTCTACGTAATAACGACTTTCTATAGTTTGCGCATGCGTCCGGAAATAAGAAAAGCTTGCTTCCGCCAGTTTTTTAAAACCACAGCTTCTATGAAGGTTTACATGATTTCTTAAAAAACACGAGTTTTTAGAAAATGTGATTTATTTCATAAATGGAATCAACAAAGTATGCACATTCAATGTAATAACGACTTTCAAAAGTTTGCGCATGCGTCCGGAAATATGAAAAGCTTACTTCCGCCAGTTTTTTAAAATCACAGCTTCTAGAAGGTTTACATGATTTCTTAAAAAACACGAGTTCTTACAAAATGTGATTTATTTCATAAATGGAATCAATAAATTATGCACATTCTACGTAATAACGACTTTCTATAGTTTGCGCATGAGTCCGGAAATAAGAAAATCTTACATCCACTAGTTTTCTAAAACCACAGCTTCTAGAAGTTTTACATGATTTCTTAAAAAACGGGAGTTTTTAGAAAATGTGATTTATTTGATAAATGGAATCAACAAAGTATGCACATTCTATGTAATAACGGCTTTCTAAAGTTTGCGCATGCATCCGGAAATATGAAAAGATTACTTCCACCAGTTTTTTAAAATGACATCTTCTAGAAGGTTTACATGATTTCTTAAAAAACACGAGTTTTTAGAAAATGTGATTTATTTCATAAATGGAATCAACAAAGTATGCACATTCTATGTCATAACGACTTTCTATAGTTTGCGCATGCACAAACTATGCACATTCTATGTAATAACAACTTTTTATAGTTTGCGCATGCGTCCAGAAATAAGAAAAGCTTACTTCCCCCCTTTTTTAAATTCACGGCTTCTAGAAGGTTTAGATGAATTCTTAAAAAACACGAGTTTTTAGAAAATGTGATTTATTTCATAAATGGAATCAACAAAGTATGCACATGTTGAGATATTGTAACTTCAAAGAATATTATAATTGTACTTTATTATTCCGGAGATGTTTCATTCCTCCGTAAAGATCTTATTGTATATCCGGAGATGTTTATTCCTCCGTCGGAATGTGGTAACTTGGGTTATTAGACTTCCCTAGTGGGGGTCGGCCCTATATTTGTTATGTGGGTCAAAGGGTTATTAGACCACCCTAGAGGGGTCGGCTCAGTCAATTGTAGTGGGGTATTTAACCCATTGGTTAAATACGAGCCTGCGTGTACTTGTGTAAAATATATGTCAGTGTAGTGTATAAATAGAGGAGGTGTGTTCCTCATTTGATACACACACTCACTTGAGGATAGCGCACTTTTGGAGGAGAGGTCTGCTATTGTGGAGGAGGAGATCATGTCTCAGGGTTTCATCTTTGTATATTGCTGGTCATCTATATTGAGGAAGCTTTGCTAGGTTTTCTACCCCATGAGGGTTTCCCAGGATAAATCTATGTCTCTTGTGTTTATGCTATGCTTGTTGTTTCTTCAGTGATCCTGTATATGCTATTATTGATAAATGGAATGTAATGCTGATATTTTCTGTCTTAGCATATTGAATCTTAACATGGTATCAGAGCTAACCTGAAGGAAGGCAAGGTATGGCACTTACGACACTTGCTTTACTTGTGACAATTTGAAGGTTAGGGTTTTTCATAGCAAAAACCGGTCATCGTGGAACTTTCGCCATAAATCCATTTTGGCGAAGTTTCAGGATTTGAAAAGTTAGCAGGTCGAAGATAACATCCCCAGGTACCTTGTGTCCAAAGGGAATCCTTAGATTCGTTGTACTTTGTGAGTTATGATCAGTACAAGTTAGGGTTTCTGCCTCTTCCAGATCTCAGTCAAAATCAGGTGACCTTGGTAAAAAGGTCATAACTTGGGCTAGGAAGCTCCAAATGAAATTTCGTAAAAAGTGACAAGTAGTACACAAACTATACTATCTCCCAAAACGTTTTCAAAGGCTTAAGGTGAACCAGTGACACGTGGAACGCCGTACAAGTTCGCTCTCCTGTTTTATCCCATAAACAGGTTACATTGCGACACTTGGCATAACTCTCTCTCAGAGAATCCAATTGAGGTCAGACCTATCAGGATGGAAAGATAACAGGTCGAGCTATCTCAAAAAACGTTTTCAGAGGCCGAAGTTCAAACAGTGACACGTGGCATGCCTTACAAGTTCACTCTCTTGTTTTATCCCATAAACAGGTCATGTTGCGACACTTGGCATAACTCTCTATCAGAAAACCCAATTGAGGTCAGACCTATCAGGATGGAAAGATGACAGGTCAGGCTACTGCAGAAAAAGGGTTTCAGACCCTGTGGAGCAAAAATTTCAGAGTTATAGCAGAAATAATCAGGTGCATATTTCTGTCAAAACAGAATTATTTTTGGAGCACCTTTATTCATGGCTTCCGAAATTTAGGGTTTCGGACAAAGTTAGAATTTTTGGAATCGGAGTCCACGGCTGAATGCTACTCAGGAAAATCGAAATTTAGAGACCAAGATCGAATTTTTTGGTTGGGTGGAAGACCGGGCTTGATCAAACCCCAGTTCGGGATTTTGATCGGAAAGATGGAAAATTAGGGCTTCAGCAAAAGTTAGAATTTTTGAAGTCTGTAACCATGGCTAGAAGCTCCTCAGAAAAATAAGAGTTTGGAGCCTTGGATCAAACCTTTTCAGTGAGCAGAAGGGTGGGCTTCATCAAACCCTAGTTCGGGATCCTGTCCAAAAGATCCAGAAGTTTCAAAGGCAATTTTGAGGGGTCAAATTTTGGAGATTTCAAAATTGAAGTATGCTAGTTTGATCAGCCCAGCAAGACACATCCTTCCATTCATTCGGAAGTGTGAAAGTCAAAGATTGAATTTCTAGGGTTTCTCCAACAAACTCTAATCAAGCTCCAGATCAAGTTTCAGGGGGAGTTGAGGCTAAGGCCTTACATAAGAAGACTACAAGAAGTCTCAACAGGTATGACTTAAGAAGGCTCAGGTATGTCTTGAAATCTAATTCTTGATTAAGTCCATGATGTGTTTGTCTTCATATTATTTATTAGTACAATCTTGATTAATGTTAGAATTGTCTTATCACCCTAGTAATAGTATGAATGCATGTGAATGATCAAAGACATTCATTGATTAGGGCTATATGATTGTACTAATGCATTATGATGTTGTGTGAGGTTGATGTTGTCTGCTAACAAGATACAGGTACATCACAAAAGACAAATCAGGTTCCATGACCATGAAAACATGAAGACAAAGACTCATCCATAATCTTTGTTCTACTTACGAGGTATGTATGAATTTGTTATATTATGCTTAACCTATGAGACATGCAGGTTCTAGCTCAGGATCTCTAAATCATTGAAGAGATTGTTTAGGTATGTTGTACATAACTAAGTAGGTATACTAATCCAGTTATGTTTCCCATGAATCTTACCTTGTGTTAGGATCCCTTATATAAGTATACTTGGTATGATTGGTTATGCTTATTCATAAAGTTAGTAATCAAGGGATTATGCATATTATGTCTTTTATCTTGATTGATGATATGCATGAGTAAAAGAAGACTTCCCTGAAATCTCGAATGCTAATGTTTATTAACTATAATCATGACTATACATTTTCAAGATTATTTAGAACTATAATGTTTTGATAGCATTTAGAATATACTAATGAGTGTATGTTTTTGTATGAGATCATGAGGATGACACTAGTGCACACTTGAGCATGCACAGTGGTACATAATGAATACAAGTTCAAAGACATATAGAAGATCAAGCGGGAGGCAACCACACAAACATAAAAGATAAGTATTTGAGTTGTTATTTGAAATAGTAAATGATATTGCTTGTATGCATATTTGTATTCCTAGAATATATCATGCTGAGTGTAAACATTCATAGAGCATTGAACAGTATAATACTAATATGCATATGATTGGTAAGTTGGACAAACATTCCATTGTTGCTTGTCTAGAATGAAACCTCTTTGCTGACATGCTGAGAGCTGTGCACACTCTCAATAGTATGTTCTGGTAGAGATGGAAGGCATCTAGATAGCCACTGTATGCATACAGGATATGGGAAAGTGTTGTGCCAAAGTACTGGTCAAAATAGTTGCATAACTATGTAAATGATATCTGTATGCATAATAGGTTATCATGTCAATATGATTTGATGATTATGAAGTATTACTAATCATGTACTTAATTTTGATTTGTAGGAAAGATCATGATGAATGATGAACACTGAACAAGCGATGGATGTTAAACAAAAAAAAAAAAAAGATTTTCAAATCAAACACACTATAGAAGGCTTGTGGCTAGAAGATTCTCTTAGAAAGAAGAAGAGAATCATGATGAGATGTTTGCTCCAAGTGGCTAGATAAGACCATTCGCTTAATGGTGTAATTAAAGAAGAAGTGTGAATCAGGTTCTGTATGGGTTCCCAGGATCGATAGTAATTGATGAGAATACATGTGAGGATTGCATCATCCTTGAACACAAGTTCTAAAGTGAGCCGTAGACAAGTGTCTCAGAGAAAGAAGAGGGATTGTATCATCCTTGAACACTTGTTCCAAAGAGAGCCGTAGATGTATGTCTTCGAAAATGAAGTCCTTGGTGGACATGAGGGGATTGGATCATCCCTGGACTTTAGTCCTAAAGAGAGCCGTAGACGTATGTCTTCGAGAATGAAGTCCTTGGTGGACTTGAGGGGATTGGATCATCCCTGGACTTCAGTCCTAAAGAAGAGCTGTAGACGTATGTCTTCGAGAATGAAGTTCTTGGTGAACATGTGAGGGGATTGGATCATCCCTGGACTTCAGTCCGAAAGAAGAGCCGTAGACGTATGTCTTCGAGAATGAATTTCTTGATGAACATGTGAGGGGATTGGATCATCCCTGGACTTCAGTCCGAAAGAAGAGCCGTAGATGTATGTCTTCGAGAATGAAGTCCTTGGTGGACGGTTGAGGATTAAGTCATCCTTGGACGTAGTCCTAAATGTACGGTGGAGGATTAAGTCATCCTTGGACGTAGTCCTAAATGTACGGTTGAGGATTAAGTCATCCTTGGACGTGGTCCTAAATGTACGGTGGAGGATTAAGTCATCCTTGGACGTAGTCCTAAATGTACGGTGGAGGATTAAGTCATCCTTGGACGTGGTCCTAAATGTATGGTTGTGGATTAAATCATCCTTGGATAGTAAATCCAGTAATTCCGAAAGGAAGGATAGTCCTAAATGAATTGAGTGGATTAAATCATCCTTGGACAGTAAATCCAGTAATTCCGAAAGGAAGGATAGTCCTAAATGAATTGAGTGGATTAAATCATCCTTGGGCAGTAAATCCAGTAATTCCAAAAGGAAGGATAGTCCTAAATGAATTGAGTGGATTAAATCATCCTTGGACAGTAAATCCAGTAATTCCGAAAGGAAGGATAGTCCTAAATGAATTGAATGGATTAAATCATCCTTGGACAGTAAATCCAGTAATTCGAAAGGAAGGATAGTCCTAAATGAGATTGAGTGGACTAATCATCCTGTAAATAGATTGGGATTGCCTCGTCCCTAGACATGGTGAGATGTCTTAAAGTGATAAGGACTAATCATCCTGTAAATAGATTGGGATTGCCTCGTCCCTAGACATGGTGAGATGTCTTAAAGTGATAAGGACTAATCATCCTATAAATAGATTGGGATTGCCTCATCCCTAGACATGGTGAGATGTCTTAAAGTGATAAGGACTGATCATCCTGTAAATAGATTGGGATTGCCTCGTCCCTAGACATGGTAAGGTGTCTTAAAGTGATAAGGACTAATCATCCTGTAAATAGATTGGGATTGCCTCATCCCTAGACATGGTGAGGTGTCTTAAAGTGATAAGGATTGATCATCCTGTAAGTTGATCTGGATTGCATCATCCATAGACATGAGAGTTGTCTTAAACCGAGAGGGACTGATCATCCCGTAAGCGGATCAGGGTTGTATCATCCTTGGACCTATGTCCTAAAGTGAGAGGGATTGATCATCCCGTAATTGGATCTTGTGTGTTGCAGGGTATGCTGCTATTGTGTATACTTGTATTGATGATATGTATACTTGTATTGATGAGGATACTTGTATTGATGATATGTATACTTGTATTGATGAGGATACTTGTATTGCTGATGTGTATACTTGTATTGATGAGGATACTTGTATTGATGATGTTGCTGATCGTGATGATCTAGATGATGATGCTGCTGATCATGTGATGACGATGTTGTTGATCGTGTGATGACGATGCTGCTGATCGTGTGATGACGATGCTGTTGATCGTGTGATGACGATGCTGCTGATTGTGTGATGACGATGCTGCTGATCGTTTGATGACAATGCTGCTGATCGTGTGATGACGATGCTGCTGATCATGTGATGACGATGTTGTTGATCATGTGATGACGATGTTGATGATCGTGTGACGATGCTAATGATTGTGTGATGATGATGCTGATCATCGTGTGATGACGATGATGCTGATCGTGTGATGACGATGATGTTGATCGTGTGACGATGCTAATGGTCATGTGATGATGATGCTGATCATCGTGTGATGACGATGATGCTGATCGTGTGATGACGATGATGCTGATCGTGTGATGATGATGCTGATGATCGTGTGATGACGATGCTGATGATCGTGAGATGATGATACTGATGATCGTGAGGATCCAGATGATGATGTTGTTGTAGCTGTTTGAGTACTGCAAAAGATAAAGACTCAGTACTGAAAATGTTGATGTTCCAGTATTGAAGATGTTCCAGTAACTGGTTGAGTTACTAATGATGTTGAGAACGCTTCCAATGATTTATAGATGTATCATGTATGATGTTGATGACTCCTTGCTCCTGCAGATGCTGTTATAATATCCTTCTCGTTAAGGGGGAGTGTTGAGATATTGTAACTTCAAAGAATATTATAATTGTACTTTATTATTCCGGATATGTTTCATTCCTCCGTAAAGATCTTATTGTATATCCGGAGATGTTTATTCCTCCGTCGGAATGTGGTAACTTGGGTTATTAGACTTCCCTAGTGGGGGTCGGCCCTATATTTGTTATGTGGGTCAAAGGGTTATTAGACCACCCTAGAGGGGTCGGCCCAGTCAGTTGTAGTGGGGTATTTAACCCATTGGTTAAATACGAGCCTACGTGTACTTGTGTAAAATATATGTCAGTGTAGTGTATAAATAGAGGAGGTGTGTTCCTCATTTGATACACACACTCACTTGAGGATAGCGCACTTGTGGAGGAGAGGTCTGCTATTGTGGAGGAGGAGATCATGTCTCAGGGTTTCATCTTTGTATATTGCTGGTCATCTATATTGAGGAAGCTTTGCTAGGTTTTCTACCCCATGAGGGTTTCCCAGGATAAATCTATGTCTCTTGTGTTTATGCTATGCTTGTTGTTTCTTCAGTGATCCTGTATATGCTATTATTGAGAAATGGAATGTAATGCTGCTATTTTCTGTCTTAGCATATTGAATCTTAACAGGACATTCTATGTCATAACAACTTTCTACAGGTTGCGCATGCGTCCGAAAATAAGAAAAGCTTAATTCCCCCCGTTTTTTAAAATCACAGCTTCTAGAAG
Source organism: Larix kaempferi (assembly GCA_027924585.1). NCBI lineage: Eukaryota > Viridiplantae > Streptophyta > Pinopsida > Pinales > Pinaceae > Larix > Larix kaempferi. The sequence goes on from BSBM01000217.1 coordinate 46,414,655, forward strand.
GTTTACATGATTTCTTAAAAAACGCGAGTTTTTAGAAAATCTGATTTATTTCATAAATGGAATCAACAAAGTATGCACATTCTACGTCATAAAAACTTTCTATAGTTTGTGCATCTGTCCAGAAATAAGAAAAGCTTAATTTCCCCCGTTTTTTAAAATCACAGCTTCTAGAAGGTTTACATGATGATTTTAAAAACACTAGTTTTTAGGAAATGTGATTTATTTCATAAATGGAATCAACAAAGTATGCACATTCTATGTCATAACGACTTTCTATAGTTTGCGCATGCGCAAACTATGCACATTCCGCGTGATAACGAGTTTCTATAGTTTGCGCATGCGTCCGGAAATAAGAAAAGCTTACTTCCCCCCTTTTTTTAAATTCACAGCTTCTAGATGGTTTAGATGAATTCTTAAAAAACATGAGTTTTTAGAAAATGTGATTTATTTCACAAATGGAATCAACAAACTATGCACATTCTACGTAATAACGACTTTCTATAGTTTGCACATGCGTTCGGAAATAAGAAAAGCTTGCTTTCTCCAGTTTTTTAAAACCACAGCTTCTAGAAGGTTTACATGATTTCTTAAAAAACACGAGTTTTTAGAAAATGTGATTTATATCATAAATAGAATCAACAAAGTATGCACATTCAATGTAATAACGACTTTCGAAAGTTTGCGCATGCGTCCGGAAATATGAAAAGCTTACTTCCGCCAGTTTTTTAAAATCACAGCTTCTAGAAGGTTTACATGATTTCTTAAAAAACACGAGTTCTTAGAAAATGTGATTTATTTCATAAATGGAATCAATAAAGTATGCACATTCTACGTAATAACGACTTTCTATAGTTTGCACATGAGTCCGGAAATAAGAAAATCTTACATCCACCAGTTTTTTAAAACCACAGCTTCTAGAAGGTTTACATGATTTCTTAAAAAACACAATTTTTTAGAAAATGTGATTTATTTGATAAATGGAATCAACAAAGTATGCACATTCTATGTAATAACAACTTTCTAAAGTTTGCGCATGCGTCCGGAAATATGAAAAGCTTACTTCCACCAGTTTTTTAAAATGACAGCTTCTAGAAGGTTTACATGATTTCTTAGAAAACACGAGTTTTTAGAAAATGTGATTTATTTCATAAATGGAATCAACAAAGTATGCACATTCTATGTAATAACGACTTTCTATAGTTTGCGCATTCGCAAACTATGCACATTCTACGTAATAACAACTTTTTATAGTTTGCGCATGCGTCCGGAAATAAGAAAAGCTTACTTCCCCCCTTTTTGAAATTCACAGCTTCTAGAAGATTTAGATGAATTCTTAAAAAACACGAGTTTTTAGAAAATGTGATTTATTTCATAAATGGAATCAACAAAGTATGCACATTCTATGTCATAACAACTTTCTATAGTTTGCGCATGTGTCCGGAAATAAGAAAAGCTTAATTCCCCCCGTTTTTTAAAATCACAGCTTTTAGAAGGTTTACATAATTTCTTAAAAAACACGAGTTTATATGATTTCTTAGAAAATGTGATTTATTTCATAAATGGAAGCAACAAAGTATGCACATTCTATGTCATAACGAACTTCTATAGTTTGCGCATGCGCAAACTATGCCCATTCTACGTCATAACGACTTTCTATAGATTGCGCATGCGTCCAGAAATAAGAAAAGCTTACTTCCGCCAGTTTTTTAAAATCAAAGATCTAGAAGGTTTTCATGATTTCTTAAAAAACACGAGTTTTTAGAAAATGGGATTTCTTTCATAAATGGAATCAACAAAGTATGCACATTCTATGTCATAATGACTTTCTATATTTTGCGCATCCGTAAACTATGCACATTCTACGTAATAACGACTTTCTATAGTTTTCGCATGCGTCCGGAAATAAGAAAAGCTTACTTCCCCCCTTTTTTTAAATTCACAGCTTCTAGAAGGTTTAGATGAATTCTTAAAAAACATGAGTTTTTAGAAAATGTGATTTATTTCATAAATGGAATCAACAATCTATGCACATTCTACGTAATAAGGACTTTCTATAGTTTGCGCATGCGTCCGGAAATAAGAAAAGCTTACTTTCCCCCTTTTTTTAAATTCACAGCTTCTAGAAAGTTTAGATCAATTCTTAAAAAACACGAGTTTTTAGAAAATGTGATTTATTTCATAAATGGAATAAAAAAAGTATGCACATTCTATGTCATAACGACTTTCTATAGTTTGCGCATGCACAAACCATGCACATTCTACGCAATAATGACTTTATATAATTTGCGCATGCGTCCGGAAATAAGAAAAGCTTCCTTCCGCCAGTTTTTTAAAACCACAGCTTCTAGAAGGTTTACATGATTTCTTAAAAAACACGAGTTTTTAGAAAATGTGATTTATTTCATAAATGGAATCAACAAAGTATCCACATTCTACGTATTAACGGCTTTCTATAGTTTGCGCATGCGTCCAGAAATAAGAAAAGCTTACTTCCGCCAGTTTTTTAAAATCACAGCTTCTAGAAGGTTTACATGATTTCTTAAAAAACACGAGTTTTTAGAAAATTTGATTTATTTCATAAATGGAATCAACAAAGTATGCACATTCTATGTAATAACGACTTTCTAAAGTTTTCGCATGCGTCCGGAAATAAGAAAAGCTTACTTCCGTCGGTTTTTTAAAATCACAGCTTCTAGAAGGATTACATGATTTCTTAAAAAACACGAGTTTTTAGAAAATGTGATTTATTTCAAAAATGGAATCAACAAAGTATGCACATTCTATGTCATAACGACTTTCTATAGTTTGCGCATGCGCAATCTATGCACATTCTACGTAATAATGACTTTCTATTGTTTGCGCATGCGTCCGGAAATAAGAAAAGCTTAATTCCCCCCTTTTTTTAAATTCACATCTTCTAGAAGGTTTAGATGAATTCTTAAAAAAAAAATGAGTTTTTAGAAAATTCCATTTATTTCATAAATGGAATCAACAAAGTTTGCACATTCTACGTCATAACGACTTTCTATAGTTTGCGCATGTGTCTGGAAATAAGAAAAGCGTAATTCCCCCCGTTTTTTAAAATCACAGCTTCTAGAAGGTTTACGTGATTTATTAAAAAACACGAGTTTTTCGAAAATGTGATTTATTTCATAAATGGAATTAACAAAGTATGCACATTCTATGTCATAACGCCTTTCTATAGTTTGCGCATGCGCAAACTATGCACATTCTACGTGATAACGACTTTCTATAGTTTGCACATGCGTCCGGAAATAAGAAAAGCTTACTTCCGCCAGCTTCTAGAAGGTTTAGATGAATTCCTAAAAAACACGAGCTTTTAGAAAATGTGATTTATTTCATAAATGGAATCAACAAAGTATGCACATTCTACTTCATAACAACTTTCTATAGTTTGCACATGGGTCCGAAAATAAGAAAAGCTTAATTCCCCCTGTTTTTTAAAATCACAGCTTCTAGAAGGTTTACATGATTGCTTAAAAAACACGACTTTTTAGAAAATGTGATTTATTTCATAAATGGAATCAACAAACCATACACATTCTACGCAATAATGAATTTCTATAATTTGCGCATGCGTACGGAAATAAGAAAAGCTTCCTTCCGCCAGTTTTTTAAAAGCACGGCTTCTAGAAGGTTTACATGATTTCTTAAAAAACACGAGTTTTTAGAAAATGTGATTTATTTCATAAATGGAATCAACAAAGTATGCACATTCTACGTATTAACGACTTTCTATAGTTTGCGCATGCGTCCGGAAATAAGAAAAGCTTCCTTCCGCCAGTTTTTTAAAATCACAGCTTCTAGAAGGTTTACATGATTTCTTAAAAAACACGAGTTTTTAGAAGATGTGATTTATTTCAAAAATGGAATCAACAAAGTATGCACATTCTATGTCATAACGAATTTCTATAGTTTGCGCATGCGCAAACTATGCACATTCTACGTAATAACGACTTTCTATAGTTTGCGCATGCGTCCGGAAATAAGAAAAGCTTACTTCCGCCGGTTTTTTAAAATCACAGCTTCTAGAAGGATTACATGATTTCTTAAAAAACACGAGTTTTTAGAAAATGTGATTTATTTCAAAAATGGAATCAACAAAGTATGCACATTCTATGTCATAACGACTTTCTATAGTTTGCGCATGCGCAAACTATGCACATTCTACGTAATAACGACTTTCTATAGTTTGCGCATGCGTCCGAAAATAAGTAATTCTTAATTCCCCCCTTTTTTAAATTAACAACTTCTAGAAGGTTTAGATGAATTCTTAAAAAACACGAGTTTTTAGAAAATGTGATTTATTTCATAAATGGAATCAACAAACTATTCACATTCTACGTAATAACGACTTTCTATAGTTTGCGCATGCGTCCGGAAATAAGAAAAGCTTCCTTCCTGTAGGACCCCTCCTTTAGGGTCCCCTTGAACTGAACCTGAAACTTTAAAAACTTCATACAAACAAATTAGCCATTATAGTTATTGAAAAAAATAAAATAAAAGAGTGAATAACTTAACAAAAATAAGCAAACCTTAACCTGTCAACCCGATCCAGCTGGTCCATTGTTGTCTGCGTCTTCCGTAGGATCCCTCCAGCAAAGCTCGTATAACCATAGGCGAAGCAACCGTTAGCTTCGCCACCCAACCATAGGCTCATGCTTTCAGTCGCATGGCCTCCCCCGAGCTTTGGGTTGTAGAGCTCACACAAGTATTTCAGAAATTCAGCTTGGGCTTCCCTTCCCACCAGGATTTCTAAGCCAAACCCTTAGATAGCAGCAAGTCTTTGAGGCATTTGAAAATTACGACAATCGTCCAAATTATGGCCCCCCTTACCCATTCCTTAAGCCTTCCTTATAAAGGGAAATCTCCTGTGACACATGTCGCTTCATGCATAATTAAATATTTTTAATTATTTATTTAATTAAAACACTCACCCATCCAAGTGTCAATTTCTCTGGGAAGTGCACCTACATCCCTAAGTTTGCTCTAGTTTGTCCCCCAGATATTTTAATCAACTCCTAGCTTTTAGTTGACTAGGTGTCTAATCTATTTTGCTCCTAAATAATAATTTCTATTATTTTAAATGCTCAACAAAATAACTATTCATGTGCAAATGTCTAAGCTATTGTTATGCATTTGCTAAGTAATAATCTAGAGTTATTCTCCTAAGTTTTTATGCAGTTTAATTTAACAATCAAACTCACTAGGATCACGGTGCCGCGTCATTGGGCTCCTGGTTCCTTAATTTTTTAATCCCCTGACATGGCACCACTCCGTCGGTTCCAATCATCCATGGTTTCCATTCCTTGGCATGGTACCACCTCGTTGGGTCCTTGCGTCCATTCTTTTCGTTCTCGACAGGGTACCGCATCGTTGGGCCCTTCTGCCACCATCTTTCCGTTTTGACTTGCGGGAACTCTTGTAGGGATTTTAGGAATCGTTACCATCCATCCTCTGTCTACATGCTATCTAGGGACTAATGGCGCTAAGGAGTGAGTCCGTTCTCACTGCGCGCCCCTCAACTCGTACGTGACCAGCTCCGTCGTGGCCCACCTCGTACGCCCTCACGCATTCCTCTTGAGCAAGCGGATCAATGCTTATCTGCTCATGCGTGGTATTCTTGTCGGAAGTCGACATCGTCGTCACTTCCCCTGTGTGTGATTTACCCGTACTCTACGACCCTCCATGTTACTTTTTGTGTCCGTTGGTGAACCGTCTCACTTGTTTCTACACACACTTCTCACAACAAATTATCAGTAGCACTGTTCTCAACAATCATCATCTGGTTTCTAACTCTAGCATTGTTAAACATTTATGATTTATTCAAACTGCTCATTCATCTTATCAAATATACATTTCGTCGCCAAATACATAATCACCATACAGCTAGTCGTTAAGCATTATTCATGTGTACAATTTTCATATCAAAGTTAATCGTTAAACAACATGAAATCGTCCATTCACAATAACTACCCAAATGCACATATATCAATCAATCGTAATCATAAATATGCTCAAAATAAAATCATAGGGTTATTTTATTAATGTTTCAAACAGTCGGGTGACTCAGTAGGTGCCCTCAATGTCTATAGTAGTCTAGGGGCACTACATACACCCCTACTTATCTAGAACTTCGTCCCGAAGTTAAGAATAAAAATGGAAAGTTATGACGCATCTCAGTTGCATCCTCCCAAATCGTAGAGCTAGGACTGTAACTGTCCTACTGCACTTTGACTTGATCAAACAGGGCTAATCATTAAGCAAGATGTAATCAATCAATTATCCCACTCCACATGTATAATTTAATTCCTTAATTCATTTATCAATTATTGTCGTCATTCCCATCTTCAAGTTTTCCTCAATCGGTTAAGACATAACAAGGCTCAAGAGACCATTATATCGAAGTTTTTCAGCTGGGTCACTCGACAGGTGCCCTTAAGGTCCACAGTCATTCTAGGGGCATTACATTCTATCTCAATCAGTTGAGCATATCCAACATTCAGTCATTCTATCTCAATCAGTCGAGCATTCATCAAGTAAAGTAATAGTTTCTATAACCGTCCTTCAAGCATTTTCAAAGTAAATTCAAATGGTTCGTGTTTTACTTAGCCGGTTCATTTCGAAACTAGTACCTCATTATTCTAAACATTTAAGGTACCGAGGTGGGCATTAAAAACACGACTTTTTAAAAAATTTGATTTATTTCATAAATGGAATCAACAAAGTATGCACATTCAATAAAAAAACAACTTTCGAAAGTTTGCGCATGCATCCGGAAATATGAAAAGATTACTTCCGCCAGTTTTTTAAAATCACAGCTTCTAGAAGGTTTACATGATTTCTTAAAAAACACTAGTTTTTAGAAAATGTGATTTATTTCATAAATGGAATCAACAAAGTATGCACATTCTACATAATAACGACTTTCTATAGTTTGCGCATGCGTCCGGAAATAAGAAAAGCTTACTTCCGCCAGTTTTTTAAAACCACAGCTTCTAGAAGGTTTACATGATTTCTTAAAAAACACGAGTTTTTAGAAAATGTGATTTATTTCATAAATGGAATCAACAAAGTATGCACATTCTATATAATAACGACTTTCTAAAGTTTGTGCATGCGTCCGTAAATAAGAAAAGCTTACTTCCGCCAGTTTTTTAAAATCACAGCTTCTAGAAGGTTTACATGATTTCATAATAAACACGAGTTTTTAGAAAATGTGATTTATTTCATAAATGGAATCAACAAAGTATGCACATTCTACGTAGTAACTACTTTCTATAGTTTGCGCATGAGTCCAGAAATATGAAAAGCTTACTTCCGCCAGTTTTTTAAAATCACAGCTTCTAGAAGGTTTACATGATTTCTTAAAAAACATGAGTTTTTAGAAAATGTGATTTATTTCATAAATGGGATCAACAAAGTATGCACATTCTATGTCATAACGACTTTCTATAGTTTGCGCATGCGCAAACTATGCACATTCTACGTAATAACGACTTTCTATAGTTTAAGCATGCATCCGGAAATAAGAAAATCTTACTTCCCCCCTTTTTTTAAATTCACAGCTTCTAGAAGGTTTAGATGAATTCTTAAAAACCACGAGTTTTTAGAAAATGTGATTTATTTCATAAATGGAATCAACAAGGTATGCATATTCTACGTAGTAATGACTTTCTATAGTTTGCGCATGAGTCCGGAAATAAGAAAAGCTTCCTTCCGCCAGTTTTTTAAAACAACAGCTTCTAGAAGGTTTAAATGATTTCTTAAAAAACAGGAGTTTTTAGAACATGTGATTTATTTCATCAATGTAATTAACAAAGTATGCACATTCTACGAAATAACGACTTTCTATAATTTGCGCATGCGTCTGGAAATAATAAAAGCTTACTTCCGCCAGTTTTTTAAAATCACAGCTTCTAGAAGGTTTACATGATTTCTTAAAAAACCCGAGTTTTTAGAAAATGTGATTTATTTCATAAATGGAATCAACAAAGTATGCACATTCTATGTCATAAGGACTTTCTATAGTTTGCGCATGCGTAAACTATGCACATTCTACGTAATAACAACTTTCTATAGTTTGCGCATGCGTCCATAAATAAGAAAAGCTTACTTCCCCCCTTTTTTCAAATTCACAGCTTCTAGAAGGTTTAGATGAATTATTAAAAAAAACGAGTTTTTAGAAAATGTGATTTATTTCATAAATAGAATCAACAAAGTTTGCACATTCTACGTCATAACGACTTTCTATAGTTTGCAAATGCGTCCGGAAATAAGAAAAGCTTAATTCCCCCTGTTTTTTAAAATCACAGCTTCTAGAAGGTTTACATGATTTCTTAAAAAACACGAGTTTTTAGAAAATGTGATTTATTTCATAAATGGAATCAACAAAGTATGCACATTCTATGTAATAACGACTTTATATAGTTTGCGCATGCGCAAACTATGCACATTCTTCGTGATAACGACTTTCTATAGTTTGCACATACGTCCGAAAATAAGAATAGCTTACTTTCCCCCTTTTTTCAAATTCACGGCTTCTAGAAGGTTTAGATGAATTCTTAAAGAACACGAGTTTTTAGAAAATGTGATTTATTTCATAAAAAGAATCAACAAAGTTTGCACATTCTACGTCATAACGACTTTCTATAGTTTGCGCATGCGTCCGGAAATAAGAAAAGCTTAATTCCCCCCGTTTTTTAAAATCACAGCTTCTAGAAGGTTTACATGATTTGTTAAAAAACACGAGTTTTTAGAAAATGTGATTTATTTCATAAATGGAATCAACAAACTATGCACATTCTATGTAATAACGACTTTCTATAGTTTGCGCATGCGTCTGGAAATAAGAATAGCTTAATTCCCCCCGTTTTTTAAAATCACAGCTTCTAGAAGGTTTAGATGAATTCTTAAAAAACACGAGTTTTTAGAAAATGTGATTTATTTCATAAATAAAAGCAACAAAGTATGCACATTCTACATCGTAATGACTTTCTATAGTTTGTGCATGCGTCCGGAAATAAGAAAAGCTTACTTCCGCCAGTTTTTTAAAATCACAGCTTCTAGAAGGTTTACATGATTTCTTAAAAAACATGAGTTTTTAGAAAATGTGATTTATTTCATCAATGGAAACAACAAAGTACGCAAATTCTATGTCATAACGACTTTCTAAAGTTTGCGCATGCGCAAACTATGCACATTCTACGTGATAACGACTTTCTATTATTTGCGCATGCGTCCGAAAATAAGAAAAGCTTACTTCCCCCCTTTTTTTAAATTCACAGCTTCTAGAAGGTTTACATGATTTCTTAAAAAACATGAGGTTTTATAAAATGTGATTTATTTCATAAATGGAATCAACAAACTACGCACATTCTATGTAATAACGAATTTCTATAGTTTGCGCAGGCATCCGAAAATAAGAAAAGCTTAATTCCCCCCTTTTTTTTAATTCACAACTTCTAGAAGGTTTAGATGAATTCTTAAAAAACACGAGTTTTTAGAAAATGTGATTTATTTCATCAATGGAATTAACAAAGTGTGCACATTCTACGTAATAACGACTTTCTATAATTTGTGCATGCGTCCGGAAATAAGAAAAGCTTACTTCCGCCAGTTTTTTAAAATCACAGCTTCTAGAAGGTTTACATGATTTCTTAAAAAACACGAGTTTTTAGAACATGTGATTTATTTCATAAATGGAATCAACAAAGTAGGCACATTCTATGTAATAACAACTTTCTAAAGTTTGCGCATGCGTCCAGAAATAAGAAAAGCTTACTTCCGCCAGTTTTTTAAAATCACAGCTTCTAGAAGGTTTACATGATTTCTTAAAAAACACGAGTTTTTAGAAAATGTGATTTATTTCATAAATGGAATCAACAAAGTATGCACATTCTATGTCATAACGACTTTCTATAGTTTGCGCATGCGTAAACTATGCACATTCTACGTAATAACAACTTTCTATAGTTTGCGCATGCGTCCGGAAATAAGAAAAGCTTAATTCCCCCCGTTTTTTAAAATCACAGCTTCTAGAAGGTTTACATGATTTGTTAAAAAACACGAGTTTTTAGAAAATGTGATTTATTTCATAAATGGAATCAACAAACTATGCACATTCTATGTAATAACGACTTTCTATAGTTTGCGCATGCGTCTGGAAATAAGAAAAGCTTAATTCCCCCCGTTTTTTAAAATCACAGCTTCTAGAAGGTTTAGATGAATTCTTAAAAAACACGAGTTTTTAGAAAATGTGATTTATTTCATAAATAAAAGCAACAAAGTATGCACATTCTACATCGTAATGACTTTCTATAGTTTGTGCATGCGTCCGGAAATAAGAAAAGCTTACTTCCGCCAGTTTTTTAAAATCACAGCTTCTAGAAGGTTTACATGATTTCTTAAAAAACACGAGTTTTTAGAAAATGTGATTTATTTCATAAATGGAATCAACAAAGTATGCACATTCGATGTCATAACAACTTTCTAAAGTTTGCGCATGCGCATACTATGCACATTCTACGTGATAATGACTTTCTATAGTTTGCGCATGCGTTCGGAAATAAGAAAAGCTTACTTCCCCCCTTTTTTTAAATTCACAGCTTCTAGAAGGTTTAGATGAATACTTAAAAAACACGGTTTTTTAGAAAATGTGATTTATTTCATCAATGAAATCAACAAACTATGCACATTCTATGAAATAACGACATTCTATAATTTGCGCATGCGTCCGGAAATAAGAAAAGCTTCCTTCCGCCAGTTTTCTAAAATCACAGCTTCTAGAAGGTTTACATGATTTCTTAAAAAACACGAGTTTTTAGAAAATGTGATTTTTTTCATAAATGGAATCAACAAAGTATGCACATTCTATATAATAACGACTTTCTAAAGTTTGTGCATGCGTCCGTAAATAAGAAAAGCTTACTTCCGCCAGTTTTTTAAAATCACAGCTTCTAGAAGGTTTACATGATTTCATAAAAAACACGAGTTTTTAGAAAATGTGATTTATTTCATAAATGGAATCAACAAAGTATGCACATTCTACGTAGTAACGACTTTCTATAGTTTGCGCATGCGTCCGGAAATAAGAAAAGCTTACTTCCACCAGTTTTTTAAAATCACAGCTTCTAGAAGGTTTACATGATTTCTTAAAAAACACAAGTTTTTAGAAAATGTGATTTATTTCATAAATGGGATCAACAAAGTATGCACATTCTATGTCATAACGACTTTCTATAGTTTGTGCATGCGCAAACTATGCACATTGTATGTAATAACGACTTTCTATAGTTTGCGCATGCGTCCGGAAATAAGAAAAGCTTACTTCCCTCCTTTTTTTAAATTCACAGCTTCTAGAAGGTTTAGATGAATTCTTAAAAAACAAGATTTTTTAGAAAATGTGATTTATTTCATCAATAGAATCAACAAACTATGCACATTCTATGAAATAACGACATTCTATAATTTGCGCATGCGTCCAGAAATAAGAAAAGCTTCCTTTCGCCAGTTTTTTAAGATCACAGCTTCTAGAAGGTTTACATGATTTCTTAAAAAACACGAGTTTTTAGAAAATGTGATTTATTTCATAAATGAAATGAACAAAGTATGCACATTCTACGTCATAACAACTTTCTATAGTTTGCGCATCCGTCCGGAAATAAGAAAAGCTTAATTCCCCCCATTTTTTAAAATCACAACTTCTAGAAGGTTTACATGATGTATTAAAAAACACGAGTTTTTATGAAATGTGATTTATTTCATAAATGGAATCAACAAACTATGCACATTCTACGTAATAACGGCTTTCTATAGTTTGTGCATGCGCAAACTATGCACATTCTACGTAATAACAACTTTTTATAGTTTGCGCATGCGTCTGAAAATAAGAAAAGCTTACTTCCCCCCTTTTTTTAAATTCACAGCTTTTAGAAGCTTTAGAGGAATTCTTAAAAAGCACGAGTTTTTAGAAAATGTGATTTATTTGATAAAGGGAATCAACAAAGTATGCAAATTCTACGTCATAACAACTTTCTATAATTTGCGCATCCGTCCGGAAATAAGAAAAGCTTAATTCCCCCCGTTTTTTAAAATCACAGCTTCTAGAAGGTTTACATGATTTCTTAAAAAACACGAGTTTTTAGAAAATGTGATGCACATTCTACGTAATAACGGCTTTCTATAGTTTGCGCATCCGTCCGGAAATAAGAAAAGCTTCCTTCCGGCAGTTTTTTAAAACCACAGCTTCTAGAAGGTTTACATGATTTCTTAAAAAACACGAGTTTTTAGAAAATGTGAATTATTTCATAAATAGAATCAACAAAGTATCCATATTCTACGTAGTAACGACTTTCTATAGTTTGCGCATGCGTCCGGAAATAAGAAAAGTTTACTTCCGCCCTTTTTTTAAATTCACAGCTTCTAGAAGGTTTAGATGAATTCTTAAAAAACACGAGTTTTTAGAAAATGTGATTTATTTCATAAATGGAATCAACAAATTATGCACATTCTACGTAATAACGACTTTCTATAGTTTGCGCATGCGTTCGGAAATAAGAAAAGCTTCGTTCTGCCTGTTTTTTAAAACCACAGCTTCTAGCAGGTTTACATGATTTCTTAAAAAACACGAGTTTTTAGAAAATGTGATTTATTTCTTAAATAGAATCAACAAAGTTTGCACATTCTACGTCATAACGACTTTCTATAGTTTGTGCATGCGTCCGGAAATAAGAAAAGCTTAATTCCCCCCGTTTTTTAAAATCACAGCTTCTAGAAGGTTTACATGATTTCTTAAAAAACACGAGTTTTTAGAAAATGTGATTTATTTCATAAATGGAATCAACAAAGTATGCACATTCTATGTCATAATGAATTTCTATAGTTTTCGCATGCGCAAACTATGCACATTCTACGTAGTAACGACTTTCTATAGTTTGCGCATGCGTCTAGAAATAAGAAAAGCTTACTTCCGCCAGTTTTTTAAAATCACAGCTTCTAGAAGGTTTACATGATTTCTTAAAAAACACTAGTTTTTAGAAAATGTGATTTATTTCATAAATGGAATGAACAAAGTATGCACATTCTATGTAACGACTTGCTAAATTTTGCGCATGCGTCCGGAAATAAGAAAAGCTTACTTCCACTAGTTTTTTTAAAATCACAGCTTCTAGAAGGTTTACATGATTTCTTAAAAAACACGATTTTTTTGAAAATGTGATTTGTTTCATAAATGGAATCAACAAAGTATGCACATTCTATATAATAACGACTTTCTAAAGTTTGTGCATGCGTCCGGAAATAAGAAAAGCCTACTTCCGTCAGTTTTTTTAAATCACAGCTTCTAGAAGGTTTACATGATTTCTTAAAAAACACAAGTTTTTAGAAAATGTGATTTATTTCATAAGTGGTATCAACAAAGTATGCACATTCTATGTCATAACGACTTTCTATAGTTTTATCATGGTCAAACTATGCACATTGTATGTAATAACAACTTTCTATAGTTTGCGCATGCGTCCGGAAATAAGAAAAGCTTACTTCCCCCCTTTTTTTAAATTCACAGCTTCTAGAATGCTTAGATGAATTCTTAAAAAACACGATTTTTTAGAAAATGTGATTTATTTCATCAATGGAATAAACAAAGTATGCACATTCTATGAAATAACGACATTCTATAATTTGCGCATGCGTCTGGAAATAAGAAAAGCTTCCTTTCGCCAGTTTTTTAAAATCACAGCTTCTAGAAGGTTTACATGATTTCTTAAAAAACACGAGTTTTTAGAAAATGTTATTTATTTCATAAATGAAATCAACAAAGTATGCACATTCTACGTCATAACAACTTTCTATAGTTTGCGCATCCGTCCGGAAATAAGAAAAGCTTAATTCCCCCCCTTTTTTAAAATCACAACTTCTAGAAGGTTTACATGATGTCTTAAAAAACACGAGTTTTTAGGAAATGTGATTTATTTCATAAATGGAATCAACAAGGTATGCACATTCTATGTCATAACTACTTTCTATAGTTTGTGCATGCGCAAACTATGCACATTCTACGTAATAACAACTTTTTATAGTTTGCGCATGCGTCCGGAAATAAGAAAAGCTTACTTCCCCCCTTTTTTTAAATTCACAGCTTCTAGAAGCTTTAGAGGAATTCTTAAAAAACACGAGTTTTTAGAAAATGTGATTTATTTCATAAAGGGAATCAACAAAGTATACACATTCTACGTCATAACAACTTTCTATAGTTTGCGCATCCGTCCGGAAATAAGAAAAGCTTAATTCCCCCCGTTTTTTAAAATCAGAGCTTCTAGAAGGTTTACATGATTTCTTAAAAAACACGAGTTTTTAGAAAATGTGATTTATTTCATAAATGGAATCAACAAACTATGCACATTCTACGTAATAACGGTTTTCTATAGTTTGCGCATGCGTCCGGAAATAAGAAAAGCTTCCTTTTGCCTGTTTTTTAAAACCACAGCTTATAGCAGGTTTACATGATTTCATAAAAAACACGAGTTTTTAGAAAATGTGATTTATTTCATAAATAGAATCAACAAAGTTTGCATATTCTACGTCATAACGACTTTCTATAGTTTGTGCATGCGTCCGGAAATAAGAAAAGCTTAATTCCCCCCGTTTTTTAAAATCACAGCTTCTAGAAGGTTTACATGATTTCTTAAAAAACACGAGTTTTTAGAAAATGTGATTTATTTCATAAATGGAATCAACAAACTATGCACATTCTACGTAATAACGGTTTTCTATAGTTTGCGCATGCGTCCAGAAATAAGAAAAGCTTACTTCCGCCAGTTTTTTAAAATCACAGCTTCTAGAAGGTTTACATGATTTCTTACAAAACACTAGTTTTTAGAAAATGTGATTTATTTCATAAATGGAATCAACAAAGTATGCACATTCTATGTAACGACTTTCTAAATTTTGTGCATGCGTCCGGAAATAAGAAAAGCTTACTTCCACTAGTTTTTTAAAATCACTGCTTCTAGAAGGTTTACATGATTTCTTGAAAAACACGAGTTTTTAGAAAATGTGATTTATTTCATAAATGGAATCAACAAAGTATGCACATTCTTTGTCATAACGACTTTCTATAGTTTGTGCATGCGCAAACTATGCACATTCTATGTAATAACGAATTTCTATAGTTTGCGCATGCGTCCGGAAATAAGAAAAGCTTACTTACCCCCTTTTTTAAATTCACAGCTTCTAGAAGGTTTACATGATTTCTTAAAAAACACGAGTTTTTAGAAAATGTGATTTATTTCATAAATGGAATCAACAAAGTTTGCACGTTCTACATAGTATGGACTTTCTATAGTTTGCGCATGCGTCCAGAAATAAGAAAAGCTTACTTCCGCCAGTTTTTTAAAATCACAGCTTCTAGAAGGTATGCACATTCTATGTCATAACGACTTTCTATAGTTTGCGCATGCGCAAACTATGCACATTCTACATGATAACGACCTTCTATAGTTTGCGCATGCGTCCGGAAATAAGAAAAGCTTACTTCCCGCCATTTTTTAAATTCACAGCTTCTAGAAGGTTTAGATGAATTCTTAAAAAACACGAATTTTTAGAAAATGTGATTTATTTCATAAATGGAATCAAAAAAGTATGCACATTTTATGTAATAACGACTTTCTAAAGTTTGCGCATGCGTCCGGAAATATGAAAAGCTTACTAATGCCAGTTTTTTAAAGTCACAGCTTCTAGAAGGTTTACATGATTTCTTAAAAAACACCAGTTTTTAGAAAATGTGATTTATTTCATAAATGGAATCAACAAACTATGCACATTCTACGTAATAACGACTTTCTTTTTTTTGCTCATGCGTCCAGAAATAAGAAAAGCTTACTTCCGCCAGTTTTTTAAAACCACAGCTTCTAGAAGGTTTACATGATTTCTTAAAAAACACGAGTTTTTAGAAAATGTGATTTATTTCATAAATGGAATCAACAAACTATGCACATTCTATGTAATAACGACTTTCTAAAGTTTGCGCATGCGTCAGGAAATATGAAAAGCTTAATTCCTCCAGTTTTTTAAAATCATAGCTTCTAGAAGGTTTACATGATTTCTTAAAAAACATGAGTTTTTAGAAAATTTGATTTATTTCATAAATGGAATCAACAAAGTCTGCACATTCTATGTCATAACGACTTTCTATAGTTTGCGCATGCGCAAACTATGCACATTCTACGTAATAACGACTTTCTATAGTTTGCGCATGCGTCCGGAAATAAGAAAAGCTTACTTCCCCCCTTTTTTTAAATTCACAGCTTCTAGAAGGTTTAGATGAATTCTTAAAAAACACGATTTTTTAGAAAATGTGATTTATTTCATCAATGGAATCAACAAACTATGCACATTCTACGAAATAACGGCATTCTATAGTTTGCGCATCTGTCCGGAAATAAGAAAAGCTTCCTTCTGCCAGTTTTTTAAAATCACAGCTTCTAGAAGGTTTACATGATTTCTTAAAAAACACGAGTTTTTAGAAAATGTGATTTATTTCATAAATGGAATCAACAAAGTATGCACATTCTATGTCATAACGACTTTCTATAGTTTGCGCATGCGCAAACTATGCACATTCTATGTAATAACGAATTTCTATAGTTTGTGCATGCGTCCGGAAATAAGAAAAGCTTACTTCCCCCCATTTTTTAAATTCATAGCTTCTAGAAGGTTTAGATGAATTCTTAAAAAACACGCGTTTTTAGAAAATGTGATTTATTTCATAAATTTAATCAACAAAGTATGCACATTCTACATAGTAATGACTTTCTTTAGTTTGCGCATGCGTCCGGAAATAAGAAAAGCTTACTTCCGCCAGTTTTTTAAAATCACAGCTTCTAGAAGGTTTACATGACTTCTTAAAAAACACGAGTTTTTAGAAAATGTGATTTATTTCATCAATGGAAACAACAAAGTATGCACATTCTATGTCATAACGACTTTCTAAAGTTTGCACGTGCGCAAAATATGCACATTCTACGTGATAACGACTTTCTATTGTTTGCGCATGCGTACTTCCCGCCTTTTTTTAAATTCAAAGCTTCTAGAAGGTTTACATTATTTCTTAAAAAACACGACTTTTTAGAAAATGTGATTTATTTCATAAATGTAATCAACAAAGTATGCAGATTCTTTTTTCATAATGACTTTCTATAGTTTGTGCATGCGCAAACTATGCACATTCTATGTCATAACGACTTTCTATAGTTTGTGCATGCGTCCGGAAATAAGAAAAGCCTAATTCCCCCCGTTTTCTAAAATCACAGCTTCTAGAAGGTTTTCTAAAATGTGATTTTTTTCATAAATGGAATCAACAAAGTATGCACATTGTATGTCATAACGAATTTCGATAGTTTGTGCATCCGCAAACTATGGATATTCTACGTGATAACGACTTTCTATAGTTTGCGCATGCGTCCGGAAATAAGAAAAGGTTACTTCCCCCATTTTTTTAAATGCACAGCTTCTAGAAGGTTTAGATGAATTCTTAAAAAACACGAGTTTTTAGGAAATGTGATTTATTTCATAAATGGAATCGACAAACTATGCACAGTCTAAGTAATAACGACTTTCTATAGTTTGCGCATGCGTCCAGAAATAAGAAAAGCTTCCTTCCGCCAGTTTTTTAAAGCCACAACTTCTAGAAGGTTTACATGATTTCTTAAAAAACACGAGTTTTTAGAAAATATGATTTCTTTTCTAAATGGAATCAACAAAGTATGTAGATTCTATGTAATAACGACTTTCTAAAGTTTGCGCATGCATACAGAAATATGAAAAGCTTACTTCCGCCAGTTTGTTAAAATCACAGCTTCTAGAAGGTTTACATGATTTCTTAAAAAACACGAGTTTTTAGAAACTGTGATTTATTTCATAATTGGAATCAACAAAGTATGCACATTCTACGTCATAACGACTTTCTATAGTTTGTGCATGCATCTGGAAATAAGAAAAGCTTAATTCCCCCCGTTTTTTAAAATCACAGCTTCTAGAAGGTTTACATGATTTCTTAAAAAACACGAGTTTTTAGAAAATGTGATTTATTTCATAAATGGAATCAACAAAGTATGCACATTCTATGTCATAACGACTTTCTGTAGTTTGCGCATGTGTAAACTATGCACATTCTACATAATAGTTACTTTCTATAGTTTGCGCATGCATCCGGAAATAAGAAAAGCTCACTTCCCCCCTTTTTTTAAATTCACGGCTTCTAGAAGGTTTAGATGAATTCTTAAAAAACACGAGTTTTTAGAAAATCTGATTTATTTCATAAATGGAATCCACAAACTATGCACATTCTACGTAATAACGACTTTCTATAGTTTGCGCATGCGTCAAGAAGTAAGAAAAGCTTACTTCCCCCCTTTTTTTAAATTCACAACTTCTAGAAGGTTTAGATGAATTCTTGAAAAACACGAGTTTTTAGAAAATGTTCTTTATTTCATAAATGGAATCATCAAAGTTTGCACATTCTATGTCATAACAACTTTCTATAGTTTGCGCATGCGTCCGGAAATAAGAAAAGCTTAATTCCCCCCATTTTTAAAATCATAGCTTCTAGAAGGTTTACATGATTTCTTAAAAAACACGACTTTTTAGAAAATGTGTTTTATTTCATCAATGGAATCAACAAACTATGCACATTCTACATAATAACGACTTTCTATAGTTTGCGCATGCGTCTGGAAATAAGAAAAGCTTCCTTCCGCCAGTTTTTTAAAACCACAGCTTCTAGAAGGTTTACATGATTTCTTAAAAAACACGAGTTTTTAGAAAATGTCATTTATTTCATAAATGCAATCAACAAAGTATGCACATTCTAAATAGTAATGACTTTCTATATTTTGCGCATGCGTCCGGAAATAAGAAAAGCTTAATTCCCCCTGCTTTTTAAAATTACAACTTCTAGGAGGTTTACATGATTTCTTAAAAAACACGAGTTTTTAGAAAATGTGATTTATTTCATAAGTGGAATCAACAAAGTATGCACATTCTACATCATAACAACTTTCTATAGTTTGCGCATGCTTCCGGAAATAAGAAAAGCTTAATTCCCCCTGTTTTTTAAAATCACAGCTTCTAGGAGGTTTACATGATTTCTTAAAAAATACGAGTTTTTAGAAAATGTGATTTATTTCATAAATGGAATCAACAAAGTATGCACATTCTATGTAATGGCGACTTTCTAAAGATTGCGCATGTCTTCGGAAATAAGAAAAGCTTACTTCCCCACTTTTTTTAAATTCACATCTTCTAGAAGGTTTAGATGAATTCTTAAAAAACACGAGTTTTTAGAAAATGTGATTTATTTAATAAATGGAATCAACAAACTATGCACATTCTACGTAATAATGACTTTCTATAGTTTGCGCATGCGTCCGGAAATAAGAAAAGCTTACTTCCCTCCTTTTCTTAAATTCACAGCTTCTAGAAGGTTTAGATGAATTCTTAAAAAACACGAGTTTTTAGAAAATATGATTTATTTCATAAATGGAATCAACAAACTATGCACATTCTACGTAATAACGACTTTCTATAGTTTGCACATGCGTCCGGAAATAAGAAAAGCTTCCTTCCGCCAGTTTTTAAAACCACAGATTCTAGAAGGTTTACATGATTTCTTGAAAAACACAAGTTTTTAGCAAATGTGATTTATTTCATAAATGGAA
This sequence comes from Larix kaempferi, assembly GCA_027924585.1. NCBI lineage: Eukaryota > Viridiplantae > Streptophyta > Pinopsida > Pinales > Pinaceae > Larix > Larix kaempferi. Next base: position 46,434,391 of record BSBM01000217.1, read on the forward strand.
TCAACAAAGTATGCACATTCTATGTAATAACGACTTTCTAAAGTTTGCGCATGCGTCCGGAAATATGAAAAGTTTACTTCCGCTAGTTTTTTAAAATCACAGCTTCTAGAAGGTTTACATGATTTCTTAAAAAACACGAGTTTTTAGGAAATGTGATTTATTTCATAAATGGAATCAACAAAGTATGCACATTCTATGTCATAAAGACTTTCTATAGTTTGCGCATGCGCAAACTATGCACATTCTACGCAATAACAACTTTCTATAGTTTGCGCATGCGTCCGGAAATAAGAAAACCTTACTTCCCCCCTTTTTTCAAATTCACAGCTTCTAGAAGGTTTAGATGAATTTTTAAAAAACACGAGTTTTTAGAAAATGTGATTTATTTCAATATAAAATCAACAAATTTTGCACATTCTACGTCATAACGATTTTCTATAGTTTGCGCATGCGTCCGGAAATAGGAAAAGCTTAATTCCGCTCGTTTTTTAAAATCACAGATTCTAGAAGGTTTACATGATTTCTTAAAAAACACGAGTTTTTAGAAAATGTGATTTATTTCATCAATGGAATCAACAAAGTATGCACATTCTATGTCATAACGACTTTCTATAGTTTGCACATGCGCAAACTATGCACATTCTACGTGATAACGACTTTCTATAGTTTGCGCATGCGTCCGGAAATAAGAAAAGCTTACTTTCCCCCTTTTTTTAAAATCATAGCTTCTAGAAGGTTTACATGATTTCTTAAAAAACACGAGTTTTTAGAAAATGTGAATTATTTAATAAATGGAATCAACAAAGTATGCACATTCTATGTCATAAAGACTTTCTAAAGTTTGCGCATGCTTCCGGAAATATGAAAAGCTTACTTCCGCCAGTTTTTTAAAATCACAGCTTCTAGAAGGTTTACATGATTTCTTAAAAAACACGAGTTTTTAGAAAATGTGATTTATTTCATAAATGGAATCAACAAAGTATGCACATTCTATGTAATAACGACTTTCTAAAGTTTGCGCATGCGTCCGGAAATAAGAAAAGCTTACTTCCCCCCTTTTTTTAAATTCACATCTTCTAGAAGGTTTAGATGAATTCTTAAAAAACACGAGTTTTTAGAAAATGTGATTTATTTCATAAATGGAATCAACAAAGTATGCACATGCTACGTCATAAAAAATTTCTATAGTTTGCGCATGCGTCTGGAAATAAGAAAAGCTTACTTCCCCCCTTTTTTTAAATTCACAGCTTCTAGAAGGTTTCAATGAATTCTTAAAAAACACGAGTTTTTAAAAAATATGATTTATTTAATAAATGGAATCAACAAACTATGCACATTCTACGTAAAAACGACTTTCTATAGTTTGCGCATGCGTCCGGAAATAAGAAAAGCTTCCTTCCGCCAGTTTTTAAAAACCACAGATTCTAGAAGGTTTACATGATTTCTTAAAAAACACAAGTTTTTAGAAAATGTGATTTATTTCATAAATGCTATCACCAAAGTATGCACATTCTATGTAATAACGACTTTCTAAAGTTTGCGCATGTGTCCCGAAATATGAAGAGCTTACTTCTGCCAGTTTTTTAAAATCACAGCTTCTAGAAGGTTTACATCATTTCTTAAAAAACACGAGTTTTTAGGAAATGTGATTTATTTCATAAATGGAATCAACAAAGTATGCACATTCTATGTCATAACGACTTTCTATAGTTTGCGCATGCGCAAACTATGCACATTCTACGCAATAACAACTTTCTATAGTTTGCGCATGCGTCCAGAAATAAGAAAAGCTTACTTCCCCCCTTTTTTCAAATTCACAGCTTCTAGAAGGTTTAGATGAATTCTTAAAAAACACGAGTTTTTAGAAAATGTGATTTATTTCAAAATAAAATCAACAAAGTTTGCACATTCTACGTCATAACGACTTTCAATAGTTTGCACATGCGTCCGGAAATAAGAAAAGATTACTTCCGCCAGTTTTTTAAAATCACAGCTTCTAGAAGGTTTACATGATTTCTTAAAAAACACGAGTTTTTAGAAAATGTGATTTATTTCATAAATGGAATCAACAAAGTATGCACATTCTATGTAATAACGACTTTCTAAAGTTTGCGCATGCGTCCGGAAATAAGAAAAGCTTACTTCCCCCCTTTTTTTAAATTCACATCTTCTAGAAGGTTTAAATGAATTCTTAAAAAACACGAGTTTTTAGAAAATGTGATTTATTTCATCAATGGAATCAACAAACTATGCACATTCTACGTAATAACGACTTTCTATAGTTTGCGCATGCGTCCGGAAATAAGAAAAGCTTACTTCCCCCCTTTTTTTAAATTCACAGCTTCTAGAAGGTTTAGATGAATTCTTAAAAAACACGAGTTTTTAAAAAATATGATTTATTTCATAAATGGAATCAACAAACTATGCACATTCTACGTAAAAACGACTTTCTATATTTTGCGCATGCGTCCGGAAATAAGAAAAGCTTCCTTCCGCCAGTTTTTAAAAACCACAAATTCTAGAAGGTTTACATGATTTCTTAAAAAACACAAGTTTTTAGAAAATGTGATTTATTTCATAAATGCTATCAACAAAGTATGCACATTCTATGTAATAACGACTTTCTAAAGTTTGCGCATGCGTCCCGAAATATGAAAAGCTTACTTCCGCCAGTTTTTTAAAATCACAGCGTCTAGAAGGTTTACATCATTTCTTAAAAAACACGAGTTTTTAGGAAATGTGATTTATTTCATAAATGGAATCAACAAAGTATGCACATTCTATGTCATAACGACTTTCTATAGTTTGCGCATGCGCAAACTATGCACATTCTACACAATAACAACTTTCTATAGTTTGCCCATTCGTCCAGAAATAAGAAAAGCTTACTTCCCCCCTTTTTTCAAATTCACAGCTTCTAGAAGGTTTAGATGAATTCTTAAAAAACACGAGTTTTTAGAAAATGTGATTTATTTCAAAATAAAATCAACAAAGTTTGCAAATTCTGCGTCATAACGACTTTCTATAGTTTGCGCATGCGTCCAGAAATAGGAAAAGCTTAATTCCCCTCGTTTTTTAAAATCACATATTCTAGAAGGTTTACATGATTTCTGAAAAAACACGAGTTTTTAGAAAAGGTGATTTATTTCATCAATGGAATCAACAATGTATGCACATTCTATGTCATAACGACTTTCTATAGTTTGCGCATGCGCAAACTATGCACATTCTACGCGATAACAACTTTCTATAGTTTGCGCATGCGTCAGGAAATAAGAAAAGCTTACTTCCCCCCTTTTTTTAAATTCACAGCTTCTAGAAGGTTTAGATGAATTCTTAAAAAACACGAGTTTTTAGAAAATGTGATTTATTTCATAAATGGAATTAACAAACTATGCACATTCTACGTAATAACGACTTTCTATAGTTTGCGCATGCGTACGGAAATAAGAAAAGCTTCCTTCCGCCAGTTTTTTAAAACCACAGCTTCTAGCAGGTTTACATGATTTCTTGAAAAACATGAGTTTTTAGAAAATGTGATTTATTTCATAAATAGAATCAACAAAGTTTGCAAATTCTACGTCATAACGACTTTTTATAGTTTGCGCATGCGTCCAGAAATAAGAAAAGCTTAATTCCCCCCATTTTTTAAAATCACAGTTTCTAGAAGGTTTACATCATTTCTTAAAAAACTTGAGTTTTTAGAAAATGTGATTTATTTCATAAATGGAATCAACAAAGTATGCACATTCTATGTCATAACAACTTTCTATAGTTTGCGCATGTGCAAACTATGCACATTCTACATAATAACGACTTTCTATAGTTTGCTCATGCGTCCGGAAAAAAGAAAACGTTACTTCCCCCCTTTTTTTTAATTCACGGCTTCTAGAAGGTTTAGATGAATTCTTATAAAACACGAGTTTTTAGAAAATGTGATTTATTTCATAAATGGAATCCAAAAACTTTGCACATTCTACGTCATAACGACTTTCTATCTTTTGCGCATGCGTCCTGAAATAAGAAAAGCCTAATTCCCCCTGTTTTTTAAAATCACAGCTTCTAGAAGGTTTACATGATTTCTTAAAAAACAAGAGTTTTTAGAAAATGTGATTTATTTCATAAATGGAATCAACAAAGTATGCACATTCTATGTCATAACGAATTTCGATAGTTTGCGCATGCGCAAACTATGGACATTCTACGTGATAACGACTTTCTATAGTTTGCGCATGCGTCCGGAAATATGAAAAGCTTACTTCCGCCAGTTTTTTAAAATCACAGCTTCTAGAAGGTTTACATGATTTCTTTAAAAACATGAGTTTTTAGAAAATGTGATTTATTTCATAAATGGAATAAACAAAGTATGCACATTCTACGTCATAACAATTTTCTATAGTTTGCGCATCCGTCCGGAAATAAGAAAATCTTAATTCCCCCCGTTTTTTAAAATCACAGCTTCTAGAAGGTTTACATGATGTCTTAAAAAACACGAGTGTTTAGGAAATGTGATTTATTTCATAAATGGAATCAACAAAGTATGCACATTCTATGTCATAACGAATTTCTATAGTTCTCGCATGCGCAAACTATGTGTTAATATTTAATATGCTAAGACTGAAAATAGAAGAATTACATTCCATTTCACAATAATAGCATATACAGGATCACTGAAGAAACAACAAGCATAGCATAAACACAAGAGACACAGATTTATCCTGGGAAACCCTCATGGGGTAGAAAACCCAGTAAAGCTTCCTCAATATAGATGACCAGCAATACACAAAGATGCAAACCAAAGATATGATCTCCTCCTCCACCATATCAGACCTCTCCTCCACAAGTGCGCTATCCTCAAGTGAGTGTGTGTGTCAAATGAGGAACACACCTCCTCTATTTATACACTACACTGACATGTATTTTACACAGGTACACGTAGGCTCGTATTTAACCAATGGGTTAAATACCCCACTACAACTGATTGGACCGACCCCTCTAGGGTGGTCTAATAACCCTTTGACCCACATAACACATAAAGGGCCGACCTCCACTAGGGAAGTCTAATAACCCAAGTTACCACATTCTGACGGAGGAATAAACATCTCCGGATATACAATAAGATCTTTACGGAGGAATGAAACATCTCCGGAATAATAAAGTACAAATATAATATTCTTGAAGTTACAATATCTCAACACTCCCCCTTAACGAGAAGGATATTATAACAACATCTGCACGAGCAAGGAGTCATCAACATCGTACATGATACATCTATAAATCATTGGAAGCTTTCTCAACATCATCAGTAACTCAAACAGTTACTGGAACATCTTCAATACTGGAACATCGACATCTTCAGTATTGAGTCTTTATCTTCTGTAGCACTTGAACAGCTACAACAATATCATCATCTGGATCCTCACGATTATCGTCATCACATGATCATCAGCATCGTCATCTCACGATCATCAGCATCGTCATCACACGATCATCAGCATCGTCATCTCACGATCATCAGCATTGTCATCTCACGATCATCAGCATCGTCATCACACGATCATCAGCATCGTCATCACACGATCATCAGCATCATCATCACACGATCATCAGCATCGTCATCACACGATCATCATCATCGTCATCTCACTATCATCAGCATCGTCATCTCACGATCATCAGCATCGTCATCACACGATCATCAGCATCGTCATCACACGATCAGCAGCATCGTCATCAAATGATCAGAAACATCGTCATCTAGATCATCACGATCAGCAGCATTGTCATCTAGATCATCACGATCAGCAGCATCGTCATCTAGATCATCACGATCAACAACATCATCAATACAAGTATAAATATCATTAATACAAGTATCCTCATCAATACAAGTATACACATCATCAATACAAGTATCCTCATCAATACAAGTATACACATCATCAATACAAGTATCCTCATCAATACAAGTATACACATCATCAATACAAGTATCCTCATCAATACAAGTATACACATCATCAATACAAGTATACACAATAGCAGCATACCCTGCAACACACAAGATCCAATTACGGGATGATCAATCCCTCTCACTTTAGGACATAGGTCCAAGGATGATACAATCCTGATCTACTTACGGGATGATCAGTCCCTCTTGGTTTAAGACAACTCTCATGTCCATGGATGATGCAATCCAGATCAACTTACAGGATGATCAATCCTTATCACTTTAAGACACCTCACCATGTCTAGGGACGAGGAAATCCCAATCTATTTACTGGATGATTAGTCCTTATCACTTTAAGACATCTCACCATGTCTAGGGACGAGGCAATCCCAATCTATTTACAGGATGATTAGTCCTTATCACTTTAAAACATCTCACCATGTCTAGGGATGAGGAAATCCCAATCTATTTACAGGATGATTAGTCCTTATCAGTTTAAGACATCTCACCATGTCTAGGGACGAGGCAATCCCAATCTATTTACAGGATGATTAGTCCTTATCAGTTTAAGACATCTCACCATGTCTAGGGATGAGGCAATCCCAATCTATTTACAGGATGATTAGTCCTTATCAGTTTAAGACATCTCACCATGTCTAGGGATGAGGCAATCCCAATCTATTTACAGGATGATTAGTCCACTCAATCTCATTTAGGACTATCCTTCCTTTCAAAATTACTGGATTTACTGTCCAAAAATGATTTAATCCACTCAATTCATTTAGGAATATCCTTCCTTTCGAAATTACTGGATTTACTGTCCAAGGATGATTTAATCCACTCAATTCATTTAGGACTATCCTTCCTTTCGGAATTACTGGATTTACTGTCCAAGGATGATTTAATCCACTCAATTCATTTAGGACTATCCTTCCTTTCGGAATTACTGGATTTACTGTCCAAGGATGATTTAATCCACTCAATTCATTTAGGACTATCCTTCCTTTCGAAATTACTGGATTTACTGTCCAAGGATGATTTAATCCACTCAATTCATTTAGGACTATCCTTCCTTTCGAAATTACTGGATTTACTGTCCAAGGATGATTTAATCCACTCAATTCATTTAGGACTATCCTTCCTTTCGGAATTACTAGATTTACTGTCCAAGGATGATTTTATCCACTCAATTCATTTAGGACTATCCTTCCTTTCGGAATTACTGGATTTACTGTCCAAGGATGATTTAATCCACAACCGTACATTTAGGACCAATGTCCAAGGATGACTTAATCCTCAACCGTACATTTAGGACCTACGTCCAAGGATGACTTAATCCTCAACCGTACATTTAGGACCTACGTCCAAGGATGACTTAATCCCCAACCGTACATTTAGGACCTACATCCAAGGATGACTTAATCCTCAACCGTACATTTAGGACCTACGTCCAAGGATGACTTAATCCTCAACCGTACATTTAGGACCTACGTCCAAGGATGACTTAATCCTCAACCGTACATTTAGGACCTACGTCCAAGGATGACTTAATCCTCAACCGTACATTTAGGACCACGTCCAAGGATGACTTAATCCTCAACCGTACATTTAGGACCTACATCCAAGGATGACTTAATCCTCAACCGTACATTTAGGACTATGTCCAAGGATGACTTAATCCTCAACCGTCCACCAAGGACTTCATTCTCGAAGACATACGTCTACGGCTCTTCTTTAGGACTGAAGTCCAAGGATGATCCAATCCCCTCAAATGTTCACCAAAAACTTCATTCTCGAAGACATACGTCTACGGCTCTTCTTTAGGACTGAAGTCCAGGGATGATCTAATCCCCTCACATGTTCACCAAGAACTTCATTCTTGAAGACATACGTCTACGGCTCTCTTGAGGATGATGCAATCCTATCATGTCCACCAAGGACTTCATTCTCGAAGACATACGTCTACGGCTCTCTTTAGAACATATGTTCAAGGATGATGCAATCCCCTCACATGTTCACCAAAAACTTCATTCTCGAAGACATACGTCTACGGCTCTTCTTTAGGACTGAAGTCCAGGGATGATCCAATCCCCTCACATGTCCACCAAGGACTTCATTCTCAAAGACATACGTCTACGGCTCTCTTTAGAACATATGTTCAAGGATGATGCAATCCCCTTGTCACCTTTGACCCTATCTAAGGACCATCCACCAACCTCTTTGTCGGCATCACTAATATAGGTATCCTCATTATCGACCTCACTGTCGATGCGGGCAATCTCATCATGAGTTATCACATCACTCCCCCTTTCGAGGAGGGTCCTTCTGAACTATATTAAGTTTGTCTCAGAAAACTTTACTTGAGGTAGAGGTTTGGTTAGTACATTGGATCGGTAGAGGTTTGGTTAGTACATTGTTACAAATTCAAACTTTTGGTTCCTTTCTGCACCATATCGTCTGTGTATAGAAACAATATTCAACCTTGTAGCAAAGGTTGAGAACCTCATCACCCATGGTGATCCTTAAGCTCATCAATTGAATATCGATCATGGGTACCCATACAGAACCTGATTCACACTTCTTCTTTAATTGCACCATTAAGAGAATGGTCTTATCTAGCCACTTGGAGCAAACATCTTATCATGATTCTCTTCCTCTTTCTAAGAGAATTTTCTAGCCACAAGCCTTCTATAGTGTGTTTGATTTGTAAATCCTTTTGTTTGAACATCCATCGCTTGTTCAGTGTTCATCATTCATCATGATCTTTCCTACAAATAAAAATTAAGTACATGATTAGTAATACTTCATAATCATCAAATCATATTGACATGATAACCTATTATGCATACAGATATCATTTACATAGTTATGTAACTATTTTGACCAATACTTTGGCACAACACTTTCCCATATCCTGTATGCATACAGTGGCTATCTAGATGCCTTCCATCTCTACCAGAACATACTATTGAGAGTGTGCACAGCTCTCAGCATGTCAGCAAAGAGGTTTCATTCTAGACAAGCAACAATGGAATGTTTGTCCAACTTACCAATCATATACATATTAGTAGTATACTGTTCAATGCTCTATGAATGTTTACACTCAGCATGATATATTCTAGGAATACAAATATGCATACAAGCAATATCATTTATTATTTCAAATAACAACTCAAATACTTATCTTTTATGTTTGTGTGGTTGCCTCCCGCTTGATCTTCTATATGTCTTTTGAACTTCTATTCATTCTGTACCACTGTGCATGCTCAAGTGTGCACTAGTGTCATCCTCATACACAGACATACATTCATTAGTATATTCTCAATATTATCAAAACATTCTAGTTCTAAATAATCTTTGAAAATGTATAGTCATGATTATAGATAATATTCAAGGTTTCAAGGAAGTCTTCTTTTACTTCTGCATATTCTTGTTTGATCATAGTACTCTTCTAATTAATTAGATCATCAAGATAAGAGACATAATATGCATAAACCCTTGATTACTAACTTTATGAATAAGCATAACCAATCATACCAAGTATACTTATATAGGGGATCCTAACACAAGGTAAGACTCATGGGAAACATACCTGGATTAGTATACCTACTTGGTTATGTACAACATACCTAAACAATCTCTTCAATGATTTAGAGATCCTGAGCTAGAACCTGCATGTCTCATAGGTTAAGCATAATATAACAAAGTCATACATACCTCGTAAGTAGAACAAATATTGTGGATGAGTCTTTGTCTTCATGTTTTCATGGTCATGGAACCTGATTTGTCTTTTGTGATGTACCTGTATCTTATTAGCGGACAACATCAACCTCACACAACATCATAATGCATTAGTACAATCATAAGTGTCAACACCCTAACCAATGAATATCTTCTATCATGCATTCATAATTTTGTTAAGGTGATACAACAAATCTAAAATCAAGATTGTACTAACCGTAATAACATGAAGACAAACATACCATAAACTTAATCATGAACAAATATCAAAACATACCTCGATGAGTCATACCTGTCGAGATCGCTTGTAATCTCCTTATGTAAAGCCTTAGCCTCATCTCCTTCTGAAATAGGAACTCCTTCACTTATGCAGGTGACCAATCCATCTTCTTCTAGGATTAACCCTATCCACTTGATTTGCAAGAACTGGACCTGGAGCTAGATATGGGTTTGTCAGAGAAACCCCAAAAATTCAAACTTTGAATTTCAAACTTCCGAAAGGATAGAAATATGCGCCTTGATGAGCTAATCAAACTGATATATTTAGAATTTGAAAACTGCAAAGTTTCACTCCTCAATTTTGCCTTTGAAACTTTCGGATTCACTAGACGTGACCCTGAACTGGGGTTTGATGAATCCCACTCTTTTGCCCAATCAAAATGTTTGATCCAAATCTCTAAGCTTCTATTTTTCTGAGGAGCTTCCAGCCATGGTCACAGATTTCAAAAATTCCCATTTTTACAGAAGCCCTAATTTTCCACTTTTCTGATCAAAGTCCCGAACTAGGGTCTAATCAAACCCGGCCTTCTGCCCAACCAAAAATTCTGATCTTGGTCTCTAAATTTCTATTTTTATGAGTAGCATCCAGCCGTGGTCTCTGATTACAAAAATTCCAACTTTCTCCAAAGCCCTAAATTCCGGAAGCCATGAATGAAGGTACCAAAAAATAATTCTGTTTTGACAGAAATATGTACCTGATTGTTTCTAGTGTAACTCCGAAATTTTTGATCCACAGGGTCTGAAAAGGTTTCCTGAGATAGCCTGACCTGTTATCTTTCCATCCTGACAGGTCTGACCTCAATTGGATTCTCTGAGAGAGAGTTATGCCGAATGTCGCAATGTGACCTGTTTTTGGATAAACCAGGAGAGCAAACTTGTACGGAGTGCCACGTGTCACTGTTTTAACTTCGGCCTCTGAAAAAGTTTTCTGAGATATCTCTGCCTGTTACCTTTCCATCCTGATAGGTCTGACCTCAATTGGACTCTCTGAGAGAGAGTTATGCCAAATGTCGCAACGTGACCTGTTTATGGGATAATACAAGAGAGCGCACTTGTACGGAGTTCCACGTGTCACTGGTTCAACTTCGGACTCTGAAAACGTTTTTTGAGATAGTACAGACTGTGTACTACCTGTCACTTTTTACGAAATTTCATTTGGAGCTTCCTAGCCCAAGATATGACCTTTTTCCCAAGGTCACCTGATTTTGACTCAGATCTGGAAGAGGCAGAAACCCTATATTGTATAGATCATAAATCACAAAGTACAATGAATTAGAGGTTTTCCTTTGGACACAAGGTACCTGGAGATTTAATCTTCGTCCTGTAACAATTTCAGATCCGAAAACTTTGCCAAAACGGATTTATAGCGAAAGTACTACGATGACTCGTTTTTGCTATATAAAACCCTAGCCTTCAAATTGTCGTAAGTAAAGCAAGTGTCGTTAGTGCCATACCTTGTCTTCCTTCAGGTTAGCTCTGATACCATGTTAATATTTAATATGATAAGACTGAAAATAGAAGAATTACATTCCATTTCACAATAATAGCATATACAGGATCACTGAAGAAACAACAAGCATAGCATAAACACAAGAGACACAGATTTATCCTGGGAAACCCTCATGGGGTAGAAAACCCAGTAAAGCTTCCTCAATATAGATGACCAGCAATACAAAAAGATGCAAACCAAAGATATGATCTCCTCCTCCACCATATCAGACCTCTCCTCCACAAGTGCGCTATCCTCAAGTGAGTGTGTGTGTTAAATGAGGAACACACCTCCTCTATTTATACACTACACTGACATGTATTTTACACAGGTACACGTAGGCTCGTATTTAACCAATGGGTTAAATACCCCACTACAACTGATTGGGCCGACCCCTCTAGGGTGGTCTAATAACCCTTTGACCCACATAACACATAAGGGCCGACCTCCACTAGGGAAGTCTAATAACCCAAGTTACCACATTCTGACGGAGGAATAAACATCTCCGGATATACAATAAGATCTTTACGGAGGAATGAAACATCTCCGGAATAATAAAGTACAAATATAATATTCTTGAAGTTACAATATCTCAACACTATGCACATTCTACGTAATAAAACCTTTCTATAGTTTGCGCGTGCGTCCGAAAATAAGAAAAGCTTACTTCCCCCGTTTTTTTAAATTCATAGCTTCTAGAAGGTTTAGATGAATTGTTAAAAAACACGAGTTTTTAGAAAGAGTGATTTATTTCATAAATGGAATCAACAAAGTATGCACATTCTACGTCATAACAACTTTCTATAGTTTGCGCATGCTTCCGGAAATAAGAAAAGCTTAATTCCCCCCGGTTTTTAAAATCACAGCTTCTAGAAGGTTTACATGATTTCTTAAAAAACACAAGTTTTTAGAAAATGTGATTTATTTCATAAATGGAATCAACAGACTATGCACATTCTACGTAATAACGGCTTTCTATAGTTTGCGCATGCGTCCGGAAGTAAGAAAAGCTTCCTTTCGGCAGTTTTTTAAAACCACAGCTTCTAGAAGGTTTACATGATTTCTTAAAAAACACGAGTTTTTAGAAAATGTGATTTATTTCATAAATGGAATCAACAAAGTATGCACATTCTAAATAGTAATGACTTTCTATAGTTTGTGCATGCGTCCAGAAATAAGAAAAGCTAAATTCCCCCTGTTTTTTAAAATTACAGCTTCTAGAAGGTTTACATGATTTCTTAAAAAACATGAGTTTTTAGAAAATGTGATTTATTTCATAAATGGAATCAGCAAAGTATGCACATTCTAGGTCATAACAACTTTATATAGTTTGCGCATGCGTCCGGAAATAAGAAAAGCTTAATTCCCCGTGTTTTTTAAAATCACGTCTTCTAGAAGGTTTACATGATTCCTTAAAAAACACGAGTTTTTAGAAAATGTGATTTATTTCATAAATGGAATCAACAAAGTATGCACATTCTATGTAATAACGACTTTCTAAAGTTTGGGCATGCGTCCGGAAATAAGAAAAGCTTACTTCCCCCCCTTTTTTTAAATTCACATCTTCTAGAAGGTTTAGATGAATTCTTAAAAAACATGAGTTTTCAGAAAATGTGATTTATTTCATAAATGGAATCAACAAACTATGCACATTCTACGTAATAACGACTTTCTATAGTTTGCGCATGCGTCCGGAAATAAGAAAAGCTTACTTCCCCCCTTTTTCTAAATTCACAGCTTCTAGAAGGTTTAGATGAATTCATAAAAAACACGAGTTTTTAGAAAATATAATTTATTTCATAAATGGAATCAACAAACTATGCACATTCTACGTAATAACGACTTTCTATAGTTTGCGCATGCGTCCGGAAATAAGAAAAGCTTCATTCCGCCAGTTTTTAAAAACCACAGATTCTAGAAGGTTTACATGATTTCTTAAAAAACATGAGTTTTTAGGAAATGTGAATTATTTCATAAATGGAATCAAAAAAGTATGCACATTCTTTGTCATAACGACTTTTTATAGTTTGCACATGCGCAAACTATGCACATTCTACGCAATAACAACTTTCTATAGTTTGCGCATGCGTCAAGAAATAAGAAAAGCTTACTTCCCCCTTTTTTAAAATTCACAGCTTCTAGAAGGTTTAGATGAATTCTTAAAAAACACGAGTTTTTAGAAAATGTGATTTATTTCAAAATAAAATTAACAAAGTTTGCACATTCTACGTCATAACGACTTTCTATAGTTTGCGCATGCGTCCGGAAATAGGAAAAGCTTAATTCCCCTCGTTTTTTAAAATCACGGATTCTAGAAGGTTTACATGATTTCTTAAAAAACACAAGTTTTTAGAAAATGTGATTTATTTCATCAATGGAATCAACAAAGTATGCACATTCTATGTCATAACGACTTTTCTATAGTTTGCGCATGCACAAACTATGCACATTCTACGTGATAACGACCTTCTATAGTTTGCGCATGCGTCCGGAAATAAGAAAAGCTTACTTTCCCCCCTTTTTTAAATTCACAGCTTCTAGAAGGTTTAGATGAATTCTTAAAAAACACGAGTTTATAGAAAATGTGATTTATTTCATAAATGGAATCAACAAACTATGCACATTCTACGTAATAACGACTTTCTATAGTTTGCGCATGCGTCCGGAAATAAGAAATGCTTCCTTCCGCCAGTTTTTTAAAATCACAGCTTCTAGAAGGTTTACATCATTTCTTAAAAAACACGAGTTTTTAGGAAATGTGATTTATTTCATAAATGGAATCAACAAAGTATGATCATTCTCTGTCATAACGACTTTCTATAGTTTGCGCATGCGCAAACTATGCACATTCTACGCAATAACAACTTTCTATAGTTTGCCCATGCGTCCGGAAATAAGAAAAGCTTACTTCCCCCCTTTTTTCAAATTCACAGGTTCTAGAAGGTTTAGATGAATTCTTAAAAAACACGAGTTTTTAGAAAATGTGATTTATTTCAAAATAAAATCAACAAAGTTTGCACATTCTATGTCATAACGACTTTCTATAGTTTGCGCATGCGTCCAGAAATAGGAAAAGCTTAATTCCCCTCGTTTTTTAAAATCACAGATTCTAGAAGGTTTACATGATTTCTGAAAAAACACCAGTTTTTAGAAAATGTGATTTATTTCATCAATGGAATCAACAATGTATGCACATTCTATGGCATAACGACTTTCTATAGTTTGCGCATGTGCAAACTATGCACATTATACGCGATAACAACTTTCTATAGTTTGCGCATGCGTCAGGAAATAAGAAAAGCTTACTTCCCCCCTTTTTTTAAATTCACAGCTTCTAGAAGGTTTAGATGAATTCTTAAAAAACACGAGTTTTTAGAAAATGTGATTTATTTCATAAATGGAATCAACAAACTATGCACATTCTACGTAATAACGACTTTCTATAGTTTGCGCATGCGTCCGGAAATAAGAAAAGCTTCCTTCCGCCAGTTTTTTAAAACCACAGCTTCTAGCAGGTTTACATGATTTCTTGAAAAACACGAGTTTTTAGAAAATGTGATTTATTTCATAAGTAGAATCAACAAAGTTTGCAAATTCTACGTCATAACGACTTTCTATAGTTTGCGCATGCGTCCAGAAATAAGAAAAGCTTAATTCCCCCCATTTTTTAAAATCACAGTTTCTAGAAGGTTTACATCATTTCTTAAAAAACTTGAGTTTTTAGAAAATGTGATTTATTTCATAAATGGAATCAACAAAGTATGCACATTTTATGTCATAACAACTTTCTATAGTTTGCGCATGTGCAAACTATGCACATTCTACAGAATAACGACTTTCTATAGTTTGCTCATGCGTCCGGAAAAAAGAAAACGTTACTTCCCCCCTTTTTTTAAATTCACAGCTTCTAGAAGGTTTAGATGAATTCTTGAAAAACACGAGTTTTTAGAAAATGTGATTTATTTTATAAATGGAATCCACAAAGTTTGCACATTCTACGTCATAACGACTTTCTATCTTTTGCGCATGCGTCCGGAAATAAGAAAAGCCTAATTCCCCCCGTTTTTTAAAATCACAGCTTCTAGAAGGTTTACATGATTTCTTAAAAAACAAGAGTTTTTAGAAAATGTGATTTATTTCATAAATGGAATCGACAAAGTATGCACATTCTATGTCATAACGAATTTCGATAGTTTGAACATGTGCAAACTATGGACATTCTACGTGATAACGACTTTCTATAGTTTTCGCATGCGTCCGGAAAGATGAAAAGCTTACTTCTGCCAGTTTTTTAAAATCACAGCTTCTAGAAGGTTTACATGATTTCTTTAAAAACATGAGTTTTTAGAAAATGTGATTTATTTCATAAATGGAATAAAAAAAGTATGCACATTGTACGTCATAACAATTTTCTATAGTTGCGCATCCGTCCCGAAATAAGAAAATCTTAATTCCCCCCCGTTTTTTAAAATCACAGCTTCTAGAAGGTTTACATGATGTCTTAAAAAACACGAGTGTTTAGGAAATGTGATTTATTTCATAAATGGAATCAACAAAGTATGCACATTCTATGTCATAACGAATTTCTATAGTTCTCGCATGCGCAAACTATGCACATTCTACGTAATAACAACTTTCTATAGTTTGCGCGTGCGTCCGAAAATAAGAAAAGCTTACATCCCCCCTTTTTTTAAATTCATAGCTTCTAGAAGGTTTAGATGAATTGTTAAAAAACACGAGTTTTTAGAAAGAGTGATTTATTTCATAAATGGAATCAACAAAGTATGCACATTCTACGTCATAACAACTTTCTATAGTTTGCGCATGCTTCCGGAAATAAGAAAAGCTTAATTCCCCCCGTTTTTTAAAATCACAACTTCTAGAAGGTTTATATGATTTCTTAAAAAACACAAGTTTTTAGAAAATGTGATTTATTTCATAAATGGAATCAACAGACTATGCACATTCTACGTAATAACGGCTTTCTATAGTTTGCGCATGCGTCCGGAAGTAAGAAAAGCTTCCTTCCGGCAGTTTTTTAAAACCACAGCTTCTAGAAGGTTTACATGATTTCTTAAAAAACATGAGTTTTTAGAAAATGTGATTTATTTCATAAATGGAATCAACAAAGTATGCACATTCTAAATAGTAAATACTTTCTATAGTTTGTGCATGCGTCCGGAAATAAGAAAAGCTAAATTCCCCCTGTTTTTTAAAATTACAGCTTCTAGAAGGTTTACATGATTTCTTAAAAAACATGAGTTTTTAGAAAATGTGATTTATTTCATAAATGGAATCAGCAAAGTATGCACATTCTACGTCATAACAACTTTCTATAGTTTGCGCATGCGTTCGGAAATAAGAAAAGCTTAATTCCCCCTGTTTTTTAAAATCACGTCTTCTAGAAGGTTTACATGATTCCTTAAAAAACACGAGTTTTTAGAAAATGTGATTTATTTCATAAATGGAATCAACAAAGTATGCACATTCTATGTCATAACGAATTTCTATAGTTTGCGCATGCGCAAACTATGCACATTCTATGTGATAACGACTTTCTATAGTTTGCGCATGCGTCCGGAAATAAGAAAAGCTTAATTCCCCCCGTTTTTTAAAATCACAACTTCTAGAAGGTTTACATAATTTCTTAAAAAACATGAGCTTTTAGAAAATGTGATTTATTTCATAAATGGAATCAACAAAGTATGCACATTCTATCTCATAACGACTTTCTATAGTTTGCGCATGTGCAAATTATGAACATTCTACGTAATAATGACTTTTTATAGTTTGCGCATGCGTCCGGATATAAGAAAAGCTTACTTCCCCCCTTTTTTTAAATTCACAGCTTCTAGAAGGTTTAGATGAATTCTTAAAAAACATGAGTTTTTAGAAAATGTGATTTATTTCATAAATGGAATCAAAAAACTATGCACATTCTACGTAATAACGACTTTCTATAGTTTGCGCATGCGTCCGGAAATAAGAAAAGCTTACTTCCCCCCTTTTTCTAAATTCACAGCTTCTAGAAGGTTTAGATGAATTCATAAAAAACACGAGTTTTTAGAAAATATGATTTATTTCATAAATGGAATTAACAAACTATGCACATTCTACGTAATAACGACTTTCTATAGTTTGCGCATGCATCCGGAAATAAGAAAAGCTTCCTTCCGCCAGTTTTTAAAAACCACAGATTCTAGAAGGTTTACAAGATTTCTTGAAAAACACGAGTTTTTAAAAAATGTGATTTATTTCATAAATAGAATGATAAAAGTTTGCACATCCTACATCATAACGACTTTCTATAGTTTGCGCATGCGTCCGGAAATAAGAAAAGCTTACTTCCGCCAGTTTTTAAAACCACAGATTCTAGAACGTTTACATGATTTCTTAAAAAACACAAGTTTTTAGAAAATGTGATTTATTTCATAAATGCTATCAACAAAGTATGCACATTCTATGTAATAACGACTTTCTACGTTTTAACTTTACCATTTTATGGAAGTAAATTTCTAAGAATTACTATGTGCCTAAATAATAATTAGTGTACTGTCGTGTTTTCTTTTATCACCTTACATTCGTAATTTAAAATAGACAACATGCCAATATTTTCTTTCCAACAATCATGTTCTAGCATAAGAATATGTTTCACAACTCAGTAAATCAGTAAATAGCAGTAAATCAGTAAATAGCAGTAAGTCAGTAAATAGCAAGTGATGCATGTTTACATTAAGTTTAAGCATAATAGTAAATAACGGAAATTACCTGATGCTGATGCTAACCGTAAGTTGTAGCAGGTTGTATAACCCCTTAGACAGCCAAACTGAAGTGTCCACCCTACCGACCAGCTATAATCTTGCTGGCCCTTGGAAATCAAAGGATTTCCAAGCCCCCGAGCCCACAATCTGATAATCCCGAGAGCAGTCTTTCCTTCTGTTCTCAAAATCTTTCTGTTCGCCAAACTTTCTGTTCTCCCAACTTTTGTTCTCCAAACTTCTTTTCTTCCCCAATCAAAAAACCTCCCCAACCTTCAACCTTCTCCCCCTCTATATACATGTCCATCCTCGAGAAGACCTTGGGCTTACTCCACCGCCCCAAACTCCCCCTCTCGAGCCCCTCAAACCTTTACTCCTTTCCCTAGTTCATTCATCCACGTCTCATTATAAAAATGTATAATTAATTACTCTTATGGAAAATTCATTTGGTTTTGGATTGACGGTCGTAATTATTTATTACGGTGGGAATTATCACCCCAAGGTTATCCATTCTGGACAAGTTTCATTAAATACAAGTCTATCCGCCGTCCTTGATATTTTAATGTTATTAATGTAATTAATAAAATATTATATAATTAGTTGCCCCCTTGTCAACTTGGACATGATGTGTCTTAATGATCCACCTTATCCGTCGAGACTACTTAGCTTGAGGTTTAAATTCCAAGATTAACATTGAATAATTAAATATCCATTTTCCATCACATCACGTTTATTCCAAAAATGATTATCTTATTATGGCTAACTTTTGAAATGGAATTAATCACACAATTTTAATTTATAAATCAATATTTTAAATCTTACTTATATTGCATTTGTTACGATAGGGATATAAATGTTGCTGGAATATCATTTATTAATTAATAATAATAATTAAATCACCCTTTGACAATAATAAAAGGTGAATCAATCATAGTATTATTAATTATTTGTTTATCACATGGGTACCCTATCATCAACATAGCATCCTTGTTATTATAAACAAAGCACTTGTGAGGGCTTAAACAATTTTACTAATTAATTAGACACTATCATTACCCTATTCACAACAGTTCTTCTATGACAATGTTAACTGACGATACTTGTCTTAGTTTATTATTGCAATGTTTTCATATAATTACTAATTCACTTATTTACACATTGACAACCTAACCATTCATTACCTAAGTTGATTGATGTATCCTTAACTGAGTTATCTATGACATTTATACTACTATTCAAGCATGACAAGTATGTTATACACCAGTAATATTGTACACGTACAAGGTGTGCATGCATGGCCAGTGTATGCACATGTCGGACATGTACTATAAGCAAACCCCATTCCGCCTATGCATACTTGCTAACTAACAATAGTATCTACCCCCATGCAGAAGAGCAAGCATAATCTATAGTATAATTACTTTAACATTCTCGGTTATTTAACAGTTAACCCTTTACGATTTAACATCATTGTCTTTATGTTTACATTAGTTTAATCAATCAAGTACAGGAAGGGTGCCTACTTCCACTAACTCGGAATCAAGGAATACTAAACCTCCAACAGTGCTAACTAACACATCCTCCCTTCATAAACTACGTCCAGCATCCTCCCTATCCTTCCTCTGCTAGTACAACAGTGGATGTCGGACTCACCGATCTGACCACATAGAACTTGAGAGCGATAGCGTCGGCTGAACAGCGGACCTATCCTCCCCTAGCAGGCATCCGACAATCGTCATCACAACAACATGGGGAGCGTGTCTCAGCACGGCCCTCCCACGACCTCGGGTCTCATGGAAACATAGGGTGGGAAACACATCCATCCCTCTCAACATACTGGGCCTACGCCCTTATCAACTCATACTTGCTGCTATCGGGATTATCAGTTTGTGTTATCGTATCCTCATTTTGGCTGCTAAGGTTTGCTGTATGAACATGTTTTTCCTTTCCAATGTATATCAGATCAAGTAACTGGCTATCCCATAGCCCTTGTGTCCTGTAGGTTAGTGTTTTGCAAAATACAATTTATAGAAAGCATTTTCCATTGATCGCCAATTGATCCATTTTATCATTTCATTTCATGTAACCTTTTAGCTCATCATAGATACATATAACATTTCAATAATTCATATAAGAAGATGGTATCCACGTACCGAATCATATATTTCACATTTCATTAAGGAAAACATATAAACATATACTGCAATCGTAAAATAAGGAAATCATATGATAATCATGACATCATAACTGCATAACATAGTAACATCATAATCATGGTGAAATCATAAGACAGAGTAACATCATATAATGAGGTCCAATATAGTTTACTCAGTCGAGCTGAGTTCGACAAAATATATAAGAAATAAAGTATGGTGTGTCTAACTAATAAATATGCCGAATCAAAAGGCATTACATACACCCACCCTTCGGGAAACTTCATCCCGAAGTTATGGTCAAAATAGTGAGGGAAAATCTCGATGCATGGTCTCTGCGTCCTCCCAGGTAGCAGACCCGGGGCTATACTTGTCCCATTGGACCTTAACTTGGTCCACATGGCGACTACGGAGCTGTCGAACCCTACGATCAAGTATACGTAATGGTTCGACCCTGAAGGTTCCCTCGTCCGAGACCTGCAATTCCTTCCAATGAATTTTGTGAGTCTCATCAGCTATGTAATGTCGTAATACAGAAACATGAAATACATTATGAGTTTTATGCAAGTGGGGTGGAAGCGCGAGACGATAAGCAACTGGTCCGATTTTCTCAAGAATTTCAAATGGACCTATAAAGCGAGGTGACAACTTGGTACCCTTCCCAAACCTAATGGTACTTTTATTTGGTCTGATGCGAATAAATACACGATCCCCTACTCCATAAGTTCTATCTGATCTGTGTGCATCAGCGTAACTCTTTTGCCTATCCTGTGCTTCCTTCAGCCGCTGCCTAATCTGTATCACTTGCTCCTCCATTTCCTGAATCAATTCAGGCCCAATTAAAACTCAATCCTCTAACCTGTCCCAACTGAGTGGTGTCCTGCACGGCCTCCCATACAATGCCTGATATGGCGGCATACTAATGGAGCTGTGATGACTATTGTTGTATGCAAACTCCACTAAAGGAAGATATTTCTCCCACTGTGTCTGCTGATCCATAACATACATCCTAAGCATGTCCTCCATCACTTGATTCACCCTCTCAGTCTGGACATCTGTCTCGGAGTGATAAGCTGAGCTTAAGTTCAACTGTGTCCCTAATGCTGACTGCATGCTTGTCCAAAATCTGGAGGTGAAATTAGGGTCTCTGTCAGAGATTATCTTTTTAGGAACTCCATGAAGACGTACAATCTCATTTATGAATACCCTTGCCACATCTGTCACATCATAGGTGTCTCTGACTGGAATGAAGTGAGCACTTTTGGTCAGTTTGTCAACTACCACCAAAATAGCATTATGTCTCAGAGATGTGAGTGGTAATCCTACAACGAAGTCCATGGAAATGACTTCCCATTTAGTCATAGGAATATCATGCGGTTGTAGGAGACCGGCTGGGTGACGATGATCTGCCTTCACTTGTTGACACTCAAGGCACTTCGAAACAAAATACACTACATCCATCTTCATACCTGGCCAAAAGAAGAGTTGCTTCATGTCAGCATACATCTTCTTCACTCCTGGGTGGGCACAGTAATGTGATCTATGGGCCTCTCTAAGGATTGTTTTCCTGATATCACCTTCCTTAGGAACATACATCCTTCCCTGATACCGCAACAACCCATCTTCCTCAAGATGGTACCCATCATACTTCAATTCCTATTTCTTTCCATTCTGAATAGCTGAGGTTACTTTTAGATACCAACTATCGCCCAATAGTTGTCCTAGTACCCTTTCTCTCAAGTCAACCTTCAAGGGAATTAAGCAAAAAAGTCTCGGCCTTCGGCTTAGAGCGTCTGCCACCACATTCTCCTTTCCCTTGATGTAAGAGATACCAAAGTCATACTCACTCATGAACTCACTCCATCGCCTTTGCCTAGCATTCAAATCCCTTTGGGTAAATATGTACTGCAAGCTCTGATGGTCTGTTTTAAGGGTGAAGCTTCTACCAACTAGGTAGTGCCTCCATAATTTTAGTGCCAACATTACTGCTGCCAATTCTAGATCATGCGTGGCATACTGCTCCTCATGAGGTTTCAACTTTCGAGATGCATAAGCTATTACCCCACCTTCCTGCATCAACACCGCTCCTAATCCTTGCTTCGAGGCATCGGTGCATACCATGAAATCTTTATCCATGTCTGGTACCCCGCAAGATCGGTGCACTTGTCAACAATCTTTTTAACTCTGTAAAAGCGGCATCGCATTCATCGGTCCATTCATACCGGATTCCTTTGCGTTGCAAGGTGGTAATAGGTTTTGCAATTTTAGAAAATCCTTCCACAAACCTCCGGTAATAGCCTGCTAACCCCATGAAGCTGCGCACCTCATGAGCATTCCTTGGAATTGGCCAATCTTCAATGGCCTTTACTTCCCCCATTTTTTTAAATTCACAGCTTCTAGAAGGTTTAGATGAATTCTTAAAAAACACGAGTTTTTAGAAAATGTGATTTATTTCATAAATGGAATCAACAAAGTATGCACATTCTATGTCATAATGACTTTCTATAGTTTGTGCATGCGTATGGAAATAAGAAAAGCTTAATTCCCCCCGTTTTTTAAAATCACAGCTTCTAGAAGGTTTACAAGATTTCTTAGAAAATTTGAGTTTTTAGAAAATGTGATTTATTTTATAAATGGAATCAAGAAAGTATGCACATTCTATGTCATAACGACTTTCTATAGTTTGTGCATGCGCAAACTAAGCACATTCTACGTAATAACGACTTTCTATAGTTTGCGCACGCGTCCGGAAATAAGAAAAGCTTACTTCCGCCAGTTTTTTAAAATCACAGCTTCTAGAAGGTTTACATGATTTCTTAAAAAACACGAGTTTTTAGAAAATTTGATTTATTTCAAAAATGGAATCAACAAAGTATGCACATTCTATGTAATAATGACTTTCTAAAGTTCTCACATGCGTCTGGAAAGAAGAAAAGCTTACTTCCACCAGTTTTTTAAAATCACAGCTTCTAGAAGGTTTACATGATTTCTTAAAAACCATGAGTTTTTAGAAAATGTGATTTATTTCATAAATGGAATCAACAAAGTATGCACATTCTATCTCATAAAGACTTTCTAAAGTTTGTGCATGCGCATACTATTCACATTCTACGTAATAACAACTTTCTATAGTTTGCGCATGCATACGGAAATAACAAAAGCTTACTTCCCCCCTTTTTTTAAATTCACAGCTTCTAGAAGGTTTAGATGAATTCTTAAAAAACACGAGTTTTTAGAAAATGTGATTTATTTCATAAATAGAATCAACAAGTATGCAAATTCTATGTCATAACAACTTTCTATAGTTTGCGCATGCGTCCGGAAATAAGAAAAGCTTAATTCCCCCCGTTTTTTAAAATCACAGCTTCTAGAAGGTTTACATGATTTCTTAAAAAACTTGAGTTTTTAGAAAATGTGATTTATTTCATAAATGGAATCAACAAAGTATGCACATTCTACATAGTAACGACTTTCTATAGTTTGCGCATGCGTCCGGAAATAAGAAAAGCTTACTTCCGCCAGTTTTTTAAAATCACAGCTTCTAGAAGGTTTACATGATTTCTTAAAAAACGCGAGTTTTTAGAAAATGTGGTTTATTTCATAAATGGAATCAACAAACTATGCACATTCTATGTAATAATGACTTTCTAAAGTTTGCGCATGCATCCGGAAATAAGAAGAGCTTGCTTCCGCCATTTTTTTAAAATCACAGCTTCTAAAAGGTTTACAAGATTTCTTAAAACATACGAGTTTTTAGAAAATGTGATTTATTTCATAAATGGAATCAACAAAGTATGCACATTCTATATCATAACGAATTTCTATAGTTTGCGCATGCGCAAACTATGCACATTCTACGTAATAACGACTTTCTATAGTTTGCGCATGCATCCGGAAATAAGAAAAGCTTACTTCCCCGATTTTTTTAATTCACAGCTTCTAGAAGGTTTAGATGAATTCTTAAAAAACACGAGTTTTTAGAAAATGTGATTTATTTCATAAATGGAATCAACAAAGTTTGCACATTCTACGTAGTAACGACTTTCTATAGTTTGCGCATGCGTCCGGAAATAAGAAAAGCTTAATTCCCCCCGTTTTTTAAAATCACAGCTTCTAGAAGGTTTACATGATTTCTTAAAAAACACGAGTTTTTAGAAAATGTGATTTATTTGATAAATGCAATTAACAAAGTATGCACATTCTATGTCATAACGACTTTCTAAAGTTTGCGCATGCGCATACTATGCACATTCTACATGATAACGACTTTCTATAGTTTGCGCATGCGTCCGGAAATAAGAAAAGCTTACTTCCCCTCTTTTTTTAAATTCACAGCTTCTAGAAGGTTTAGATGAATTCTTAAAAAACACGAGTTTTTAGAAAATGTGATTTATTTCATAAATGGAATAAACAAACTATGCACGTTCTATGTAATAATGACTTTCTATAGTTTGCGCATGCGTCCAGAAATAAGAAAAGCTTACTTCCATCAGTTTTTTAAAACCACAGCTTCTAGAAGGTTTCCATGATTTCTTAAAAAACACGAGTTTTAAGAAAATGTGATTTATTTCATAAATGGAATCAACAAATTATGCACATTCTATGTAATAACGACTTTCTAAAGTATGCGTATGCGTACGGAAATATGAAAAGCTTACTTCCACCAGTTTTTTAAAATCACGGCTTCTAGAAGGTTTACATGATTTCTTAAAAAACATGAGTGTTTAGAAAATGTGATTTATTTCATAAATGGAATCAACAAAGTATGCACATTCTATGTCATAATGACTTTCTATAGTTTGCGTATGCGTATGGAAATAAGAAAAGCTTAATTCCCCCCGTTTTTTAAAATCACAGCTTCTAGAAGGTTTACAAGATTTCTTAGAAAATTTGAGTTTTTAGAAAATGTGATTTATTTTATAAATGGAATCATGAAAGTATGCACATTCTATGTCATAACGACTTTCTATAGTTTGTGCATGCGCAAAGTATGCACATTCTACGTAGTAACGACTTTCTATAGTTTGCGCACGCGTCCGGAAATAAGAAAAGCTTACTTCCGCCAGTTTTTTAAAATCACAACTTCTAGAAGGTTTACATGATTTCTTAAAAAACACGAGTTTTTAGAAAATGTGATTTATTTCAAAAATGGAATCAACAAATTATGCACATTCTATGTAATAACGACTTTCTAAAGTTTTCACATGCGTCCGGAAATAAGAAAAGCTTACTTCCGCCAGTTTTTTAAAATCACAGCTTCTAGAAGGTTTACATGATTTCTTAAAAAACACGAGTTTTTAGAAAATGTGATTTATTTCATAAATGGAATCAACAAAGTATGCACATTCTATCTCATAAAGACTTTCTAAAGTTTGTGCATGCTCATACTATGCAGATTCTACGTAATAACAACTTTCTATTGTTTGCGCATGCGTACGGAAATAACAAAAGCTTACTTCCCCCCTTTTTTTAAATTCACAGCTTCTAGAAGGTTTAGATGAATTCTTAAAAAACACGAGTTTTAGAAAATGTGATTTATTTCATAAACGGAATCAACAAGTATGCAAATTCTATGTCATAACAACTTTCTATAGTTTGCGCATGCGTCCGGAAATAAGAAAAGCTTAATTCCCCCCGTTTTTTAAAATCACAGCTTCTAGAAGGTTTACATGATTTATTAAAAAACTTGAGTTTTTAGAAAATGTGATTTATTTCATAAATGCAATCAACAAACTATGCACATTCTACGTAAAAATGACTTTCTTTAATTTGCGCATGCGTCCGGAAATAAGAAAAGCTTCTTTCCGCCAGTTTTTTAAAACCACAGCTTCTAGAAGGTTTACATGATTTCTTAAAAAACACGAGTTTTTAGAAAAGGTGATTTATTTCATAAATGGAATCAACCAAGTATGCACATTCTACGTAGTAACGACTTTCTATAGTTTGCGCATGCGTCCGGAAATAAGAAAAGCTTACTTCCGCCAGTTTTTTAAAATCACAGCTTCTAGAAGGTTTACATGATTTCTTAAAAAACACGAGTTTTTAGAAAATCTGATTTATTTCATAAATGGAATCAAAAAACTATGCACATTCTATGTAATAACGACTTTCTAAAGTTTGCGCATGCGTCCGGAAATAAGAAAAGCTTACTTCCCCCCTTTTTTTAAATTCACAGCTTCTAGAAGGTTTAGATGAATTCTTAAAAAACACGAGTTTTTAGAAAATGTGATTTATTTCATAAATGGAATAAACAAAGTATGCACATTCTATGTCATAACAACTTTCTATAGTTTGCGCATGCGTCCGGAAATAAGAAAACTTAATTCCCCCTGTTTTTCAAAATCACAGCTTCTAGAAGGTTTACATGATTTCTTAAAAAACACGAGTTTTTAGAAAATGTGATTTATTTCATAAATGGAATCAACAAACTAAGCACATTCTACGTAATAACGACTTTCTATAGTTTGCGCATGCGTCCGGAAATAAGAAAAGCTTACTTCCGCCAGTTTTTTAAAACCGAAGCTTCTAGAAGGTTTACATGATTTCTTAAAAAACACGAGTTTTTAGAAAATGTGATTTATTTCATAATTGGAACCAACAAAGTATGCACATTCTACGTAGTAACGAATTTCTATAGTTTGCGCATGCGTCCGGAAATAAGAAAAGCTTAATTCCCCCCGTTTTTTTAAATCACAGCTTCTAGAACGTTTACATGATTTCTTAAAAAACACGAGTTTTTAGAAAATGTGAGTTATTTCATAAATGGAATCAACAAAGTATGCACATTCTACGTCATAACAACTTTGTATAGTTTGGGCATCCATCCGGAAATAAGAGAAGCTTAATTCCCCCCGTTTTTTAAAATCACAGCTTCTAGAAGTTTTACATGATGTCTTAAAAAACACGAGTGTTTAGGAATTGTGATTTATTTCATCAATGGAATCAACAAATTATGCAGATTCTATGTCATAACGACTTTCTATTGTTTGCGCATGCGCAAACTATGCACATTCTACGTAATAACAACTTTCTACAGTTTGCGCATGCGTACGGAAATAAGAAAAGCTTACTTCCCTCGTTTTTTTAAATTCACAGCTTCTAGAAGGTTTACATGATTTCTTAAAAAACATGACTTTTTAGAAAATGTGATTTATTTCATAAATGGAATCAACAAAGTATGCACATTCTACGTCATAACAACTTTCTATACTTTGCACATGCGTCCGGAAATAAAAAAAGCTAAGTTCCACCAGTTTTTTAAATTCACATCTTCTAGAAGGTTTACATGATTTCTTAAAAAACACGAGTTTTTAGAAAATGTGATTTATATCATAAATGGAATCAGCAAAGTATCCACTTTCTACGTCATAACAACTTTCTATAGTTTGCGCATCCGTTTGGAAATAAGAAAAGCTTAATTCCCCCCGTTTTTTAAAATCACAGCTTCTAGAAGGTTTACATGATGTCTTAAAAAACACGAGTTTTTAGGAAATGTGATTTATTTCATAAATGGAATCAACAAAGTATGCACATTCTATGTCATAACAAATTTCTATAGTTTACGCATGCGCAAACTATGCACATTCTATGTAATAACAACTTTCTATAGTTTGCGCATGCGTACGGAAATAAGAAAAGCTTACTTACCCCCTTTTTTTAAATTCACAGCTTCTAGAAGGTTTAGATGAATTCTTAAAAAACAAGAGTTTTTAAAAAATGTGATTTATTTAATAAATGGAATCAACAAAGTATGCACATTCTACGTCATACAAACTTTCTATTGTTTGCACAAGCGTCCGGAAATAAGAAAAGCTTAATTCCCCCCGTTTTTTAAAATCACAGCTTCTAGAAGGTTTACATGATTTCTTAAAAAACTTGAGTTTTTAGAAAATGTGATTTAATTCATAAATGCAATCGACAAACTATGCACATTCTACGTAATAACGACTTTCTATAGTTTGCATATGCGTCCGGAAATAAGAAAAGCTTCTTTCCGCCAGTTTTTTAAAACCACAGCTTCTAGAGGTTTACATGATTTCTTAAAAAACATGAGTTTTTAGAAAATGTGATTTATTTCATAAATGGAATCAACAAAGTATGCACATTATATGTAATAACGACTTTCTAAAGTTTGCGCATGCGTCCGGAAATAAGAAAAGCTTGCTTTCGCAAGTTTTTTTAAATCACAGCTTCTAGAAGGTTTACATGATTTCTTAAAAAACACGAGTTTTTAGAAAATGTGATTTATTTCATAAATGGAATAAAAAAAGTATGCACATTCTACGTAGTAACGACTTTCTATAGTTTGTTTATGCGTCCGGAAATAAGAAAAGCTTACTTCCGCCAGTTTTTTAAAATCATAGCTTCTAGAAGGTTTACATGATTTCTTAAAAAACACCAGCTTTTAGAAAATGTGATTTATTTCATAAATGGAATCAACAAAGTATGCATATTCTATGTAATAACGACTTTCTAAAGTTTGCGCATGCGTCCGTAAATAAGAAAAGCTTGCTTCCACCAGTTTTTTAAAATCACAGCTTCTAAAAGGTTTACAAGACTTCTTAAAACAGACGAGTTTTTAGAAAATGTGTTTTATTTCTTAAATGGAATCAACAAAGTATGCACATTCTATGTCATAACGACTTTCTATAGTTTGCGCATGTGCAAACTATGCACATTCTACGTAATAACGACTTTCTATAGTTTGCGCATGCGTCCGGAAATAACAAAAGCTTACTTCCCACATTTTTTTAAATTCACAGCTTCTAGAAGGTTTAGATGAATTCTTTAAAAACACGAGTTTTTAGAAAATGTGATTTATTTCCTAAATTGAATCAACAAAGTATGCACATTCTATGTCATAACGAATTTCTAAGGTTTGCGCATGCGGAAACTACGCACATTCTACGTAATAACGACTTTCTATAGTTTCCGCATGCGTTCGGAAATAAGAAAAGCTTACTTCCCCCCGTTTTTTTAAATTCACAGCTTCTAGAAGGTTTAGATGAATTCTTAAAAAACACGAGTTTTTAGAAAATGTGATTTATTTCATAAATGGAATCAACAAAGTTTGAACATTCTACGTCATAACGACTTTCTACAGTTTGCGCATGCGTCCGGAAATAAGAAAAGCTTAATTCTCGCCGTTTTTTAAAATCACAGCTTCTAGAATGTTTACTTGATTTCTTAAAAAACACGAGTTTTTAGAAAATGTGATTTATTTCATAAATGGATCAACAAAGTATGCACATTCTATGTCATAACGACTTTCTATAGTTTGCGCATGCGCAAACTATGCACATTCTACGTAATAACGACTTTCTATAGTTTGCGCATGCGTCCGGAAATAAGAAAAGCTTACTTCCCACATTTTTTTAAATTCACAGCTTCTAGAAGGTTTAGATGAATTCTTTAAAAACACGAGTTTTTAGAAAATGTGATTTATTTCATAAATTGAATCAACAAAGTATGCACATTCTATGTCATAACGAATTTCTAACGTTTGCGCATGCGGAAACTACGCACATTCTACGTAATAACGACTTTCTATAGTTTCCGCATGCGTCCGGAAATAAGAAAAGCTTACTTCGCCCGTTTTTTTTAAATTCACAGCTTCTAGAAGGTTTAGATGAATTCTTAAAAAAAACAAGTTTTTAGAAAATGTGATTTATTTCATAAATGGAATCAACAAAGTTTGAACATTCTACGTCATAACGACTTTCTACAGTTTGTGCATGCGTCCGGAAATAAGAAAAGCTTAATTCCCGCCGTTTTTTAAAATCACAGCTTCTAGAAGGTTTACTTGATTTCTTAAAAAACACGAGTTTTTAGAAAATGTGATTCATTTCATAAATGGAATCAAAAAAGTATGCACATTCTATGTCATAACGACTTTTTATAGTTCGCGCATGCGCAAACTATGCACATTCTATGTGATAATGACTTTCTATAGTTTGCGCATGTGTCCGGAAATAACTTCGCCCCTTTTTTTAAATTCACAAATCTAGGAGGTTTAGATGAATTATTAAAAAACATGAGTTTTTAGAAAATGTGATTTATTTCATAAATGGAATCAACAAATTATGCACATTCTACGTAATAATGACTTTCTATAGTTTGGGCATACGTCCGTAAATAAGAAAAGCTTACTTCCGCAAGTTTTTTAAAACCACAGCTTCTAGAAGGTTTACATGATTTCTTAAAAAAAATGAGTTTTTAGAAAATGTGATTTATTTCATAAATGGAATCAACAAAGTATGCACATTCTATGTAATAACGACTTTCTAAAGTTTGCGCATGCGTCCAGAAATAAGAAAAGCTTGCTTCCGCAAGGCTTTTAAAATCACAGCTTCTAGAAGGTTTACATGATTTCTTAAAAAACACGAGTTTTTAGAAAATGTGATTTATTTCATAAATGGAATCAACAAAGTATGCACATTCTATGTAGTAACGACTTTCTATAGTTTGTGCATGCGTCCGGAAATAAGAAAAGCTTACTTCTGCCAGTTTTTTAAAATCATAGCTTCTAGAAGGTTTACATGATTTCTTAAAAAACACGAGTTTTTAGAAAATGTGATTTATTTCATAAATGGAATCAACAGAGTATGCACATTCTATGTAATAACGACTTTCTAAACTTTGCGCATGCGTCCGGAAATAAGAAAAGCTTGCTTCCGCCAGTTTTTTCAAATCACAGCTTCTAAAAGGTTTACAAGATTTCTTAAAAGAGACGAGTTTTTAGAAAATGTGATTTATTTCATAAATGGAATCAACAAAGTATGCACTTTCTATGTCATAACGACTTTCTATAGTTTGCCCATGCGCAAACTATGCACATTCTACGTAATAACGACTTTCTATAGTTTGCGCATGCGTCCGGAAATAAGAAAAGCTTACTTCCCCCATTTTTTTAAACTCACAGCTTCTAGAAGGTTTAGATGAATTCTTAAAAAACATGAGTTTTTAGATAATGTGATTTATTTCATAAATTGAATCAACAATGTTTGCACATTCTATGTCATAACGACTTTCTATAGTTTGCGCATGCATCCGGAAATAAGAAAAGCTTAATTCCCCCCGTTTTTTAAAATCACAGCTTCTAGAAGGTTTACATGATTTCTTAAAAAACACGAGTTTTTAGAAAATGTGATTTATTTCATAAATGCAATTAACCAAGTATGCACATTCTATGTCATAACGACTTTCTATAGTTTGCGCATGTGCAAACTATGCACATTCTATGTGATAACGACTTTCTATAGTTTGTGCATGCGTCCGTAAATACGAAAAGCTTACTTTCGCAAGTTTTTTAAAACAACAGCTTCTAGAAGGTTTACATGATCTCTTAAAAAAGACGAATTTTTAGAAAATGTGATCTATTTTATAAATGGAATCAACAAAGTATGCACATTCTATGTAATAACGACTTTCTAAAGTTTGCGCATGCGTCCAGAAATAAGAAAAGCTTACTTCCACCCTTTTTTTAAATTCACATCTTCTAGAAGGTTTAGATGAATTCTTAAAAAACACGAGTTTTTAGAAAATGTGATTTATTTCATAAATGGAATAAAGAAAGTATGCACATTCTACGTCATTACAACTTTCTGTGGTTTGCGCATGCGTCCGGAAATAAGAAAAGCTTAATTCCCTCCATTTTTTAAAATCACAGCTTCTAGAAGGTTTACATGATTTCTTAAAAAACATGAGTTTTTAGAAAATGTGATTTATTTCATAAATGGAATCAACAAACTAAGCACATTCTACGTAATGACGACTTTCTATAGTTTGCGCATGCGTCCGGAAATAAGAAAAGCTTCCTTCCGCCAGTTTTTTAAAACCAAAGCTTCTAGAAGGTTTACATGATTTCTTAAAAAACACGAGTTTTTAGAAAATGTGATTTATTTCATAAATGGAATCAACAAAGTATGCACATTCTACGCCATAACAACTTTCTATAGTTTGCGCATCCGTCCGGAAATAAGAAAACCTTAATTCCCCCCGTTTTTTAAAATCATAGCTTCTAGAAGTTTTACATGATGTCTTAAAAAATACGAGTTTTAAGGAAATATGATTTATTTCGTCAATGGATTCAACAAATTATGCACATTTTATGTCATAACGACATTCTATAGTTTGCGTATGCGCAAACTATGCACATTCTACATAATAAAACCTTTCTATAGTTTGCGCATCCGTACGGAAATAAGAAAAGCTTACTTTCCCCCTTTTTTTAAATTCAAAGCTTCTAGAAGGTCTAGATGAATTCTTAAAAAACATGAGTTTTTAGAAAATGTAATTTATTTCATAAATGGAATAAACAAAGTATGCACATTCTACGTCATAACAACTTTCTATAGTTTGCGCATGCGTCCGGAAATAAGAAAAGCTTAATTCCCCGCGTTTTTTAAAATCACAGCTTCTAGAAGGTTTACATGATTTCTTAAAAAACACTAGTTTTTAGAAAATGTGATTTATTTCATAAATGGAATCAACAAACTAAGCACATTCTACGTAATAACGACTTTCTATAGAATGCGCATGCGTCCGGAAATAAGAAAAGCTTCCTTCCGCCAGTTTTTTAAAACCACAGCTTCTAGAAGGTTTACATGATTTCTTAAAAAACACGATTTTCAGAAAACGTGATTTATTTCATAAATGGAATCAACAAAGTATGCACATTCTACGTAATAACGACTTTCTATAGTTTGCGCATGCGTCCGAAAATAAGAAAAGCTTACTTCCCCCCTTTTTTAAATTCACAGCTTCTAGAAGGTTTAGATGAATTCTTAAAAAACATGAGTTTTTAGAAAATGTGATTTATTTAATAAATGGAATCAACAAACTATGCACATTCTACGTAATAACGACTTTCTATAGTTTGCGCATGCGTCCGGAAATAAGAAAATCTTATGACGCCAGTTTTCTAAAACCACAGCTTCTAGAAGCTTTACATGATTTCTTAAAAAACATGATTTTTTAGAAAATGTGATTTATTTCATAAATGGAATCAACAAAGTATGAAATTCTATGTAATAACGACTTTCTAAAGCTTGCGCATGCGTCCAGAAAAAAGAAAAGCTTACTTCCCCCCTTTTTTTAAATTCACATCTTCTACAAGATTTAGATGAATTCTTAAAAAACAAAAGTTTTTAGAAAATGTGATTTATTTCATAAATGTCATCAACAAAGTATGCACATTCTACGTCATAACAACTCTCTATAGTTTGCGCATGCGTCTGGAAATAAGAAAAGATTAGTTCCGCCAGTTTTTTAAAATCACAACTTCTAGAAGGTTTACATGATTTCTTAAAAAACACGAGTTTTTAGAAAATGTGATTTATTTCATAAATGGAATCAACAAACTAAGCACATTCTACGTAATAACGACTTTTTATAGTTTGAGCATGCGTCCGGAAATAAGAAAAGCTTCCTTCTGCCAGTTTTTTAAAACCACAGCTTCTAGAAGGTTTACATGATTTCTTAAAAAACAAGTTTTTAGAAAATGTGATTTATTTCAAAAATGGAATCAACAAAGTATGCACATTCTACATAGTAACGACTTTCTATAGTTTGCGCATGCATCCGGAAATAAGAAAAGCTTCTTTCTACCAGTTTTTTAAAACCACAGCTTCTAGAAGGTTTACATGATTTCTTAAAAAACATGAGTTTTTAGAAAATGTGATTTATTTCATAAATGGAATCAACAAAGTATGCACATTCTACGTAGTAACGACTTTCTATAGTTTGCGCATGCATCTGGAAATAAGAAAAGCTTACTTCCGCCAGTTTTTTAAAATCACAGCTTCTAGAAGGTTTACATGATTTCTTAAAAAACACGAGTTTTTAGAAAATGTGATTTATTTCATAAATGGAATCAATAAAGCATGCACATTCTATGTAATAACGACTTTCTAAAGTTTGTGCATGCGTCCGGAAATAAGAAAAGCTTGCTTCCACAAGTTTTTTAAAATCACAGCTTCTATAAGGTTTACATGATTTCTTAAAATACACGAGTTTTTAGAAAATGTGATTTATTTCATAAATGGAATAAACAAAGTATGCACATTCTACGTAGTAATGACTTTCTATAGTTTGTGCATGCGTCCGGAAATAAGAAAAGCTTGCTTCTGCCAATTTTTTAAAATCACAGCTTCTAAAAGGTTTACAAGATTTCTTAAAATAGACAAGTTTTTAGAAAATGTGATTTATTTCATAAATGGAATAAACAAACTATGCACATTCTATGTCATAACAACTTTCTATAGTTTGTGCATGCGTCCGGAAATGAGAAAAGCTTAATTCCCCCCGTTTTTTAAAATCACAGCTTCTAGAAGGTTTACATGATTTCTTAAAAAACACGAGTTTTTAGAAAATGTGATTTATTTCATAAATGGAATCAACAAACTAATCACATTCTAGGTAATAACGACTTTCTATAGTTTGCGCATGCATCGAGAAATAAGAAAAGCTTCCTTCCGCCAGTTTTTTAAAACCACAGCTTCTAGAAGGTTTACATGATTTTTTAAAAAACACGAGTTTTTAGAAAATGTGATTTATTTCATAATTGGAATCAACAAAGTATGCACATTCTACGTAGTAACGCCTTTCTATAGTTTGCGCATGCGTCCGGAAATAAGAAAAGCTTAATCCCCCCCGTTTTTTAAAATCACAGCTTCTAGAACGTTTACATGATTTCTTAAAAAACACGAGTTTTTAGAAAATGTGATTTATTTCATAAATGGAATCAACAAAGTATGCACATTCTACGTCATAACAACTTTCTATAGTTTGCGCATCCGTCCGGAAATAAGAAAAGCTAAATTCCCCCCTGTTTTTTAAAATCACAGCTTCGAGAAGCTTTACATGATGTCTTAAAAAACACGAGTTTTTAGGAAATGTGATTTATTTCATAAAAGGAATCAACAAATTATGCACATTCTATGTCATAACGACTTTCTTTAGTTTGCGCATGCACAAACTCTGCACATTCTACGTAATAACAACTTTCTATAGTTTGCGCATGCGTCCGGAAATAAGAAAAGCTTACTTCCCCCATTTTTTTAAATTCACAGCTTCTAGAAGGTTTAGATGAATTCTTAAAAAATACGAGTTTTTAGAAAATGTGATTTATTTCATAAATGGAATCAGTAAAGTATGCACATTCTACGTCATAACAACTTTCTATAGTTTGCGCACGCGTCCGGAAATATGAAAAGCTTAATTCCCCCCGTTTTTTAAAATCACAGCTTCTAGAAGGTTTACATGATTTATTAAAAAACACGTGTTTTTAAAAATGTGTTTTATTTCATCAATGGAATCAACAAACTATGCACATTCTACATAATAACGACTTTCTATAGTTTGCGCATGCGTCCGGAAATACGAAAAGCTTCCTTCCGCCAGTTTTTTAAAACCACAACTTCTAGAAGGTTTACATGGTTTCTTAAAAAACACGAGTTTTTAGAAAATGTGATTTATTTCATAAATGGACTCAACAAAGTATGCACATTTTACGTCATAAAAACTTTCTATAGTTTGCGCATCCATTCGGAAATAAGAAAAGCTTAATTCCCCCCGTTTTTTAAAATCACAGCTTCTAAAAGGTTTACATGATGTCTTAAAAAACTCGAGTTTTTAGGAAATGTGATTTATTTCATAAATGGAATAAAAAAAGTATGCACATTCTATGTCATAACGACTTTCTAGAGTTTACGCATGCACAAACTATGCACATTCTACGTAATAACAACTTTCTATAGTTTGCGAATGTGTACGGAAATAAGAAAAGATTGCTTACCCCCTTTTTTTAAATTCACAACTTCTAGAAGGTTTAGATGAATTCTTAAAAAACATGAGTTTTTAGAAAATGTGATTTATTTCATAAATGGAATCAACAAAGTATGCACATTCTACGTCATAACAACTCTCTACAGTTTGCGCATGCGTCCGGAAATAAGAAAAGCTTAATTCCCCCCGTCTTTTAAAATCACAGCTTCTAGTAGGTTTACATTATTTCTTAAAAAACACGAGTTTTTAGAAAATATGATTTATTTCATAAATGGAATCAACAAACTATGCACATTGTATGTAATAACAACTTTCTATAGTTTGCGCATTCGTCCGGAAATAAGAAAAGTTTTTTTCCGCCAGTTTTTTAAAACCACAGCTTCTAGAAGGTTTACATGATTTCTTAAAAAACACGATTTTTAGAAAACGTGATTTATTTCAAAAATGGAATCAACAAAGTATGCATATTCTACGTAGTAACGACTTTCTATAGTTTGCGCATGTGTCCGGAAATAAGAAAAGCTTACTTTCGCCAGTTTTTTAAAATCATAGCTTCTAGAAGGTTTACATGATTTCTTAAAAAACACGAATTTTTAGAAAATGTGATTTAATTCATAAATGGAATCAACAAAGTATGCACATTCCATTTAATAACGACTTTCTAAAGTTTTCGCATGCATCCGAAAATAAGAGAAGTTTGCTTCCGCCAGTTTTTTAAAATCATAGCTTCTAGAAGGTTTACAAGATTTCTTAAAATAGACGAGTTTTTAGAAAATGTGATTTATTTCATAAATGGAATCAACCAAGTATGCACATTCTATGTCATAACGACTTTCTATAGTTTGCGCATGCGCAAACTATCCACATTCTACGTAATAACGACTATCTATAGTTTGCGCATGTGTCCGGAAATAAGAAAAACTTACTTCCCCCATTTTTTTAAATTCACAGCTTCTAGAAGGTTTAGATGAATTCTTAAAAAACATGAGTTTTTAGAAAATGTGATTTATTTCATAAATGGAATAAACAAAGTTTGCACATTCTACGTCATAACGAATTTCTATAGTTTGCGCATGCGTCCGGAAATAAGAAAAGCTTAATTCCCCCCGTTTTTTAAAATCACATCTTCTAGAAGGTTTACATGATTTCTTAAAAAACACGAGTTTTTAGAAAATGTGATTCATTTCATAAATGTAATCAACAAAGTATGCACATTCTATGTCATAACGACTTTTTATAGTTTGCGCATGCGCAAACTATGCACATTCTACATGATAATGACTTTCTATAGTTTGCACATGTGTCCGGAAATAAGAAAAGCTTACTTCGCCCCTTTTCTTAAATTCACAGCTTCTAGAAGGTTTAGATGAATTATTAAAAAACATGAGTTTTTAAAAAATGTGATTTATTTCATAAATGGAATCAACAAATTATGCACATTCTACATAATAATGACTTTCTATAGTTTGCCCATGCGTCCGTAAATATGAAAAGCTTACTTCCGCAAGTTTTTTAAAACCACAGCTTCTAGAAGGTTTACATGATTTCTTAAAAAAGATGAGTTTTTAGAAAATGTGATTTATTTCATAAATGGAATCAACAAAGTATGCACGTTCTATGTAATAACGACTTTCTAAAGTTTGCGCATGCGTCCGGAAATAAGAAAAGCTTACTTCCCCCCTTTTTTTAAATTCACAGCTTCTAGAAGGTTTAGATGAATTCTTAAAAAACACGAGTTTTTAGAGAATGTGATTTATTTCATAAATGGAATCAACAAAGTATGCACATTCTGCGTCATAACAACTTTCTATAGTTTGCGCATGCGTCCAGAAATAAGAAAAGCTTAATTCCCCCCGTTTTTTAAACTCACAGCTTCTAGAAGGTTTACATGATTTCTTAAAAAACACGATTTTTTAGAAAATGTGATTTATTTCATAAATGGAATCAACAAACTATGCACATTCTATGTAAAAATGACTTTTTATAGTTTTCGCATGCGTCCGGAAATAAGAAAAGCTTCCTTCCGCCCGTTTTTTAAAACCACAGCTTCTAGAAGGTTTACATGATTTCTTAAAAAACACGAGTTTTTAGAAAATGTGATTTATTTCCTAAATGGAATCAACAAAGTATGCACATTCTACGTAGTAACGAATTTCTATAGTTTGCGCATGCGTCCGGAAATAAGAAAAGCTTAATTCCCCCCGTTTTTTAAAATCACAACTTCTAGAAGGTTTACATGATTTCTTAAAAAACACGAGTTTTTAGAAAATGTGATTTATTTCATAAATGGAATCAACAAAGTATGCACATTCTACGTCAAAAACAACTTTCTATAGTTTTCGCATCCGTCCGGAAATAAGAAAAGCCTAATTTCCCCCGTTTTTTAAAATCACAGCTTCTAGAAGTTTTACATGATGTCTTAAAAAAAATGAGTTTTTAGGAAATGTGATTTATTTCATAAATGGAATCAACAAAGTATGCACATTCTATGTCATAATGACTTTCTATAGTTTGCGCATGCGCAAACTATGCACATTCTACGTAATAACAACTTTCTATAGTTTGCGCATGCATCCGGAAATAAGAAAAGCTTACTTCCCCCCTTTTTTTAAATTCACAGCTTCTAGAAGGTTTAGATGAATTCTTAAAAAACACGAGTTTTTAGAAAATGTGATTTATTTCGTAAATGGAATCAATAAAGTATGCACATTCTACGTCATAACAACTTTCTATAGTTTGAGCATGCGTCCGGAAATATGAAAAGCTTAATTCCCCCAGTTTTTTAAAATCACAGCTTCTAGAAGGTTTACATGATTTCTTAAAAAACACGTGTTTTTAGAAAATGTGTTTTATTTCATCAATGGAATCAACAAACTATGCACATTCTACATAATAACGACTTTCTATAGTTTGCACATGTGTCCGGAAATACGAAAAGCTTCCTTCCACCAGTTTTTTAAAACCACAGCTTCTAGAAGGTTTACATGGTTTCTTAAAAAACATGAGTTTTTAGAAAATGTGATTTATTTCATAAATGGAATCAACAAAGTATGCACATTTTACGTCATAACAACTTTCTATAGTTTGCGCATCCATTCGGAAATAAGAAAAGCTTAATTCCCCCCATTTTTTAAAATCACAGCTTCTAGAAGGTTTACATGATGTCTTAAAAAACACGAGTTTTTAGGAAATGTGATTTATTTCATAAATGAAATCAAAAAAGTATGCACATTCTATGTCATAACGACTTTCTATAGTTTACGCATGCGCAAACTATGCACATTCTACGTAATAACAACTTTCTATAGTTTCCGCATGCGTACGGAAATAAGAAAAGCTTACTTACCCCCTTTTTTTAAATTCATAGCTTCTAGAAGGTTTAGATGAATTCTTAAAAAACATGAGTTTTTAGAAAATGTGATTTATTTCATAAATGGAATCAACAAAGTATGGACATTCTACGTCATAAGAACTTTCTATAGTTTGCGCATGCGTCCGGAAATAAAAAAGCTTAATTCCGCCCGTTTTTTAAAATCACAGCTTCTAGTAGGTTTACATGATTTCTTAGAAAACACGAGTTTTTAGAAAATGTTATTTATTTCATAAATGGAATCAACAAACTATGCACATTCTATGTAATAACAACTTTCTATAGTTTGCGCATGCGTCCGGAAATAAGAAAAGCTTCTTTCCGCCAGTTTTTTAAAACCACAGCTTCTAGAAGGTTTACATGATTTCTTCAAAAACACAAGTTTTTAGAAAATGTGATTTATTTCATAAATGGAATCAACAAAGTATGCACATTCTACGTAGTAATGACTTTCTATAGTTTGCGCATGCGTCCGGTGTTAAATTTTCTGAATTTACTTCAATCTGATCTAGGATCTTAACTGAGAGAACAACATGTACAGCATATCTACAGCATATCAATCATGGAGACAATAATGCAAGCACACAAGAGACACAAAGATTTACTTGGGGAAAACCATAAAGGTGAAAAACCCCAATAACTTCCTCAGAGATAGATAGAGCAATGATACAACCAACCAAGAGAGATAACCAAAACCTAGCAGCAGATCCTCCTCCTCCATAAGTGTGCCACTCCTCCTTGAGTGCATGTGTGAGAAGTGAGTGAGTAAATAGAGTGCCTCCCGCACTCTATTTATACTTGACTTGACTTGCCTTTTTACCTAACTCATGTAGGCTCGAACTTTACCACATAACATAATGCTGAGTGGGCCGACCCCCAATAGGGTGGTCTAATAACCCTTAGAACCACATGGCCGACCCCCAATAGGGTGGTCTAATAACCCTTCGACCCACATGACTTATACAGGGCCGACCCCAACAAGGTGGTCTAATGACCCATCAAATATAAGTTACGACACTTACAATATAAATGACGACACTTCCTTATAGAGGAATAATACCATCTCTATAGGAATACAATATACATATATGTGAAAGACATTCCGAAGTTACATATACATCAACACTCCCTCTTAACTAGGAAGGTATTTCTCAGCACAGTTCTTCTAGCACAAGTCATCTTCTCTGGATCATCGTCACTGGATAATCGTCATCGAGTCATCATCATCGTCACTGCTGCTGCTATCTCAATCAATCTCTGAATCTACTCGTCATAGGAAGTTCTACAGAGCCAGTCCTTTTTCATACTGGATGTAGGCCCACCACCTGCAGGTCTTCATCATCACTGGCCATCCTGTGGAATCCTCAGGACTTATTACGTGCGTCACAAAACCTCGAAAGAGCATCCCAGGCTGTTACGAGCACACAGCTCTACCTATAGGATCTACCAGGGCACCGAATTACATGTGACCTCACCAAAAAACCTCGCAAGAGCATCCCAGGCTGTTATGAGCATACAGCTCTACCTATAGGATCTCCCAGGGCAACGAATTACATGTGGTCATGGCAAAACCTCGCAAGAGCATCCCAGGACTGATTACGGGCACACAGCCCAACCTATCGTATCTCCCAGGGAAACGAATTACATGCCATAGGACAAAACCTCGAAAGAGCATCTGTCAGATATCCCAGGGAACCGAATTACATGCCATAGGAAAAACCTCGAAAGACTATCTGCAGATCTCCCAGGGCACCGAATTACATGTCCTCCCAGAGAAAAACCTCGAAAGAGCATTTGCCAGATGTCCCAGGGCACCAAATTACATGCCATAGGCAAAACCTCGAAAGACCATCTGCAAATCTCCCAGGGCACTGGATTACATGCTCATATGCACAACCTGATCCACGGCCACAGAGTATCAACCGGATACTCACCATACATCATCCTGATGTATCCATGATCATCCTGATCATCATCACTGCAACGTCCTGTTGCATGTCAACTGGAGCAACATCCTGAAGCTCGTCATCTATGATCATCCTGATCATCACTGCAACATCCTGCTGCATGTCATCTGGAGCAACATCCTGAAGCTCGTCATCTATGATCATCCTGATCATCACTGCAACATCCTGCTGCATGTCATATGGAGCA
Source organism: Larix kaempferi (assembly GCA_027924585.1). Classification (NCBI taxonomy): domain Eukaryota; kingdom Viridiplantae; phylum Streptophyta; class Pinopsida; order Pinales; family Pinaceae; genus Larix; species Larix kaempferi. The sequence continues at coordinate 46,476,071 of BSBM01000217.1, forward strand.
ACATCCTGAAGCTCGTCATCTATGATCATCCTGATCATCACTGCAACATCCTGCTGCATGTCATCTGGAGCAACACCCTGAAGCTCGTCATCTATGATCATCCTGATCATCAATGCATCTACCTGATGCATACCAAGTATCTACCTGATACATATCATCATACATGATCCTCCTGATCATCAATGTATCCACCTGATACAAATACAAATACATGATACATATCACCATACATGATCCACCTGATCATACAATGTATCCACCTGATACATATACAGATACATGGTCCAAGCATCCAACATGATGCATATACAAAATATGTACACATGATCCAACTGATCATATCCAGCATCCAACATGATGCATTCATACACAAATGATCCAACTGATCATATCCAGCATCCAACATGATGCGTACATACATACAAAAATGATCCAACTGATCATATCCAGCATCCAACATGATGCGTACATACATACATAAAAATGATCCAACTGATCATATCCAGCATCCAACATGATGCGTTCATACATACATAAAAATGATCCAACTGATCATATCAAGCAGAAACCAGAACATCATCCTGATGCTCATCATCCAGCGCTTACATCCACAGCCATGTGAAGGATCCTCCTTCCAACATGCTTGGAATGGATTTAGAAAATGTGTCCATCACTTCTTCCTCGAAGTGTCCTCGATCTGAAGAACGCCAAGCCTCTCTCTGAAGTACTCGAACTTCACTCTGGCTAGTGGCTTCATCAGCACATCTGCAATCTGCTTGTTCGTCGCAACATACAGAAGCTTCACAGCTCCTCTCTGCACCATATCCCTGATATAGTGATATTTGATCTCTATGTGTTTCGACCTATCATGAAACACTGGGTTCTCGGACAGCTTCACACAACTCTGGTTATCATAGAAGATACCAGTAGCCTCCAACGGGAGATCAAATAACTCAGATAGTAGCTTCCATAACCATACTGCCTCACAACTAGCTGAACAGGCTGCAACATACTCTGCCTCAGCTGTACTCAGTGCTACGCAGGACTGCTTCCTGCTAAACCAAGAGATCACACCTGATCCCATACTGAAGCAACACCCAGATGTGCTCTTCCTATCTGCAGCACTGCCAGCCCAATCTGAATCAACATAAACCTGCAGGTTAAACTTTAGATTCGCCTCATACCTGAGCCCATTATCCATTGTACCCTTCAGGTACCTCAGAACATGCTTTACAGCAACCAGGTGAACACTCCTCGGATCCGTCAGGAACTGGCTCAATGTGTTCACAGCAAATCAAATGTCTGGTCTCATGTTCGTCACGTACATCAAGGACCCAATCATCTAACGATACGCAAAGACATCAACTGGCTCAGATGAAGCATCACATAGAAGCTTCAGATTCGATGCCATAGGTGTGGTCGTGGCCTTGCAATCCATCATCCTGAACCTCTTCAGGCTCTCTACTGCATACTTCCCTTGTCCAAGGAAGATTCCATCTGCACTCTGCCACACCTCCATGCCAAAAACAAATAGTGCATCATCCCCAAGTTCTTTATCTTGAACTCGACAGCAAGATTCCGCTGTGTGTCGGAAATCAATCTATCCTCACCTGATACAAATAGGTCATCCATATAGTAGTATCATTGGATTGCCTTCCTCAACCTTGTAGTAAAGGTTGGAACCCACTTTACTCTAGGTAAAGACCAAACTGGATAGAAAGCTGTCTATCCTACCATACCAAGTTCTGCACACATAAATGACTACACCATGCTGTCTTGAAATCCATCTGGTGCATCTTCTATTTTATCACTTTTATATTTCTCAGTGCTGCCATCTGCAATATGCTTGATCTGATAGTTCCATTTGGAAGTCATAACAAACTTCCCTTCACGTCTTGGGACTGCAACCCAAACATCATTCTTCATGATCGACGTATCATTCCATTTCTTCATCCCAGATCCTGGGAACTTCAATATCTTCAATAGATATCTTTATTGCTGAACAAATGTTGTAGTTCTTCTTTTGTAGGAGATGGCATATGATCTTTCCTACACAACAAGTTAAATTGCATGATTAGAAAACATCTCATAGTTTTCAGAACAAATTCTTACACATAAAGAAATATGTCATACAGTCATGCAATTATCTTAGCCAATGCTTCAATACAACATTTATCCATATCCCATAACTTTCTAGATGCCTTCCAATCTCTACCAGAACATTGTTAAGAGTGTGCACAACTCCCAACATGTTAGCAAAGAGGTTTCATTCTAGATAAGTAGCAATGGAATGTTGTACAGTGCCATAGGCCACTTACCCATGTATATTAGTAGTATACTATTTATCAATGCAACTATTCTAATATGCATAATACACAACCTAATTCTAGGAACATCAGTATATACATTATTGAACAGTATTATTTAAACAAACAAATATGCAAGAAATGATGATTAAAATACTTATCTTTCTTTGTTCGTTGGGTGGACTCCCTCTGAGTCTTTTCTTCCTTGCAGGAGCTGTTGGAGTCCTAATCTGAAGTAGCTTCTTCTACACTTTTCTGTTGTGGAATGTAGAAAGATGGTCAACTCCCTCTGAATATCTGCATCCTTGCAGAAACTACTGAAGTGTGCTCTTTTTCTTTCTTGCAGGAACAACTGGAGTGTGCTCCTTTGCTTTCTTGCAAGAGCAACTGGAGTGTGCTCCCTCTTGATCTTTGCTTCCTGAATTACCTGTTCTTGAACTCATATTCATCCTTGGTCCCTATGCATGCTTATTAGTATCATGATTGTGTTATCCTTGTGATTTCATATAAAATCATACATTCATTAGTATACTATTAAAACACAATAATTTCAAGCATGTATAGTCATGATCATTTCAAACAGAATAATAAGCATTAGCATTCAAGGTTTATGTGGGATTCTTATGGTTAGTCAAATCATAAGAAGCATAACATGTCTAAACCTGTAATTACTCAAACCTATGACTCTTCAGGTTAGTTGAATCATCAATTATGGTAGGAAACATAATATGCATACAACCATGATTATTCAAACCTATACCTTCATGATTCTTCTGGTTAGTCATATCATCAATTATGGTAAGAAACATAATATGCATACAACCATGATTATTCAAACCTATGACTTCATGAATAATCATTATCAACAACAGTATAAGATCCTAAACCAAGGTAGGATTCTAGCTTGATATAGGAAAAACATACCTGGATTAGCATGCTAGCTAGTTTATGTCTAACATACCCGTATAATGTCTTCTGGTTCTCTTCAGTGACTTGTGCTAGTAACCTGCATGTCTCATATGTTAACCATTACAAAACCAAGTTATACATACCTCGTAAATAGATCTTCTATGGGATCCATGACAATGGATGAATCTTTGTCCTCATGTTATCATGACCATATGTTCTTGGACCAGAACATGATTTGTCTTTCTTGGTGTACCTTTCATGTTAGTAGACAACATAAACCTCATACAACACCATAATGCATTCGTACAATCATAAGTGTCAATACCCTAATCAATGAATATTTTCTATCGTGCATTCATAGTTTTATTAAGGTGATACAACAAACCGAAAATCAAGATTGTACTAACCGTAATAACATGAAGACAAACATACCGTAAACGTAATCATGGACAAATATCGAAACATACCTTGATGAGTCATACCTGTCGAGATCGCTTGTAATCTTCTTATGTAAGGCCTTAGCCTCATCTCCCTCTGAAACAGGAACTTCCTCACTTATGTAGGTGACCAATCCATCTTCTTCTAGGATTAACCCAATCCACTTGAATTGCAAGAACTGGACCTCGAGCTGGATATGGGTTTGTCAGAGAAACCCCAAAAATTCAAACTTTGAATTTCAAACTTCTGAAAGGATAGAAATATGCGCCTTGATGAGCTGATCAAACTGGTATATTCAGAATTTGAAAACTGGAGAGTTTCACTCCTTAAATTTGCCTTTGAAACTTCCGGATTCACTGGACGTGACCCTGAACTGGGGTTTGATGAAGCCCACTCTTTTGCCCAATCAAAAAGTTTGATCCAAAGCTCGAAGCTTCTATTTTTCTGAGGAGCTTCCAGCCGTGGTCACAGATTTCAAAAATTCCCATTTTTACAGAAGCCCTAATTTTCCACTTTTCTGATCAAAGTCCCGAACTAGGGTTTAATCAAGCCGACCTTATTCCCAACTAAAAATTCTGATCTTGGTCTCTAAATTTTTATTTTGATGAGTAGCATTCAGCCGTGGTCTCCAATTACAAAAATTCCAACTTTCTCCAAAGCCCTAAATTCCGGAAGCCATGAATGAAGGTACTCAAAAATAATTCTGTTTTGACAGAAATATGTACCTGATTGTTTCTGATGTAAATCTGAACTTTTTGATCCACAGGGTCTGAAAATGTTTTCGAAGATAGCCTGACCTGTTAGCTTTCCATCTTGACAGGTCTGACCTCAATTGGATTTTCTGAGAGAGAGTTATGCCAAATGTCGCAATGTGACCTGTTTTGGGATAATACAGGAGAGTGAACTTGTACGGCGTGCCACGTGTCACTGTTTCAACTTTGGCCTCTCAAAATATTTTTTGAGATAGATTGGCCTGTTATCTTTCCATCCTGATAGGTCTTACCTCAATTGGATTCTCTGAGAGAGAGTTATGCCAAGTGTCGCAATGTGACCTGTTTATGGGATAATACAGGAGAGCGAACTTGTACGGCGTGCCACGTGTCACTGGTTCACCTTCGGCCTATGAAAACGTTTTATGAGATATTAAAGTCTGTGTACTACCTATCACTTTTTACGAAATTTCATTTGGAGCTTCCTAGCCCACGTTATGACCTTTTTCCAAAGGTCACCTGATTTTGACTCAGATCTGGAAGAGGCAGAAACCCTATATTGCACAGATCATAAATCACAAAGTACACCAAATTAGAGGTTTTCCTTTGGACACAAGGTACCTAGAGATTTAATCTTCGTCCTGTAACAATTTCAGATCCGAAAACGTTTCCAAAATGGATTTATAGCGAAAGTTCTACGATGACTGGTTTTTGCTATATCAAGCCCTAGCATCGTAAGTACAACAAGTGTCATACATGCCATATCATGCCTTCTTTCAGGCTAGCTCTGATACCATGTTAAATTTTCTGAATTTACTTCAATCTGATCTAGGATCTTAACTGAGAGAACAACATGTACAGCATATCTACAGCATATCAATCATGGAGACAATAATGCAAGCACACAAGAGACACAAAGATTTACTTGGGGAAAACCATAAAGGTGAAAAACCCCAATAACTTCCTCAGAGATAGATAGAGCAATGATACAACCAACCAAGAGAGATAGCCAAAACCTAGCAGCAGATCCTCCTCCTCCATAAGTGCGCCACTCCTCCTTGAGTGCATGTGTGAGAAGTGAGTGAGTAAATAGAGTGCCTCCGGCACTCTATTTATACTTGACTTGACTTGCCTTTTTACCTAACTCATGTAGGTTTGAACTTTACCACATAACATAATGCTGAGTGGGCCGACCCCCAATAGGGTGGTCTAATAACCCTTCAACCCACATGACTTATACAGGGCCGACCCCAACAAGGTGGTCCAATAACCCATCAAATATAAGTTACGACACTTACAATATAAATGACGACACTTCCTTATAGAGGAATAATACCATCTCTATAGGAATACAATATACATATATGTGAAAGACATTCCGAAGTTACATATACATCAACATCCGGAAATAAGAAAAGCTTACTTCCGCCAGTTTTTTAAAATCATAGCTTCTAGAAGGTTTACATGATTTCTTAAAAAACACGAGTTTTTAGAAAATGTGATTTACTTCATAAATGGAATCAACAAAGTATGCACATTCTATGTAATAACGACTTTCTAAAGTTTGCGCATGCGTCCGGAAATAAGAAAAACTTGCTTCCGCCAGTTTTTTAAAATCACAGCTTTTAGAAGGTTTACAACATTTCTTAAAACAGACGAGTTTTTAGAAAATATGATTTATTTCATAAATGGAATCAACAAAGTATGCACATTCTATGTCATAACGACTTTCTATAGTTTGTGCATGCGCAAACTATGCACATTCTACGTAATAACAACTTTCTATAGTTTGCACATGCGTCCGGAAATAAGAAAAGCTTACTTCCCCCCTTTTTTTAAATTCACAGCTTCTAGAAGGTTTAGATGAATTCTTAAAAAACACGAGTTTTTAGAAAATGTGATTTATTTCATAAATGGAATCAACAAAGTATGCACATTCTACATCATAACAACTTTCTATAGTTTGCACATGCATCCGGAAATAAGAAAAGCTTAATTCCCCAAGTTTTTTAAAATCACAGCTTCTAGAAGGTTTACATGATTTCTTAAAAAACACGTGCTTTTAGAAAATGTGTTTTATTTCATCAATGGAATCAACAAACTATACACATTTTACATAATAACGACTTTCTATAGTTTGCGCATGCATCTGGAAATAAGAAAAGCTTCCTTCCGCCAGTTTTTTAAAACCACAGCTTCTAGAAGGTTTACATGATTTCTTAAAAAACACGAGTTTTTAGAAAATGTAATTTATTTCATAAATGGAATCAACAAAGTATGCACATTCTACGTCATAACAACTTTTTATAGTTTGCGCATCCGTTCGGAAAAAAGAAAAGCTTAATTCCCCCTGTTTTTTAAAATCGCAGCTTCTAGAAGGTTTACATGATGTCTTAAAAAACACGAGTTTTTAGGAAATGTGATTTATTTCATAATGGAATCAACAAAGTATGCACATTCTATGTCATAACGACTTTCTATAGTTTGCGCATGCCGAAACTATGCACATTCTACGTAATAACAACTTTCTATAGTTTGCGCATGCGTACGGAAATAAGAAAAGCTTACGTCCCCCCTTTTTTTAAATTCACAGCTTCTAGAAGGTTTAGATGAATTCTTAAAAAACAAGAGTTTTTAAAAAATGTGATTTATTTAATAAATGGAATCAACAAAGTATGCACATTCTACGACATAACAACTTTCTATTGTTTGCGCAAGCGTCCGGAAATAAGAAAAGCTTAATTCCCCCCGTTTTTTAAAATCACAGCTTCTAGAAGGTTTACATGATTTCTTTAAAAACTTGAGTTTTAAGAAAATGTGATTTATTTCATCAATGCAATCAACAAACTATGCACATTCTACGTAATAATGACTTTCTATAGTTTGCGTATGCGTCCGGAAATAAGAAAAGCTTCTTTCCGCCAGTTTTTTAAAACCACAGCTTCTAGAAGGTTTACATGATTTCTTAAAAAACACAAGTTTTTAGAAAATTTGATTTATTTCATAAATGGAATCAACAAAGTATGCACATTCTACGTAGTAACGACTTTCTATAGTTTGCGCATGCGTCCGTAAAATGGGAAAAGCTTACTTCCGCCAGTTTTTTAAAATCACAGCTTCTAGAAGGTTTACATGATTTCTTAAAAAACACGAGTTTTTAGAAAATGTGATTTATTTCATAAATGGAATCAACAAAGTATGCACATTCTATGTAATAACAACTTTCTAAAGTTTGCGCATGCGTCCGGGAATAAGACAAGCTTGCTTCCGCAAGTTTTTTAAAATCACAGCTTCTAGAAGGTTTACATGATTTCTTAAAAAACACGAGTTTTTAGAAAATGTGATTTATTTCATAAATGGAATAAACAAAGTATGCACATTCTACGTAGTAACGACTTTCTATAGTTTGCGCATGCGTCCGGAAATAAGAAAAGCTTACTTCCGACAGTTTTTTAAAATCAAGCTTCTAGAAGGTTTACATGATTTGTTAAAAAACACGAGTTTTTAGAAAATGTGATTTATTTCATAAATGGAATCAACAAAGTATGCACATTCTATGTAATAACGACTTTCTAAAGTTTGCGCATGCGTCCGGAAATAAGAAAAGCTTGCTTCCGCAAGTTTTTTAAAATCACAGCTTCTAGAAGGTTTACATGATTTCTTAAAAAACACGAGTTTTTAGAAAATGTGATTTATTTCATAAATGGAATCAACAAAGTATGCACATTCTACGTAGTAACGACTTTCCATAGTTTGTGCATGCGTCCGGAAATAAGAAAAGCTTACTTCTGCCAGTTTTTTAAAATCATAGCTTCTAGAAGGTTTACATGATTTCTTAAAAAACACGAGTTTTTAGAAAATGTGATTTATTTCATAAATGGAATCAACAAAGTATGCAAATTCTATGTAATAACGACTTTCTAAAGTTTGCGCATGCGTCCGGAAATAAGAAAAACTTGCTTCCGCAAGTTTTTTAAAACCACAGCTTCTAGAAGGTTTACATGATTTCTTAAAAAACACGAGTTTTTAGAAAATGTGATTTATTTCATAAATGGAATCAACAAAGTATGCACATTCTATGTAATAACGACTTTCTAAAGTTTGCGCATGCGTCCGGAAATTAGAAAAGCTTGCTTCCGCAAGATTTTTAAAATCACAACTTCTAGAAGGTTTACATGATTTCTTAAAAAACACGAGTTTTTAGAAAATCTAATTTATTTCATCAATGGAATCAACAAAGTATGCACATTCTACATAGTAACGACTTTCTATAGTTTGTGCATGCGTCCGGAAATAAGAAAAGCTTACTTCTGCTAGTTTTTTAAAATCATAGCTTCTAGAAGGTTTACATGATTTCTTAAAAAACACGAGTTTTTAGAAAATGTGATTTATTTCATAAATGGAATCAACAAAGTATGCACATTCTATGTAATAACGACTTTCTAAAGTTTGCGCATGCGTCCGGAAATAAGAAAAGCTTGCTTCCGCCAGTTTTTTAAAATCACAGCTTCTCAAAGGTTTACAAGATTTCTTAAAAGAGACGAGTTTTTAGAAAATGTGATTTATTTCATATATGGAATCAACAAAGTATGCACATTCTATGTAATAACGACTTTCTAAAGTTTGCGCATGCGTCCGGAAATAAGAAAAGCTTGCTTCTGCAAGTTTTTTAAAATCACAGCTTCTAGAAGGTTTACATGATTTCTTAAAAAACACGAGTTTTTAGAAAATGTGATTTATTTCATAAATGGAATCAACAAAGTATGCACATTCTACGTAGTAACGACTTTCTATAGTTTGTGCATGCGTCCGGAATTAAGAAGAGCTTACTTCTGCCAGTTTTTTAAAATCATAGCTTCTAGAAGGTTTACATGATTTCTTAAAAAACACGAGTTTTTAGAAAATGTGATTTATTTCATAAATGGAATCAACAAAGTATGCACATTCTATGTAATAACGAGTTTCTAAAGTTTGTGCATGCATCCAGAAATAAAAAAAGCTTGCTTCCGCAAGTTTTTTAAAATCACATCTTCTCAAAGGTTTACAAGATTTCTTAAAAGAGACGAGTTTTTAGAAAATGTGATTTATTTCATATATGGAATCAACAAAGTATGCACTTTCTATGTCATAACGACTTTCTATAGTTTGCGCATGCGCAAACTATGCACATTCTACATAATAACGACTTTCTATAGTTTGCGCATGCGTCCGGAAATAAGAAAAGCTTACTTCCCCCATTTTTTTAAATTCACAGCTTCTAGAAGGTTTAGATGAATTCTTAAAAAACACGACTTTTTAGAAAATGTGATTTATTTCATAAATGGAATCAACAAAGTTTGCACATTCTATGTTATAACGACTTTCTATAGTTTGCGCATGCGTCCGGAAATAAGAAAAGCTTAATTCCCCCCGTTTTTTAAAATCACAGCTTCTAGAAGGTTTACATGATTTCTTAAAAAACACGAGTTTTTAGAAAATGTGATTTATTTAATAAATGGAATCAACAAAGTATGCACATTCTATGTCATAACGACTTTCTATAGTTTGCGCATGCGCAAACTATGCACATTCTATGTGATAAGGACTTTCTATAGTTTGCGCATGCGTTCGTAAATGAGAAAAGCTTACTTCCGCAAGTTTTTTAAAACCACGGCTTCTAGAAGGTTTACATAATTTCTTAAAAAACACGAGTTTTTAGAAAATGTGATCTATTTCATAAATGGAATCAACAAAGTATGCACATTCTATGTAATAACGACTTTATAAAGCTTGCGCATGCGTCCGGAAATAAGAAAAGCTTACTTCCCCCCTTTTTTTAAATTCATAGCTTCTAGAAGGTTTAGATGAATTCTTAAAAAAAATGAGTTTTTAGAAAATGTGATTTATTTCATAAATGGAATAAACAAAGTATGCACATTCTATGTCATAACAACTTTCTATAGTTTGCGCATGCGTCCGGAAATAAGAAAAGCTTAATTCCCCCCATTTTTTAAAATCACAGCTTCTAGAAGGTTTACATGATTTCTTAAAAAACACGAGTTTTTAGAAAATGTGATTTATTTCATAAATGGAATCAACAAACAAAGCACATTCTACATAATAACGACTTTCTATAGTTTGCGCATGCGTCGAGAAATAAGAAAAGCTTCCTTCCGCCAGTTTTTTAAAACCACAGCTTCTAGAAGGTTTACATGATTTCTTAAAAAACAATAGTTTTTACAAAATGTCATTTATTTCATAATTGGAATCAAAAAAGTATGCACATTCTACGTAGTAACGACTTTCTATAGTTTGCGCATACGTCCGGAAATAAGAAAAACTTAATTCCCCCCGTTTTTTAAAATGACAACTTCTAGAAGGTTTACATGATTTCTTAAAATACATGAGTTTTTATAAAATGTGTTTTATTTCATCAATGGAATCAACAAACTATGCACATTCTACATAATAACGACTTTCTATAGTTTGCGCATGCGTCCGGAAATAAGAAAAGCTTCCTTCCGCCAATTTTTTAAAACCACAGCTTCTAGAAGGTTTACATGATTTCTTAAAAAACACGAGTTTTTAGAAAATGTGATTTATTTCATAAATGGAATCAACAAAGTATGCACATTCTATGTCATAACAACTTTCTATAGTTTGCGCATCCGTTCGGAAATAAGAAAAGCTTAATTCCCCCCGTTTTTTAAAATCACAGCTTCTAGAAGGTTTACATGATGTCTTAAAAAACACGAGTTTTTAGGAAATGTGATTTATTTCATAAATGGAATCAACAAAGTATGCACATTCTATGTCATAACGACTTTCTATAGTTTGCGCATGCGCAAACTATGCACATTCTATGTAATAACAACTTTCTATAGTTTGCGCATGCGTACGGAAATAAGAAAAGCTTACTTCCCCCCTTTTTTTAAATTCACAGCTTCTAGAAGGTTTAGATGAATTCTTAAACAACATGAGTTTTTAGAAAATGTGATTTATTTCATAAATGGAATCAACAAAGTATGCAAATTCTACGTCATAACAACATTCTATAGTTTGCACATGCGTCCGGAAATAAGAAAAGCTTAATTCCCCCCGTTTTCTAAAATCACAGCTTCAAGAAGGTTTACATGATTTCTTAAAAAACACGAGTTTTTAGAAAATGTGATTTATGTCATAAATGAAATCAACAAGCTATGCACATTCTACGTAGTAACGACTTTCTATAGTTTGCGCATGCGTCCGGAAATAAGAAAAGCTTCCTTCCTCCAGCTTTTTAAAACCACAGCTTCTAGAAGGTTTACATGATTTCTTAAAAAACACGAGTTTTTAGAAAATGTGATTTATTTCATAAATGGAATCAACAAATTATGCACATTCTACGTAGTAACGAATTTCTATAGTTTGCGCATGCGTCCGGAAATAAGAAAAGCTTAATTCCCCCTGTTTTTTAAAATCACGGCTTCTAGAAGGTTTACATGATGTCTTAAAAAAAACGAGATTTTAGGAAATGTGATTTCTTTCATAAATGGAATCAACAGAATATGCACATTCTATGTCATAATGACTTTATATAGTTTGCGCATGCGCAAACTATCCACATTCTACGTAATAATGATTTTCAATAGTTTGCGCATGCGTCCGGAAATAACAAAAGCTTACTTCCCCCCTTTTTTTAAATTCACAGCTTCTAGAAGGTTTAGATGAATTCTTAAAAAACACGAGTTTTTAGAAAATGTGATTTATTTCATAAATGGAATCAACAAACTACGCACATTCTACGTAATAACGACTTTCTATAGTTTGCGCATCAGTCCGGAAATAAGAAAAGCTTCCTTCTGCAAGTTTTTTAAAACCACAGCTTCTAGAAGGTTTACATGATTTCTTAAAAAACACGAGTTTTTAGAAAATGTGATTTATTTCATAAATGGAATCAACAAAGTATACACATTCTATGTAATAACGACTTTCTATAGTTTGCGCATCCGTCCGGAAATAAGAAAAGCTTCCTTCTGCCAGTTTTTTAAAACCACAGCTTCTAGAAGGTTTACATGGTTTCTTAAAAAACATGAGTTTTTAGAAAATGTGATTTATTTCATAAATGGAATCAACAAAGTATGCACATTTTACGTCATAACAACTTTCTATAGTTTGCACATCCGTCCGGAAATAAGAAAAGCTTAATTCCCCCCGTTTTTTAAAATCACAGCTTCTAGAAGTTTTACATGATGTCTTAAAAAACACAAGTTTTTAGGAAATGTCATTCATTTCATAAATGGAATCAACAAAGTATGCACATTCTATGTCATAACGACTTTTTATAGTTTGCGCATGCGCAAACTATGCACATTCTACGTGATAATGACTTTCTATAGTTTGCACATGTGTCCGGAAATAAGAAAAGCTCAATTCGCCGCTTTTGTTAAATTCACAGTTTTTAGAAGGTTTAGATGAATTCTTAAAAAACATGAGTTTTTAGAAAATGTGATTTATTTCATAAATGTAATCAACAAATTATGCACATTCTACATAATAATGACTTTCTATAGTTTGCGCATGCGTCCGTAAATAAGAAAAGCTTACTTCCGCAAGTTTTTTAAAACCACAGCTTCTAGAAGGTTTACATGATTTCTTAAAAAACACGAGTTTTTAGAAAATGTGATTTATTTCATACATGGAATCAACAAAGTATGCACATTCTCTGTAATAACGACTTTCTAATGTTTGCGCATGCGTCCGGAAATAAGAAAAGCTTACTTCCCCCCTTTTTTCAAATTCATAGCTTCTAGAAGGTTTAGATGAATTCTTAAAAAACACGAGTTTTTAGAGAATGTGATTTATTTCATAAATGGAATCAACAAAATATGCACATTCTACGTCATAACAACTTTCTATAGTTTGCGCATTCGTCGAGAAATTAGAAAAGCTTAATTCCTCCCGTTTTTTAAACTCACAACTTCTAGAAGGTTTACATGATTTCTTAAAAAACACGAGTTTTTAGAAAATGTGATTTATTTCATAAATGGAAACAACAAACTATGCACATTCTATTTAAAAACGACTTTCTATAGTTTGCGCATGCGTCCGGAAATAAGAAAATCTTCCTTCCGCAAGTTTTTTAAAACCACAGCTTCTAGAAGGTTTACATGATTTCTTAAAAAACACGAGTTTTTAGAAAATGTGATTTATTTCATAAATGGAATCAACAAAGTATGCACATTCTATGTAATAACGACTTTCTAATGTTTGCGCATGCGTCCAGAAATAAGAAAATCTTACTTCCCCCCTTTTTTCAAATTCATAGCTTCTAGAAGGTTTAGATGAATTCTTAAAAAACAGGAGTTTTTAGAGAATGTGATTTATTTCATAAATGGAATCAACAAAGTATGCACATTCTACGTCATAACAACTTTCTATAGTTTGCGCATTCGTCGAGATATTAGAAAAGCTTAATTCCCCCCGTTTTTTAAAATCACAGCTTCTAGAATGTTTACATGATGTCTTAAACAACATGAGTTTTTAGGAAATGTGATTTATTTCATAAATGGAATCAACAAAGTATGCACATTCTATATCATAACGACTTGCTATAGTTTGCGCATGCGCAAACTATGCACATTCTACGTAATAACAACTTTCTATAGTTTGCGCATGCGTACGGAAATAAGAAAAGCTTACTTCCCCCCTTAATTTAAATTCACAGCTTCTACAAGGTTTAGATGAATTCTTAAAAAACATGAGTTTTTAGAAAATGTGATTTATTTCATAAATGGAATCAACAAAGTATGCACATTCTACGTCATAACAACTTTCTATAGTTTGCGCATGCGTCCGGAAATAAGAAATGCTTAATTCCCCCCGTTTTTTAAAATCACAGCTTCTAGAAGGTTTATATGATTTCTTAAAAAACATGAGTTTTTAGAAAATGTGGTTTATTTCATAAATGGAATCAACAAAGTATGCAAATTCTATGTAGTAACGACTTTCTATAGTTTGCGCATGCATCCGGAAATAAGAAAAGCTTACATCTGCCAGTTTTTTAAAATCATAGCTTCTAGAAGGTTTACATGATTTCTTGAAAAACATGAGTTTTTAGAAAATGTGCTTTGTTTCATAAATGGAATCAACAAAGTATGCACATTCTACGTCATAACAACTTTCTATAGTTTGCGCATCCGTCTGGAAATAATAAAAGCTTAATTCCCACCGTTTTTTAAAATCACAGCTTCTAGAAGGTTTACATGATGCCTTAAAAAACACGAGTTTTTAGGAAATGTGTTTTATTTCATAAATGGAATCAACAAAGTATGCACATTCTATGTCATAACGACTTTCAATAGTTTGCGCATGCGCAAACTATGCACATTCTACGTAATAACAAATTTCTATAGCTTGCGCATGCGTCCGGAAATAAGAACAGCTTACTTACCCCCTTTTTTTAAATTCACAGCTTCTAGAAGGTTTAGATGAATCCTTAAAAAACACGAGTTGTTATGCACATTCTACATCATAACAACTTTCTATAGTTTGCGCATGCGACCGAAATAAGAAAAGCTAAATTCCCCCCGTTTTTTAAAATCACAGCTCCTAGAAGGTTTACATGATTTCTTAAAAAACATGTGTTTTTAGAAAATGTGTTTTTTTCATCAATGGAATCAACAAACTATGCACATTCTACATAATAACGACTTTCTATAGTTTGCGCATGCGTCCGGAAATAAGAAAAGCTTCCTTCCGCCAGTTTTTTAAAACGACAGCTTCTAGAAGGTTTACATGATTTCTTAAAAAACACGAGTTTTTAGAAAATGTGATTTATTTCATAAATGGAATCAACAAAGTATGAACATTCTATGTCATAACAACTTTCTATAGTTTGCGCATCCATTCGGAAATAAGAAAAGCTTAATTCCCCCCGTTTTTTTAAATCACAGCTTCTAGAAGGTTTACATGATGTCTTAAAAAACATGAGTTTTTAGGAAATGTGATTTATTTCATAAATGGAATCAACAAAATGTGCACATTCTATGTCATAACGACTTTCTATAGTTTGTGCACGCGCAAACTATGCACATTCTACGTAATAACAACTTTCTATAGTTTGCGCATGTGTATGGAAAGAAGAAAAGCTTACTTCCCCCCTTTTTTTAAATTCACAGCTTCTAGAAGGTTTAGATGAATTCTTAAACAACATAAGTTTTTAGAAAATGTGATTTATTTCATAAATGGAATCAACAAAGTATGCACATTCTACGTCATAACAACTTTCTATAGTTTGCGCATGCGTCCGGAAATAAGAAAAGCTTAATTCCCCCCGTTTTCTAAAATCACAGCTTCTAGAAGGTTTACATGATTTCTTAAAAAACACAAGTTTTTAGAAAATGTGATTTATTTCATAAATGGAATAAACAAAGTATGCACATTCTATGTAATAACTACTTTCTAAAGTTTGCGCATGCGTCTGCAAATAAGAAAAGGTTGCTTCCGCAAGTTTTTTAAAATCACAGCTTCTAGAAGGTTTACATGATTTCTTAAAAAACATGAGTTTTTAGAAAATGTGATTTATTTCATAAATGGAATCAACAAAGTATGCACATTCTACATAGTAATGACTTTCTATAGTTTGCGCATGCGTCCGGAAATAAGAAAAGCTTACATCCGCCAGTTTTTTAAAATCATAGCTTCTAGAAGGTTTACATGAGTTCTTAAAAAACACGAGTTTTTAGAAAATGTGATTTATTTCATAAATGCAATCAACAAAGTATGCACATTCTACGTAGTAACGACTTTCTATAGTTTGTGCATGCGTCCGGAAATAAGAAAATCTTAATTCCCCGCGTTTTTTAAAATGACAACTTCTAGAAGGTTTACATGATTTCTTAAAATACATGAGTTTTTATAAAATGTGTTTTATTTCATCAATGGAATCAACAAACTATGCACATTCTACATAATAACGACTTTCTATAGTTTGCGCATTCGTCCGGAAATAAGAAAAGCTTCCTTCCGCCAGTTTTTTAAAACCACAGCTTCTAGAAGGTTTACATGATTTCTTAAAAAACACGAGTTTTTAGAAAATGTGATTTATTTCATAAATGGAATCAACAAAGTATGCACATTCTATGTCATAACAACTTTCTATAGTTTGCGCATCCGTTCGGAAATAAGAAAAGCTTAATTCCCCCCGTTTTTTAAAATCACAGCTTCTAGAAGGTTTACATGATGTCTTAAAAAACACGAGTTTTTAGGAAATGTGATTTATTTCATAAATGGAATCAACAAAGTATGCACATTCTATGTCATAACGACTTTCTATAGTTTGCGCATGCGCAAACTATGCACATTCTATGTAATAACAACTTTCTATAGTTTGCGCATGCGTACGGAAATAAGAAAAGCTTACTTCCCCCCTTTTTTTAAATTCACAGCTTCTAGAAGGTTTAGATGAATTCTTAAAAAACATGAGTTTTTAGAAAATGTGATTTATTTCATAAATGGAATCAACAAAGTATGCAAATTCTACGTCATAACAATATTCTATAGTTTGCACATGCGTCCGGAAATAAGAAAAGCTTAATTCCCCCCGTTTTCTAAAATCACAGCTTCAAGACGGTTTACATGATTTCTTAAAAAACACGAGTTTTTAGAAAATGTGATTTATGTCATAAATGAAATCAACAAACTATGCACATTCTACGTAGTAACGAGTTTCTATAGTTTGCGCATGCGTCCGGAAATAAGAAAAGCTTCCTTCCTCCAGTTTTTTAAAACCACAGCTTCTAGAAGGTTTACATGATTTCTTAAAAAACACGAGTTTTTAGAAAATGTGATTTATTTCATAAATGGAATCAACAAATTATGCACATTCTACGTAGTAACGAATTTCTATAGTTTGCGCATGTGTCCGGAAATAAGAAAAGCTTAATTCCCCCTGTTTTTTAAAATCACGGCTTCTAGAAGGTTTACATGATGTCTTAAAAAAAACGAGATTTTAGGAATTGTGATTTCTTTCATAAATGGAATCAACAAAATATGCACATTCTATGTCATAATGAATTTATATAGTTTGCGCATGCGCAAACTATGCACATTCTACGTTATAATGATTTTCAATAGTTTGCGCATGCGTCCGGAAATAACAAAAGCTTACTTCCCCCCTTTTTTTAAATTCACAGCTTCTAGAAGGTTTAGATGAATTCTTAAAAAACACGAGTTTTTAGAAAATGTGATTTATTTCATAAATGGAATCAACAAACTACGCACATTCTACGTAATAACGACTTTCTATAGTTTGCGCATCAGTCCGGAAATAAGAAAAGCTTCCTTCTGCAAGTTTTTTAAAACCACAGCTTCTAGAAGGTTTACATGATTTCTTAAAAAACAAGAGTTTTTAGAAAATGTGATTTATTTCATAAATGGAATCAACAAAGTATACACATTCTATGTAATAACAACTTTCAAAAGTTTGCGCATGCGTCCGAAAATATGAAGAGCTTACTTCCGCCAGTTTTTTAAAATCACAGCTTCTAGAAGGTTTACATGATTTCTTAAAACACACGAGTTTTTAGAAAATGTGATTTCTTTCATAAATGAAATCAACAAAGTATGCACATTCTATGTCATAACGAATTTCTATAGTTTGTGCATGTGCAAACTACGCACATTCTACGTAATAACGATTTTCTATAGTTTGCGCATGCGTTCGGAAATAAGAAAAGCTTACTTCCCCCCTTTTTTAAATTCACAGCTTCTAGAAGGTTTAGATGAATTCTTAAAAAACATGAGTTTTTAGAAAATGTGATTTATTTCATAAATGGAATCAACAAACTATGCACATTCTACGTAGTAACGACTTTCTATAGTTTGCGCATGCGTCCGGAATTAAGAAAAGCTTGCTTCCGCCAGTTTTTTAAAACCACAGCTTCTAGAAGGTTTACATGATTTCTTAAAAAACATGAGTTTTTAGAAAATGTGATTTATTTCATACATGGAATCAACAAAGTATGCAAATTCTATGTAATAACGACTTTCTAAAGTTTGCGCATGCGTCTGGAAATAAGAAAAGCTTACTTCCCCCTTTTTTTAAATTCACAACTTCTAGAAGGTTTAGATGAATTCTTAAAAAATACGATTTTTTAGAAAATGTGATTTATTTCATAAATGGAATCAACAAAGTATGCACATTCTACGTCATAACAACTTTCTATAGTTTGCGCATGCGTCCGGAAATAAGAAAAGCTTAATTTCGCCAGTTTTTTAAAATCACAGCTTCTAGAAGGTTTACATGAATTCTTAAAAAACACGAGTTTTTAGAAAATGTGATTTATTTCATAAATGGAATCAACAAAGTATGCAAATTCTATGTAATAACGACTGTCTATAGTTTGCGCATGCGTCCGGAAATAAGAAAAGCTTACTTACACCAGTTTTTTAAAACCACAGCTTCTAGAAGGTTTACATGATTTCTTAAAAAACACGAGTTTTTAGAAAATGTGATTTATTTCATAAATGGAATCAACAAAGTAAGCAAATTCTATGTAATAACGACTTTCTAAAGTTTGCGCATGCGTCTGGAAATAAGAAAAGCTTAATTCCCCCTTTTTTTAAATTCACGGCTTCTCGAAGGTTTAGCTGAATTCTTAAAAAATACGATTTTTTAGAAAATGTGATTTTTTTCATAAATGGAATCAACAAAGTATGCACATTCTACGTCATAACAACTTTCTATAGTTTGCGCATGCGTCCGGAAATAAGAAAAGCTTAATTCCGCCAGTTTTTTAAAATCACAGCTTCTAGAAGGTTTACATGATTTCTTAAAAAACACGAGTTTTTAGAAAATGTGATTTACTTCATAAATCGAATCAACAAAGTATGCACATTCAATGTCATAACTACTTTCTATAGTTTGCGCATGCGCAAACTATGCACATTCTCGTGATAACAACTTTCTATAGTTTGCGCGTGCGTCCGGAAATAAGAAAAGCTTACTTCCCCCCTTTTTTTAAAATTCACAACTTCTAGAAGGTTTAGATGAATTCTTAAAAAACATGAGTTTTTAGAAAATGTGATTTATTTAATAAATGGACTCAACAAACTATGCACATTCTACGTAATAACGACTTTCTATAGTTTGCGCATGCGTCCGGAAATAAGAAAAGCTTACTTACGCCAGTTTTTTAAAACCACACCTTCTAGAAGGTTTACATGATTTCTTAAAAAACACGAGTTTTTAGAAAATGTCATTTATTTCATAAATGGAATCAACAAAGTATGCAAATTCTATGTAATAACGACTTTCTAAAGCTTGCGCATGCGTCCGGAAATAAAACAAGCTTACTTCCCCCCTTTTTTTAAATTCACAGCTTCTAGAAGATTTAAATGAATTCTTAAAAAACACAAGTTTTTAGAAAATGTGATTTATTTCATAAATGGAATCAACAAAGTATGCACATTCTACGTCATAACAACTTTCTATAGTTTGCGCATGCGTCAGGAAATACGAAAAGCTTCCTTCCGCCAGTTTTTTAAAATCACAGCTTCTAGAAGGTTTACATGATTTCTTAAAAAACACGAGTTTTTAGAAAATGTGATTTATTTCATAAATAGAATCAACAAAGTATGCACATTCTATGTAATAACGACTTTCCAAAGTTTGCGCATGAGTCCGGAAATAAGAAAAGCTTGCTTCCGAAAGTTTTTTAAAATCACAGCTTCTAGAAGGTTTACATGATTTCTTAAAAAACACGATTTTTTAGAAAATATGATTTATTTCATGAATGGAATCAACAAAATATGCACATTCTACATAATAACGACTTTCTATAGTTTGCGCATGCGTCCGGAAATATGAAAACCTTACTTCCCCCCTTTTTTTAAATTCATTGCTTCTAGAAGGTTTATATGAATTATTAAAAAACACGAGTCTTTAGAAAATGTGATTTATTTCATAAATGGAATCGACAAAGTTTGCATATTCTATGTCATAACAACTTTCTATAGTTTGCGCATGCATCCGGAAATAAGAAAAGCTTAATTCCCCCCGTTTTTTAAAATCACGGCTTCTAGAAGGTTTACATGATTTCATAAAAAACATGAGTTTTTAGAAAATGTGATTTATTTCATAAATGGAATAAACAAAGTAGGCACTTTCTATGTCATAACAACTTTCTATAGTTTGCGCATGCGCAAACTATGCACATTCTACGTGATAACGACTCTCTATAGTTTGCGCATGCATCCGGAAATAAGAAAAGCTTACTTCCCCCCTTTTTCTAAATTCACAGCTTCTAAAAGGTTTAGATGAATTCTTAAGAAACATTAGTTTTAGAAAATGTGATGTATTTCATAAATGGAATCAACAAACTATGCACATTCTACGTAATAACGACTTTCTATAGTTTGCGCATGCGTACGGAAATAAGAAAAGCTTACTTATGCCAGGTTTTTAAAACCACAGCTTCTAGAAGGTTTACATGATTTCTTAAAAAACACGAATTTTTAGAAAATGTGATTTATTTCATAAATGGAATCAACAAAGTATGCACATTCTATGTAATAACGACTTTCTAAAGTTTGCGCATGTGTCCGGAAATAAGAAAAGCTTACTTCCCCCCTTTTTTTAAATTCACAGCTTCTAGAAGGTTAGGATGAATTCTTAAAAAACATGAGTTTTTAGAAAATTTGATTGATTTTGATAAATGGAATTAACAAATTATGCACATTCTACGTAATAACGACTTTCTATGGTTTCCGCATCCGTCCGGAAATAAGAAAAGCTTACTTCCGCCTGTTTTTTAAAACCACAGTTTCTAGAAGGTTTACATGATTTCTTAAAAAACACGAGTTTTTAGAAAATGTGATTTATTTCATAAATGGAATCAACAAAGTATGCAAATTCTATGTAATAACGACTTTCTAAAGTTTGCGCATGCGTCCGAAAATAAGAAAAGCTTACTTCCCCCTTTTTTTAAATTCACAGCTTCTAGAAGGTTTAGATGAATTCGTAAAAAATACGATTTTTTAGAAAATGTGATTTATTTCATAAATGGAATCAACAAAATATGCACATTCTATGTCATAACAACTTTCTATAGTTTGCACAAGCGTCCGGAAATAAGAAAAGCTTAATTCCGCCAGTTTTTTAAAATCACAGCTTCTAGAAGGTTTCCATGATTTCTTAAAAAACACGAGTTTTTAGAAAATGTGATTTATTTCATAAATGGAATCAACAAAGTATGCACATTCTACGTAGTAACAACTTTCTATAGTTTCCGCATGCATCCGGAAATAAGAAAAGCTTCCTTCCGCCAGTTTTTTAAAACCACAGCTTCTAGAAGGTTTACATGATTTCTTAAAAAACATGAGTTTTTAGAAAATGTGATTTATTTCATAAATGGAATCAACAAACTATGCACATTCTACGTAATAACGACTTTCTATAGTTTGCGCATGCGTCCGGAAATAAGAAAAGCTTAATTCCCCTTTTTTTTAAATTCACAGCTTCTCGAAGGTTTAGCTGAATTCTTAAAAAATACGATTGTTTAGAAAATGTTATTTATTTCATAAATGGAATCAACAAGGTATGCAAATTCTACGTCATAACAACTTTCTATAGTTTGCGCATGCGTCCGGAAATAAGAAAAGCTTCCTTCCGCCAGTTTTTTAAAATCACAGCTTCTAGAAGGTTTACATGATTTCTTAAAAAACGTGAGTTTTTAGAAAATGATATTTATTTCATAAATTGAATCAACAAAGTATGCACATTCTATGTCATAACTACTTTCTATAGTTTGCGAATGCGCAAACTATGCACATTCTACGTGATAACAACATTCTATAGTTTGCGCGTGCGTCCGGAAATAAGAAAAGCTTATTTCCCCCCTTTTTTTAAATTCACAGCTTCTAGAAGGTTTAGATGAATTCTTAAAAAACATGAGTTTTTAGAAAATGTGATTTATTTAATAAATGGAATCAACAAACTATGCACATTCTATGTAATAACGACTTTCTATAGTTTGCGCATTCGTCCGGAAATAAGAAAAGCTTGCTTCCGAAAGTTTTTTAAAATCACAGCTTCTAGAAGGTTTACATGATTTCTTAAAAAACACGAGTATTTAGAAAATGTGATTTATTTCATAAATGGAATCAACAAACTATGCACATTCTATGTAATAACGACTTTCTAAAGTTTGCGCATGCGTCCGGAAATAAGAAAAGCTTACTTCCCCCCTTTTTTTAAATTCACAGCTTCTAGAAGGTTTAGATGAATTCTTAAAAAACACGATTTTTTAGAAAATGTCATTTATTTCATAAATGGAATCAACAAAGCACATTCTACGTCATAACAACTTTCTATAGTTTGAGCATGCGTCCGGAAATTAGAAAAGCTTCCTTCCGCCAGTTTTTTAAAATCACAGCTTCCAGAAGGTTTACATGATTTCTTAAAAAACACGAGTTTTTAGAAAATGTGATTTATTTCATAAATGGAATCAAAAAAGTATGCACATTCTATGTAGTAACGACTTTCTATAGTTTGCGCATGCGTCCGGAAATAAGAAAAGCTTAATTCCCCCCGTTTTTTAAAAGCACAGCTTCTAGAAGGTTTACATGATTTCTTAAAAAAAACGAGTTTTTAGAAAATGTGATTTATTTCATAAATGGAATCAACAAAGTATGCACATTCTACGTCATAACAAATTTCTATAGTTTTTGCATCCGTCCGAAAATAAGAAAAGCTTAATTCCCCCCGTTTTTTAAAATCACAGCTTCTAGAAGGTTTACATGATTTCTTAAAAAACGTGAGTTTTTAGAAAATTTGATTTATTTCATAAATGAAATCAACAAAGTATGCACATTCTACGTCATAAAAAATTTCTATAGTTTGTGCATCCGTCCGGAAATAAGAAAAGCTTATTTCCCCCCGTTTTTTAAAATCACAGCTTCTAGAAGGTTTACATGTTGTCTTAAAAAACACGAGTTTTTAGGAAATGTGATTTATTTCATAAATGGAATCAACAAAGTATGCACATTCTATGTCATAACGACTTTCTAAAGTTTGCGCATGCGCAAACTATGCACATTCTACGTAATAACGACTTTCTAAAGTTTGTGCATGCGTCCAGAAATAAGAAAACCTTACTTCCCCCCTTTTTTTTGAATTCACAGCTTCTAGACGGTTTAGATGAATTCTTAAAAAACATGAGTTTTTAGAAAATGTGATTTATTTCATAAATGGAATCAACAAAGTATGCACATTCTATGTCATAACGACTTTCTATAGTTTGCGCATGCACAAACTATGCACATTCTATGTAATAACGACTTTCTTAAGTTTGCGCATGCATCCGGAAATAAGAAAAGCTTACATCCGCCAGTTTTTTAAAATCACAGCTTCTAGAAGGTTTACATGATTTCTTAAAAAACACGAGTTTTTAGAAAATGTGATTTATTTCATAAATGGAATCAACAAAGTATGCACATTCTATGTCCTAACGAATTTCTATAGTTTGCGCATGCGCAAAATACGCACATTCTACATAATAACGACTTTCTATTGTTTGCGCATGCGTCCAGAAATAAGAAAAGCTTACTTCCCCGCTTTCTTTAAATTCACAGCTTCTAGAAGGTTTAGATGAATTCTTTAAAAAAATGAGTTTTTATAAAATAAGATTTATTTAATAAATGGAATCAACAAAGTTTGAACATTCTACATCATAACGACTTTATATAGTTTGCGCATACATCCGGAAATAAGAAATTCTTAATTCCCCCCGTTTTTTAAAATCACAGCTTCTAGAAGGTTTACATGATGCGTTAAAAAACATGAGTTTTTAGAAAATAAGAAAAGATTAATTCTACGTCATAACAACTTTCTATAAGTTGCGCATGCGTCCGAAAATAAGAAAAGATTAATTCCCCCCGTTTTTTAAAATCACAGCTTTTAAAAGGTTTACATGATTTCTTAAAAAACACGTGTTTTTAGAAAATTTGTTTTATTTCATCAACAAAATCAACAAATTATGCACGTTCTAGATAATAACGGCTTTCTATAGTTTGCGCATGCGTCCGGAAATAAGAAAAGCTTCCTTCCGCAAGTTTTTTAAAACCACAGCTTCTAGAAGATTTACATGATTTCTTAAAAAAAACAAGTTTTTAGAAAATGTGATTTACTTCATAAAAGGAATCAACAAATTATGCACATTCTACATCATAACAACTTTCTATAGTTTGCGCATCCGTTCGGAAATAAGAATAGGTTAATTCCCCCCATTTTTTTAAATCACAGCTTCTAGAAGGTTTACACGATGTCTTAAAAAACACGAGTTTTTAGCAAATGTGATTTATTTCATAAATGAAATCAACAAAGTATGCACATTCTATGTCATAACAACTTTCTATAGTTTGCGCATGCGCAAACTATGCACATTCTATGTGATAACGACTTTCTATAGTTTGCGCATGCGTCCGGAAATAAGAAAAGCTTACTTCACCCCTTTTATTAAATTCACAGCTTCTAGAAGGTTTAGATGAATTCTTAAAAAACATTAGTTTTTAAAAATCTGATTTATTTCATAAATGGAATCAACAAACTTTGCACATTCTAAGTAATAACGACTTTCTATAGTTTGCGCATGCGTCCGGAAATAAGAAAAGCTTCCTTCCGCCAGTTTTTTAAAACCACAGCTTCTAGAAGATTTACATAATTTCTTAAAAAACACGAGTTTTTAGAAAATTTGATTTATTTAATAAATTGAATCAACAAAGTATGCACATTCTACGTCATAACAACTTTCCATAGTTTGCGCATCCCTCCGGAAATAAGAAAAGCTTAATTCCCCCTGTTTTTTAAAATCACAACTTCTAGAAGGTTTACATGATGTCCTAAAAAACACGAGTTTTTAGGAAATGTGATTTATTTCATAAATGGAATCAACAAAGTATGCACATTTTATGTCATAACGACTTTCTATAGTTTGCGCATGCGCAAACTATGCACATTCGACGTCATAACAACTTTCTTTAGTTTGCGCATGCGTCCGGAAATAAGAAAAGCTTACTTCCCCCCGTTTTTTAAATTCACAGCTTCTAGAAGGTTTAGATGAATTCTTAAAAAATACGATTTTTTAGAAAATGTGATTTATTTCATAAATGGAATCAACAAGGTATGCAAATTCTACGTCATAACAACTTTCTATAGTTTGCGCATGCGTCCGGAAATAAGAAAAGCTTCCTTCCGCCAGTTTTTTAAAATCACAGCTTCTAGAAGGTTTACATGATTTCTTAAAAAACGCGAGTTTTTAGAAAATGTGATTTATTTCATAAATCGAATCAACAAAGTCTGCACATTCTATGTCATAACTACTTTCTATAGTTTGCGCATCCGTTCGGAAATAAGAAAAGCTTACTTCCCCCCTTTTTTTAAATTCACAGCTTCAAGAAGGTTTGGATGAATTCTTAAAAAACATGAGTTTTTAG
Source organism: Larix kaempferi (assembly GCA_027924585.1). NCBI lineage: Eukaryota > Viridiplantae > Streptophyta > Pinopsida > Pinales > Pinaceae > Larix > Larix kaempferi. The sequence continues at coordinate 46,501,887 of BSBM01000217.1, forward strand.
AAAATGTGATTTATTTAATAAATGGAATCAACAAACTATGCACATTCTACATAATAACGACTTTCTATAGTTTGCGCATGCGTCCGGAAATAAGAAAAGCTTGCTTCCGAAAGTTTTTTAAAATGACAGCTTCTAGAAGGTTTACATGATTTCTTAAAAAACATGAGTTTTTAGAAAATGTGATTTATTTCATAAATGGAATCAACAAACTATGCACATTCTATGTAATAACGACTTTCTAAAGTTTGCGCATGCGTCCCGAAATAAGAAAAGCTTACTTCCCCCCTTTTTTTAAATTCACAGCTTCTCGAAGGTTTAGATAAATTCTTAAAAAACACGATTTTTTAGAAAATGTGATTTATTTCATAAATGGATTCAACAAAGTATGCACATTCTACGTCATAACAACTTTCTATAGTTTGCACATGTGTACGGAAATTAGAAAAGCTTCCTTCCGCTAGTTTTTTAAAATCACACTTTCCAGAAGGTTTACATGATTTCTTAAAAAACATGAGTTTTTAGAAAATGTGATTTATTTCATAAATGTAATCAACAAAGTATTCACATTCTACGTAGTAACGACTTTCTGTGGTTTGCGCATGCGTCCGGAAATAAGAAAAACTTCCTTCCGCCAGTTTTTTAAAACCACAGCTTCTAGAAGGTTTACATGATTTCTTAAAAAACATGAATTTTTAGAAAATTTGATTTATTTAATAAATGGAATCAACAAAGTATGCACATTCTACGTAGTAACGACTTTCTATAGGTTGCGCATGCATCCGGAAATAAGAAAAGCTTTTTTCTGCTAGTTTTTTAAAACCACAGCTTCTAGAAGGTTTACATGATTTCTTAAAAAACACGAGTTTTTAGAAAATGTGATTTATTTCATAAATGGAATCAACAAAGTATGCACATTCTACGTAGTAACGACTTTCTATAGTTCGCGCATGCGTCCGGAAATAAGAAAAGCTTACTTCCGCCAGTTTTTTAAAATCACAGCTTCTAGAAGGTTTACATGATTTCTTAAAAAACACGAGTTTTTAGAAAATTTGATTTATTTCATAAATGGAATCAACAAAGTATGCAAATTCTATGTAATAACGACTTTCTAAAGCTTGCGCATGCGTCTGGAAATAAGAAAAGCTTACTTCCCCCCTTTTTTTTAAATTCACAGCTTCTAGAAGGTTTACATGATTTCTTAAAAAACATGAGTTTTTTGAAAATGTGATTTATTTCATAAATGGAATCAACAAAGTATGCACATTCTATGTAATAATGACTTTCTATAGTTTGCGCATGCGTCTGGAAATAAGAAAAGCTTCCTTTCGCCAGTCTTTTAAAATCACATCTTCTAGAAGGTTTACATGATTTCTTAAAAAACACGAGTTTTAAGAAAATGTGATTTATTTCATAAATGGAATCAACAAACTATGCACATTCTACATAATAACGACTTTCTATAGTTGCGCATAGCGTCCGGAAATATGAAAAGCTTACTTCCCCCCTTTTTTTAAATTCACAGCTTCTAGAAGGTTTAGATGAATTATTAAAAAACACGAGTTTTTAGAAAATGTGATTTATTTCATAAATGGAATCAACAAGGTTTGCACATTCTATGTCATAACCACTTTCTATAGTTTGCGCATGCATCCGGAAATAAGAAAAGCTTAATTCCCCCCATTTTTTAAAATCACAACTTCTAGAAGGTTTACATGATTTCTTAAAAAACACGAGTTTTTAGAAAATGTGATTTATTTCATAAATGGAATCAACAAAGTATGCACATTCTATGTCATAACGAATTTCTATAGTTTGCGCATGCGCAAACTAAGCACATTCTATGTGATAACGACTTTCTATACTTTGCGCATGCGTCCGGAAATAAGAAAAGCTTACTTCCCCCCTTTTTTAAAATTCACAGCTTCTAAAAGGTTTAGATGAATTCTTAAAAAACATTAGTTTTAGAAAATGTGATTTATTTCATAAATGGAATCAAGAAACTATGCACATTCTACGTAATAACGAGTTTCTATAGTTTGCGCATGCTTCCGGAAATAAGAAAAGCTTACTTCCGCAACTTTTTTAAAACCACGGCTTCTAGAAGGTTTACATGATTTCTTAAAAAACACGAGTTTTTAGAAAATGTGATTTATTTCATAAATGGAATCAACAAAGTATTGACATTCTATGTAATAACGACTGTCTAAAGTTTGCGCATGCATCCGGAAATAAGAAAAGCTTACTTCCCCGTTTTTTTAAATTCACAGCTTCTACAACGTTTAGATGAATTCTTAAAAAATACGTTTTTTTAGAAAATGTGATTTATTTCATAAATGGAATCAACAAATTATGCCCATTCTACATCATAACAACTTTCTATAGTTTGCGCATGCGTCCGGAAATAAGAAAAGCTTCCTTCCGCCAGTTTTTTAAAATCACAGCTTCTAGAAGGTTTACATGATTTCATAAAAAACACGAGTTTTTAGAAAATTTGATTTATTTCATAAATCGAATCAACAAAGTATGCACATTCTATGTCATAACTACTTTCTATAGTTTGCGCATGCGCAAACTATGCACATTCTACCTGATAACAACTTTCTATAGTTTGCGCCTGCGTCCGGAAATAAGAAAAGCTTACTTCCCCCCTTTTTTTAAATTCAAGGATTCTAGAAGGTTTAGTTGAATTCTTAAAAAACATGAGTTTTTAGAAAATGTGATTTATTTAATAAATGGAATCAACAAACTATGCACATTCTACGTAATAACGACTTTCTATAGTTTGCGCATGCGTCCGGAAATAAGAAAAGCTTACTTACACCAGGTTTTTAAAACCACAGCTTCTAGAAGGTTTACATGATTTCTTAAAAAACACGAGTTTTTAGAAAATGTGATTTATTTCATAAATGGAATCAACAAAGTATGCAAATTCTATGTAATAACGACTTTCTAAAGCTTGTGCATGCGTCTGGATATAAGAAAAGCTTACTTCCCCCCTTTTTTTAAATTCACAGCTTCTAGAAGATTTAGATGAATTCTTAAAAAACACAAGTTTTTAGAAAATGTGGTTTATTTCATAAATGGAATCAAGAAAGTATGCACATTCTACGTCATAACAACTTTCTATAGTTTGCGCATGCATCCGGAAATAAGAAAAGCTTCCTTCCAAAAGTTTTTTAAAATCACAGCTTCTAGAAGGTTTACATGATTTCTCAAAAAACACGAGTTTTTAGAAAATGTGATTTATTTCATAAATGGAATCAACAAACTATGCACATTCTACGTAATAACTACTTTCTATAGTTTGCACATGCGTCCGGAAATATGAAAAGCTTACTTCCCCCCTTTTTTTAAATTCACAGCTTCTAGAAGGTTTAGATGAATTATTAAAAAACACGAGTTTTTAGAAAAAGTGATTTATTTCATAAATGGAATCAACAAAGTTTGCACATTCTATGTCATAACCACTTTCTATAGTTTGCGCATGCATCCGGAAATAAGAAAAGCTTAATTCCCCCCGTTTTTTAAAATCACAACTTCTAGAAGGTTTATATGATTTCTTAAAAAACACGAGTTTTTAGAAAATGTGATTTATTTCATAAATGAAATCAACAAAGTATGCACATTCTACGTCATAACGAATTTCTATAGTTTGCGCATGCGCAAAATATGCACATTCTACGTGATAACGACTTTCTATAGTTTGCGCATGCGACCGGAAATAAGAAAAGCTTACTTCCCCCCTTTTTTTAAATTCACAGCTTCTAGAAGGTTTAGATGAATTCTTAAAAAACATTAGTTTTAGAAAATGTGATTTATTTCATAAATGGAATCAACAAACTATGCACATTCTACGTAATAACGACTTTCTATAGTTTCCGCATGTGTCCGGAAATAAGAAAATCTTACTTCCACAAGTTTTTTAAAACCACAGCTTCTAGAAGGTTTACATGATTTCTTAAAAAACATGAGTTTTTAGAAAATGTGATTTATTTCATAAATGGAATCAACAAAGTATGCACATTCTATGTAATAACGACTTTCTATAGTTTGCGCATGCGTCCGGAAATAAGAAAAGCTTACTTCCCCCCTTTTTTTAAATTCACATCTTCTAGAAGGTTTAGATGAATTCTTAACAAACACGCTTTTTTAGAAAATGTGATTTATTTCATAAATGGAATCAACAAAGTATGCACATTCTATGTCATAACAACTTTCTATAGTTTGCGCATGCGTCCGGAAATAAGAAAAGCTTAATTCCCCCCGCTGTTTAAAATCAAAACTTCTAGAAGGTTCACATGTTGTCTTAAAAAACACGAGTTTTTAGGAAATGTGATTTATTTCATAAATGGAATCAACAAAGTATGCACATTATATGTCATAACGACTTTCTATAGTTTGTGCATGCGCAAACTATGCACATTCTACGTAATAACGACTTTCTATAGCTTGCGCATGCCTCCGGAAATAAGAAAAGCTTACTTCCCCCCTTTTTTTAAATTCACAGCTTCTAGAATTGTTAGAGAAATCCTTAAAAAACACGAGTTTTAGAAAATGTGATTTATTTCATAAATGGAATCAACAAAGTATGCACATTCTACATCATTAAAACTTTCTATAGTTTGCGCATGCGACCGGAAATAAGAAAAGCTAAATTCCCCCCGTTTTTTAAAATCACAGCTTCTAGAAGGTTTACATGATTTCTTAAAAAACATGTGTTTTTAGAAAATGTGTTTTATTTCATCAATGGAATCAACAAACTATGCACATTCTACATAATAACGACTTTCTATAGTTTGCGCATGCGTCCGGAAATAAGAAAAGCTTCTTTCCGCCAGTTTTTTAAAACCACAGCTTCTAGAAGGTTTACATGATTTCTTAAAAAACACGAGTTTTTAGAAAATCTGATTTATTTCATAAATGGAATCAACAAAGTATGCACATTCTATTTCATAACAACTTTCTATAGTTTGCGCATCCGTTCGGAAATAAGAAAAGCTTAATTCCCCCCGTTTTTTAAAATCACAGCTTCAAGAAGGTTTACATGATGTCTTAAAAAACACGAGTTTTTAGGAAATGTGATTTATTTCATAAATGGAATCAACAAAGTATGCACATTCTATGTCATACCGACTTTCTATAGTTTGCGCATGCGCAAACTATGCACATTCTACGTAATAACAACTTTCTATAGTTTGCGCATGCGTAAGGAAATAAGAAAAGCTTACTTCCCCCCTTTTTTTAAATTCACAGCTTCTAGAAGGTTTAGATGAATTCTTAAGCAACATGAGTTTTTAGAAAATGTTATTTATTTCATAAATGGAATCAACAAAGTATGCACATTCTACGTCATAACAACTTTCTATAGTTTGCGCATGCGTCCGGAAATAAGAAAAGCTTAATTCTCCCCGTTTTCTAAAATCACAGCTTCTAGAAGGTTTACATGATTTCTTAAAAAACATGAGTTTTTAGAAAATGTGATTTATTTCATAAATGCAATCAACAAACTATGCACATTCTACGTGATAACGACTTTCCATAGTTTGCGCATGCGTCCGGACATAAGAAAAGCTTCTTTCCGCCAGTTTTTTAAAACCACAGCTTCTAGAAGGTTTACATGATTTCTTAAAAAACACGAGTTTTTAGAAAATGTGATTTATTTCATAAATGGAATCAACAAAGTATGCACATTCTACGGAGTAACGACTTTCTATAGTTTCCGCATGCGTCCGGAAATAAGAAAAGCTTACTTCCACCAGTTTTTTAAAATCACAGCTTCTAGAAGGTTTACATGATTTCTTAAAAAACACGAGTTTTTAGAAAATGTGATTTATTTCATAAATGGAGTCAACAAAGTATGCACATTCTATGTAATAACGACTTTCTAAAGTTTGCGCATGCGTCCGGAAATAAGAAATGCTTACTTCCCCCCTTTTTTTAAATTCACAGCTTCTAGAAGGTTTAGATGAATTCTTTAAAAACACGCTTTTTTAGAAAATGTGATTTATTTCATAAATGGAATAAAAAAAGTATGCACATTCTACGTCAAAACAACTTTCTATAGTTTGCGCATGCGTCCGGAAATAGGAAAAGCGTCCTTCCGCCATTTTTTTAAAATCACAGCTTCTAGAAGGTTTACATGATTTCTTAAAAAACACGAGTTTTTAGAAAATGTTATTTATTTCATAAATGGAATCAAAAAAGTATGCACATTCTACGTAGTAACGACTTTCTATAGTTTGCGCATGCGTCCGGAAATAAGAAAAGCTTCCTTCCTCCAGTTTTTTAAAACCACAGCTTCTAGAAGGTTTACATGATTTCTTAAAAAACACGAGTTTTTAGAAAATGTGGTTTATTTCATAAATGGAATCAACAAATTATGCACATTCTACATAGTAACGAATATCTATAGTTTCCGCATCCGTCTGGAAATAAGAAAAGCTTAATTCCCCCCATTTTTTAAAATCACAGCTTCTAGAAGGTTTACATGATGTCTTAAAAAAAACGAGATTTTAGCAAATGTGATTTATTTCATAAATGGAATCAACAAAGTATGCACATTCTATGTCATAACGACTTTCTATAGTTTTCGCATGCGCAAACTATGCATATTCTACGTAATAACAACTTTCTATAGTTTGCGCATGCGTCCGGAAATAAGAAAAGCTTACTTCCCCCCTTTTTTTAAATTCACAGCTTCTAGAAGGTTTAGATGAATTCTTAAAAAACACGAGGTTTTAGAAAATGTGATTTGCTTCATAAATGAAATCAACAAAGTATGCACATTCTACGTCATAACAACTTTCTATAGGTTGCGCATGCGTCCGGAAATAAGAAAAGCTTACTTCCCCCCTTTTTTTAAATTCACAGCTTCTAAAAGGTTTAGATTAATTCTTAAAAAACATTAGTTTTAGAAAATGTGATTTATTTCATAAATGGAATCAACAAAGTATGCACTTTCTATGTAATAACAACTTTCTATAGTTTGCGCATGCGCAAACTATGCACATTCTACGTGATAACGACTTTCTATAGTGTGCGCATGCGTCCGGAAATAAGAAAAGCTTACTTCCCCCCTTTTTTAAATTTCACAGCTTCTAGAAGGTTAGGATGAATTCTTAAAAAACATGAGTTTTTAGAAAATTTGATTTATTTAATAAATGGAATCAACAAATTATGCACATTCTACGTAATAACGACTTTCTATAGTTTGCGCATTCATCCGGAAATAAGAAAAGTTTACTTCCACCTGTTTTTAAAAACCACAGTTTCTAGAAGGTTTACATGATTTCTTAAAAAACACGAGTTTTTAGAAAATGTGATTTATTTCATACATGGAATCAACAAAGTATGCAAATTCTATGTAATAACGACTTTCTAAAGTTTGCGCATGCGTCCGGAAATAAGAAAATCTTACTTCCCCCTTTTTTTAAATTCACAGCTTCTAGAAGGTTTAGATGAATTCTTAAAAAATTCGATTTTTTAGAAAATGTGATTTATTTCGTAAATGGAATCAACAAAGCATGCACATTCTATGTCATAACAACTTTCTATAGTTTGCGCATGCGTCCGGAAATAAGAAGAGCTTAATTCCGCCAGTTTTTTAAAATCACAGCTTCTAGAAGCTTTACATTATTTCTTAAAAAACACGAGTTTTTAGAAAATGTGATTTATTTCATAAATCGAATCAACAAAGTATGAACATTCTATGTCATAACTACTTTCTATAGTTTGCGCATGCGCAAACTATGCATATTCTACCTGATAACAACTTTCTATAGTTTGCGCGTGCGTCCGGAAATAAGAAAAGCTTACTTCCCCCCTTTTTTTAAATTCACAGCTTCTATAAGGTTTAGATGAATTCTTAAAAAACATCAGTTTTTAGAAAATGTGATTTATTTAATAAATGGAATCAACAAACTATGCACATTCTACGTAATAACGACTGTCTATAGTTTGTGCATGCGTCCGGAAATAAGAAAAGCTTACTTACGCCAGTTTTTTAAAACCACAGCTTCTAGAAGGTTTACATGATTTCTTAAAAAACACGAGTTTTTAGAAAATGTGATTTATTTCATAAATGGAATCAACAAAGTATGCAAATTCTATGTAATAACGACTTTCTAAAGCTTGCGCAGGTGTCCGGAAATAAGAAAAGCTTACTTCCCCCCTTTTTTTTAAATTCACAGCTTCTAGAAGATTTAGATGAATTCTTAAAAAGCACAAGTTTTTAGAAAATTTGATTTATTTCGTAAATGGAATCAACAAAGTATGCACATTCTACGTCATAACAACTTTCTATAGTTTGCGCATGTGTGGGGAAATATGAAAACATTACTTCCCCCCTTTTTTTAAATTCACAGCTTCTAGAAGGTTTAGATGAATTATTAAAAAACACGAGTTTTTAAAAAATGTGATTTATTTCATAAATGGAATCAACAAAGTTTGCACATTCTATGTCATAACCACTTTCTGTAGTTTCCGCATGCATCCGGAAATAAGAAAAGCTTAATTCCCCCCGTTTTTTAAAATCACAACTTCTAGAAGGTTTACATGATTGATTAAAAAACACGAATTTTTAGAAAATGTGATTTATTTCATAAATGGAATCAACAAAGTATGCACATTCTATGTCATAACGACTTTCTATAGTTTGCGAATGCGCAAACTATGCACATTCTATGTGATAACGACTTTCTATAGTTTGCGCATGCGTCCGGAAATAAGAAAAGCTTACTTCCCCCCTTTTTTTAAATTCACAGCTTCTAGAAGGTTTAGATGAATTCTTAAAAAACATTAGTTTTAGAAAAAGTGATTTATTTCATAAATGGAATCAACAAACTATGCACATTCTACGTAATAACGACTTTCTATAGTTTGCGCATGCGTCCGGAAATAAGAAAATCTTACTTCCGCAAGTTTTTTAAAACCACTGCTTCTAGAAGGTTTACATGATTTCTTAAAAAACACGAGTTTTTAGAAAATGTGATTTATTTCATAAATGGAATCAACAAAGTATGAAAATTCTATGTAATAACGACTTTCTAAAGTTTGCGCATGCGTCCGGAAATAAGAAAAGCTTACTTCCCCCTTTTTTTAAATTCACAGCTTCTAGAAGGTTTAGCTGAATTCTTAAAAAATACGATTTTTTAGAAAATGTGATTTATTTAATACATGGAATCAACAAAGTATGCACATTCTACATCATAACAACTTTCTATAGTTTGCGCATGCGTCCGGAAATAATAAAAGCTTAATTCCGCCAATTTTTTAAAATCACAGCTTCTAGAAGGTTTACATGATTTCTTAAAAAACACGAGTTTTTAGAAAATGTGATTTATTTCATAAATCGAATCAACAAAGTATGAACATTCTATGTCATAACTACTTTCTATAGTTTGCGCATGCGCAAACTATGCACATTCTAACTGATAACAACTTTCTATAGTTTGCGCATTGGTCCGGAAATAAGAAAAGCTTACTTCCCCCCTTTTTTTAAATTCACAGCTTCTAGAAGGTTTAGATGAATTCTTAAAAAACATGAGTTCTTAGAAAATGTGATTTATTTGATAAATGGAATCAACAAACTATGCACATTCTACGTCATAACAATTTTCTATAGTTTGCGCATGCGCAAACTATGCACATTCTACGTGATAACGACTTTCTATAGTTTCCGCATCCGTCCGGAAATAAGAAAAGCTTAATTGCCCCCATTTTTTAAATTCACAGCTTCTAAAAGGTTTAGATGAATTCTTAAAAAACATTAGTTTTAGAAAATGTGATTTATTTCATAAATGGAATCAACAAACTATGAACATTCTACGTAATAACGACTTTCTATAGTTTGCGCATGCGTCCGGAAATAAGAAAAGCTTACTTCCGCAAGTTTTTTAAAACCACAACTTTTAGAAGGTTTACATGATTTCTTAAAAACATGAGTTTTTAGAAAATGTGATTTATTTCATAAATGGAATAAACAAAGTATTGACATTCTATGTAATAACGACTTTCTAAATTTTGCGCATGCGTCCGGAAATAAGAAAAGCTTACTTTCCCCTTTTTTTAAATTCACAGCTTCTAGAAAGTTTAGATGAATTCTTAAAGAATACGATTTTTTAGAAAATGTGATTTATTTCATAAATGGAATCAACAAAGTATGCCCATTCTACGTCATAACAGCTTTCTATAGTTTGCGCATGCGTCCGGAAATAAGAAAAGCTTCCTTCCGCCAGTTTTTTAAAATCACAGCTTCTAGAAGGTTTACATGATTTCTTAAAAAAAACGAGTTTTTAGAAAATGTGATTTATTTCATAAATCGAATCAACAAAGTATGCACATTCTATGTCATAACTACTTTCTATAGTTTGCGCATGCGCAAACTATGCACATTCTACCTGATAACAACTTTCTATAGTTTGCGCGTGCGTCCGGAAATAAGAAAAGCTTACTTCCCCCCTTTTTCTAAATTCAAAGATTCTAGAAGGTTTAGATGAATTCTTAAAAAACATGAGTTTTTAGGAAATGTGATTTATTTAATAAATGGAATCAACAAACTATGCACATTCTACGTAATAACGACTTTCTATAGTTTGCGCATGCGTCCGGAAATAAGAAAAGCTTACTTACACAAGGTTTTTAAAACCACAGCTTCTAGAAGGTTTACATGATTTCTTAAAAAACACGAGTTTTTAGAAAATGTGATTTATTTCATCAATGGAATCAACAAAGTATGCAAATTCTATGTAATAACGACTTTCTAAAGCTTGCGAATGCGTCCGGAAATAAGAAAAGCTTACTTCCCCCCTTTTTTTAAATTCACAGCTTCTAGAAGATTTAGATGAATTCTTAAAAAACACAAGTTTTTAGAAAATGTGATTTATTTCATAAATGGAGTCAAGAAAGTATGCACATTCTACGTCATAACAACTTTCCATAGTTTGCGCATGCGTCCGGAAATAAGAAAAGCTTCCTTCCAAAAGTTTTTTAAAATCACAGCTTCTAGAAGGTTTACATGATTTTTTAAAAAACACGAGTTTTTAGAAAATGTGATTTATTTCATAAATGGAATCAACAAGCTATGCACATTCTACGTAATAACTACTTTCTATAGTTTGCGCATGCGTCCGGAAATATGAACAGCTTACTTCCACCAGTTTTTCAAAATCACAGCTTCTAGAAGGTTTACATGATTTCTTAAAAAACACGAGTTTTTAGAAAATGTGATTTATTTAGTAAATGGAATCAACAAAGTATGCACATTCTATGTAATAACGACTTTCTAAAGTTTGCGCATGCGTCCGGAAATAAGAAATGCTTACTTACCCCCTTTTTTTAAATTCACAGCTTCTAGAAGGTTTAGATGCATTCTTAAAAAACATGCTTTTTTAGAAAATGTGATTTATTTCATAAATGGAATAAAAAAAGTATGCACATTCTACGTCATAACAACTTTCTATAGTTTGCGCATCCGTCCGGAAATAGGAAAAGCTTCCTTCCGGCAGTTTTTTAAAATCACAGCTTCTAGAAGGTTTACATGATTTCTTAAAAAACACGAGTTTTTAGAAAATGTGATTTATTTCATAAATGGAATCAACAAAGTATGCACATTCTACGTAGTAACGACTTTCTATAGTTTGCGCATGCGTCCTGAAATAAGAAAAGCTTCCTTTTGCCAGTTTTTTAAAACCACAGCTTCTAGAAGGTTTACATGATTTCTTAAAAAACACGAGTTTTTAAAAAATTTGATTTATTTCATAAATGGAATTAACAAAGTATGCATATTCTACGTAGTAACGAATTTCTATAGTTTGCGCATGCGTCCGCAAATAAGAAAAGCTTAATTCCCCCCGTTTTTTAAAATCACAGCTTCTAGAAGGTTTACATGATTTCTTAAAAAACACGAGTTTTTAGAAAATGTGATTTATTTCATAAATGGAATCAACAAAGTATGCACATTCTACGTCATAACAAATTTCTATAGTTTCTGCATCCGTCCGGAAATAAGAAAAGCTTAATTCCCCCCGTTTTTTAAAATCACAGCTTCTAGAAGGTTCACATGTTGTCTTAAAAAACATGAGTTTTTAGGAAATGTGATTTATTTCATAAATGGAATCAACAAAGTATGCACATTCTATGTCATAACGACATTCTATAGTTTGCGCATGCCCAAACTATGCACATTCTACGTAATAACGACTTTCTATAGCTTGCGCATGCGTCCGGAAATAAGAAAAGCTTACTTCCCCCCTTTTTTTAAATTCACAGCTTCTAGAAGGTTTAGATGAATCCTTAAAAAACACGAGTTTTTAGAAAATGTGATTTATTTCATAAATGGAATCAACAAAGTACGCACATTCTACATCATAACAACTTTCTATAGTTTGCGCATGCGACCGGAAATAAGAAAAGCTAAATTTCCCCCGTTTTTTAAAATCACAGCTTCTAGAAGGTTTACATGATTTCTTAAAAAACATGTGTTTTTAGTAAATGTGTTTTATTTCATTAATGGAATCAACAAACTATGCACATTCTACATAATAACGACTTTCTATAGTTTGCGCATGCGTCCAGAAATAAGAAAAGCTTCCTTCCGCCAGTTTTTTAAAACCACAGCTTCTAGAAGGTTTACATGATTTCTTAAAAAACACGAGTTTTTAGAAAATGTGATTTATTTCATAAATGGAATCAACAAAGTATGCACATTCTATGTCATAACAACTTTCTATAGTTTGCGCATCCGTTCGGAAATAAGAAAAGCTTAATTCCCCCCGTTTTTTAAAATCACAGCTTCTAGAAGGCTTACATGATGTCTTAAAAAACACGAGTTTTTAGGAAATGTGATTTATTTCATAAATGGAATCAACAAAGTATGCACATTCTATGTGATAACAACTTTCTATATTTTGCGCATGCGCAAACTATGCACATTTTACGTAATAACAACTTTCTATAGTTTGCGCATGCGTAAGGAAATAAGAAAAGCTTACTTCCCCCCTTTTTTTAAATTCACAGCTTCTAGAAGGTTTAGATGAATTCTTAAACAACATGAGTTTTTAGAAAATGTGATTTATTTCATAAATGGAATAAACAAAGTATGCACATTCTACGTCATAACAACTTTCTATAGTTTGCGCATGCGTACGGAAATAAGAAAAGCTTAATTCCCCCCGTTTTCTAAAATCACAGGTTCTAGAAGGTTTACATGATTTCTTAAAAACACGACTTTTTAGAAAATGTGATTTATTTCATAAATGCAATCAACAAAATATGCACATTCTACATGATAAAGACTTTCCATAGTTTGCGCATGCGTCCGGAAATAAGAAAAGCTTCTTTCCGCCAGTTTTTTAAAACCACAGCTTCTAGAAGGTTTACATGATTTCTTAAAAAACAAGAGTTTTTAGAAAATGTGATTTATTTCATAAATGAAATCAACAAAGTATGCACATTCTACGTAGTAACGACTTTCTATAGTTTGCGCATGCGTCCGGAAATAAGAAAAGCTTACTTCCACCAGTTTTTTAAAATCACAGCTTCTAGAAGGTTTACATGATTTCTTAAAAAACACGAGTTTTTAGAAAATGTGATTTATTTCATAAATGGAATCAACAAAGTATGCACATTCTATGTAATAACGACTTTCTAAAGTTTGCGCATGCGTCCGGAAATAAGAAATGCTTACTTCCCCCCTTTTTTTAAATTCACAGCTTCTAGAAGGTTTAGATGAATTCTTAAAAGACACGCTTTTTTAGAAAATGTGATTTATTTCATAAATGGAATAAAAAAAGTATGCACATTCTACGTCATAACAACTTTCTATAGTTTGCGCATGCGTCTGGAAATAGGAAAAGCTTCCTTCCTCCAGTTTTTTAAAACCACAGCTTCTAGAAGGTTTACATGATTTCTTAAAAAACACGAGTTTTTAGAAAATGTGATTTATTTCATAAATGGAATCAACAAATTATGCACATTCTACGTAGTAACGAATTTCTATAGTTTGCGCATGCGTCCGGAAATAAGAAAAGCTTAATTCCCCCCGTTTTTTAAAATCACGGCTTCTAGAAGGTTTACATGATTTCTTAAAAAACACGAGTTTTTAGAAAATGTGATTTATTTCATAAATGGAATCAAGAAAGTATGCACATTCTATGTCATAACAAATTTCTACAGTTTCCGCGTCCGTCCGGAAATAAGAAAAGCTTAATTCCCCCCATTTTTAAAAATCACAGCTTCTAGAAGGTTTACATGATGTCTTAAAAAAAACGAGATTTTAGGAAATGTGATTTATTTCATAAATGGAATCAACAAAGTATGCACATTCTATGTCATAACGATTTTCTATAGTTTGCGCATCCGCAAACTATGCACATTCTACGTAATAACGATTTTCTATAGATTGGGCATGAGTCCGGAAATAACAAAAGCTTACTTCCCCCCTTTTTTTAAATTCACATCTTCTAGAAGGTTTAGATGAATTCTTAAAAAACACGAGCTTTTAGAAAATGTGATTTGATTCATAAATGAAATCAACAAAGTATGCACGTGCTACGTCATAACAACTTTCTATAGGTTGCGCATGCGTCCGGAAATAAGAAAAGGTTTAGATTAATTCTTCAAAAACATTAGTTTTAGAAAATGTGATTTATTTCATAAATGGAATCAAAAAAGTATGCCCATTCTATGTAATAACAACTTTCTATAGTTTGTGCATGCGCAAACTATGCCCATTCTACGTGAGAACGACTTTCTATAGTGTGCGCATGCGTCCGGAAATAAGAAAAGCTTACTTCCCCCCTTTTTTAAAATTCACAGCTTCTAGAAGGTTAGGATGAATTCTTAAAAAACATGAGTTTTTAGAAAATTTGATTTATTTAATAAATGGAATCAACAAATTATGCACATTCTACGTAATAATGACTTTCTATAGTTTGCGCATGCGTCCGTAAATAAGAAAAGTTTACTTCCACCTGTTTTTTAAAACCACAGTTTCTAGAAGGTTTACATGATTTCTTAAAAAACACGAGTTTTTAGAAAATGTGATTTATTTCATACATGGAATCAACAAAGTATGCAAATTCTATGTAATAACGACTTTCTAAAGTTTGCGCATGCGTCCGGAAATAAGAAAAGCTTACTTCCCCCTTTTTTTCAAATCACAGCTTCTAGAAGGTTTAGATGAATTCTTAAAAATACGATTTTTTAGAAAATGTGATTTATTTCATAAATGGAATCAACAAACTATGCACATTCTACATCATAAGAACTTTCTATAGTTTGCGCATGCGTCCGGAAATAAGAAAAGCTTAATTCCGCCAGTTTTTTAAAATCACAGCTTCTAGAAGGTTTACATGATGCGTTAAAAAACACTAGTTTTTAGAAAATGTGATTTATTTCATAAATCGAATCAACAAAGTATGCACATTCTATGTCATAACTACTTTCTATAGTTTGCGCATGCGCAAACTATGCACACTCTACGTGATAACAACTTTCTATAGTTTGCGCGTGCGTCCGGAAATAAGAAAAGCTTCCTTCCCCCCTTTTTTTAAATTCACAGCTTCTAGAAGGTTTAGATGAATTCTTAAAAAACACGAGTTTTTAGAAAATGTGATTTATTTAATAAATGGAATCAACAAACTATGCACATTCTACGTAATAACGACTTTCTATAGTTTGTGCATGCGTCCGGAAATAAGAAAAGCTTACTTACGCCAGTTTTTTAAAACCACAGCTTCTATAAGGTTTACATGATTTCTTAAAAAACATGAGTTTTTAGAAAATGTGATTTATTTCATAAATGGAATCAACAAAGTATGCAAATTCTATGTAATAACGACTTTCTAAACCTTGCGCATGTGTCCGGAAATAAGAAAAGCTTCCTTCCGCCAGTTTTTTAAAACCACAGCTTCTAGAAGGTTTACATGATTTCTTAAAAAACACGAGTTTTTAGAAAATGTGATTTATTTCATAAATAGAACCAACAAAGTATGCACATTCTATGTCATAACAACTTTCTATAGTTTGCACATGCGTCCAGAAAGAAGAAAAGCTTAATTCCGCCAGTTTCTTAAAATCACAGCTTCTAGAAGGTTTACATGATGCGTTAAAAAACACGAGTTTTTAGAAAATGTGATTTATTTCATAAATCGAATCAACAAAGTATGCACATTCTATGTCATAACTACTTTCTATAGTTTGCGCATGCGCAAACTATGCACATTCTACGTGATAACAACTTTCTATAGTTTGCGCGTGCGTCCGGAAATAAGAAAAGCTTACTTCCCCCCTTTTTTTTAAATTCACAGCTTCTAGAAGGTTTAGATGAATTCTTAAAAAACATCAGTTTTTAGAAAATGTGATTTATTTAATAAATGGAATCAACAAACTATGCACATTCTACGTAATAACGACTTTCTATAGTTTGTGCATGCGTCCGGAAATAAGAAAAGCTTACTTACGCCAGTTTTTTAAAACCACAGCTTCTATAAGGTTTACATGATTTCTTAAAAAACACGAGTTTTTAGAAAATGTGATTTATTTCATAAATGGAATCAACAAAGTATGCAAATTCTATGTAATAACGACTTTCTAAAGCTTGCGCATGTGTCCGGAAATAACAAAAGCTTACTTCCCCCTTTTTTTTAAATTCACAGCTTCTAGAAGATTTAGATGAATTCTTAAAAAACACAAGTTTTTAGAAAATGTGATTTATTTCATTAATGGAATCAACAAAGTATGCACATTCTACGTCATAACAACTTTCTATAGTTTGCGCATGTGTGGGGAAATATGAAAAGCTTACTTCCCCCCTTTTTTTAAATTCACAGCTTCTAGAAGGTTTAGATGAATTATTAAAAATCACGAGTTTTTAGAAAATGTGATTTATTTCATAAATGGAATCAACAAATTTTTCACATTCTATGTCATAACCACTTTCTGTAGTTTGCGCATGCATCCAGAAATAAGAAAAGCTTAATTCCCCCCGTTTTTTAAAATCACAACTTCTAGAAGGTTTACATGATTTCTTAAAAAACACGAGTTTTTGGAAAATGTGATTTATTTCATAAATGGAATCAACAAAGTATGGACATTCTATGTCATAACGACTTTCTATAGTTTGCGCATGCGCAAACTATGCACATTCTACGTGATAACGACTTTCTATAGTTTGCGCATGCGTCCGGAAATAAGAAAAGCTTACTTCCCCCCTTTTTTTAAATTCACAGCTTCTAAAAGGTTTAGATGAATTCTTAAAAAACATTAGTTTTAGAAAATGTTATTTATTTCATAAATGGAATCAAGAAACTATGCACATTCTACGTAATAACGACTTTCTATTGTTTGCGCATGCGTCCGGAAATAAGAAAAGCTTACTTCCGCAAGTTTTTTAATACCATAGCTTCTAGAAGGTTTACATGATTTCTTAAAAAACATGAGGTTTTAGAAAATGTGATTTATTTCATAAATGGAATCAACAAAGTATGCACATTCTATGTAATAACGACTTTCTAAAGTTTGCGCATGTGTCTGGAAATAAGAAAAGATTACTTCCCCCTTTTTTTAAATTCACAGTTTCTAGAACGTTTAGCTGAATTCTTAAAAAATACGATTTTTTAGAAAATGTGATTTATTTCATAAATGGAATCAACAAAGTATGCCCATTCTACGTCATAACAACTTTCTATAGTTTGCGCATGCGTCCGGAAATAAGAAAAGCTTCCTTCCGCCTGTTTTTTAAAATCACAGCTTCTAGAAAATGTGATTTATTTCATTAATGGAATCAACAAAGTTTGCACATTCTACATCATAACAACTTTCTATAGTTTGCGCATGCGTCCGGAAATAAGAAAAGCTTAATTCCCCCCGTTTTTTAAAATCACAGCTTCTAGAAGGTTTACATGATTTCTTAAAAAACACGAGTTTTTAGAAAATGTGATTTATTTCATCAATGGAATCAACAAAGTAAGCACATTGTATGTCAGAACGACTTTCTATAGTTTGCGCATGCGCAAACTATGCACATTCTATGTAATAACGACTTTGTATGGTTTGCGCATGCGTCCGGAAATAAGAAAAGCTTACTTCCCCCCTTTTTTTAAATTCACAACTTCTAGAAGGTTTAGATGAATTCTTAAAAAACACGAGTTTTTAGAAAATGTGAGTTATTTCATAAATCGAATCAACAAAGTATGCACATTCTATGTCATAACTACTTTCTATAGTTTGCGCATGCGCAAACTATGCACATTCTACCTGATAACAACTTTCTATAGTTTGCGCGTGCGCCCGGAAATAAGAAAAGCTTACTTCCCCACTTTTTTTAAATTCAAAGCTTCTAGAAGGTTTACATGATTTCTTAAAAAAAACGAGTTTTTAGAAAATGTGATTTATTTCATAAATGGAATCAACAAAGTATGCAAATTCTGTGTACTAAAGACTTTCTAAAGCTTGCGCATGCGTCCGAAAATAAGAAAAGCTTACTTCCCCCCTTTTTTTAAATTCACAGCTTCTAGAAGATTTAGATGAATTCTTAAAAACACAAGTTTTTAGAAAATGCTATCTATTTCATAAATGGAATCAACAAAGTATGCACATTCTATGTAATAACGACTTTCCAAAGTTTGCGCATGAGTCCGGAAATAAGAAAAGCTTGCTTCCGAAAGTTTTTTAAAATCACAACTTCTAGAAGGTTTACATGATTTCTTAAAAAAAACGATTTTTTAGAAAATGTGATTTATTTCATGAATGGAATCAACAAACTATGCACATTCTACGTAATAACGACTTTGTAGAGTTTGTGCATGCGTCCGGAAATATGAAAAGCTTACTTCCCCCCTTTTTTTAAATTCATAGCTTCTAGAAGGTTTAGATGAATTATTAAAAAACACGAGTTTTTAGAAAATGTGATTTATTTCATAAATGGAATCAACAAAGTTTGCACATTCTATGTCATAACCACTTTCTATAGTTTGCGCATGCATCCGGAAATAAGAAAAGCTTAATTCCCCCGTTTTTTAAAATCACAACTTCTAGAAGGTTTACATGATTTCTTAAAAAACACGAGCTTTTAGAAAATGTGATTTATTTCATAAATGGAATCAACAAAGTATGCACATTCTATGTCATAACGACTTTCTATAGTTTGCGCATGCGCAAACTATGCACATTCTATGTGATAACGACTTTCTATAGTTTGCGCATGTGTCCGGAAATAAGAAAAGCTTACTTCCCCCCTTTTTTAAATTCACAGCTTCTAAAAGGTTTAGATTAATTCTTAAAAAACATTAGTTTTAGAAAATGTGATTTATTTCATAAATGGAATCAACAAACTATCCACATTCTACGTAATAACGACTTTCTATAGTTTGTGCATGCGTCCGGAAATAAGAAAAGCTTACTTCCGCAAGTTTTTTAAAACCACAGCTTATAGAAGGTTGACATGATTTCTTAAAAAACACGAGTTTTTAGAAAATGTGATTTATTTCATAAATGGAATCAACAAAGTATGCACATTCTATGTAATAACGACTTTTTAAATTTTGCGCATGCGTCCGGAAATAAGAAAAGCTTACTTCCCCCTTTTTTTAAATTCACAGCTTCTAGAACGTTTAGATGAATTCTTAAAAAATACGATTTTTTAGAAAATATGATTTATTTCATAAATGGAATCAACAAAGTATGCACATTCTACGTCATAACAACTTTCTATAGTTTCCGCATGCGTCCGGAAATAAGAAAAGCTTCCTTCCGCCAGTTTTTTAAAATCACAACTTCTAGAAGGTTTACATGATTTCTTAAAAAACACGAGTTTTTAGAAAATGTGATTTATTTCATAAATCGAATCAACAAAGTATGAACATTCTATTTCATAACTACTTTCTATAGTTTGCGCATGCGCAAACTATGAACATTCTACGTGATAACAACTTTCTATTGTTTGTGCATGCGTCCGGAAATAAGAAAAGCTTACTTCCCCCCTTTTTTTAAATTCACAGCTTCTAGAAGGTTTAGATGAATTCTTAAAAAACATGAGTTTTTAGAAAATGTGATTTATTTAATAAATGGAATCAACAAACTATGCACATTCTACGTAATAACGACTTTCTATATGCGCATGCGTCCGGATATAAGAAAAGCTTACTTACACCCGTTTTTTAAAACCACAGCTTCTAGAAGGTTTACATGATTTCTTAAAAAACACAAGTTTTTAGAAAATGTGATTTATTTCTTAAATGGAATCAACAAAGTATGCAAATTCTATGTAATAACGACTTTCTAAAGCTTGCGCATGCGTCCGAAAATAAGAAAAGCTTACTTCCCCCCTTTTTTTAAATTCACAGCTTCTAGAAGGTTTAGATGAATTCTTAAAAAACACGAGTTTTTAAAAAATGTTATTTATTTAATAAATGGAATCAACAAAGTATGCACATTCTATGTAATAATGACTTTCTAAAGTTTGCGCATGTGTCCGGAAATATGAAAAGTTTACTTCCGCCAGTTTTTTAAATTCACAGCTTCTATAAGGTTTACATGATTTCTTAAAAAACACGAGTTTTTAGAAAATGTGATTTATTTCATAAATGGAATCAACAAAGTATGCACATTCTTCATCATAACGACTTTCTATAGTCTGCGCATGCGTCCGGAAATAAGAAAAGCTTAATTCCCCCCGTTTTTTAAAATCACAGCTTCTAGACGGTTTACATGATTTCTTAAAAAACACGAGTTTTTAGAAAATGTGATTTATTTCATAAATGGAATCAACAGAGTATGCAAATGCTATGTAATAACGACTTTCTAAAGTTTGCGCATGCGTCCGGAAATGAGAAAAGCTTACTTCCCCCATTTTTTAAATTCACAGCTTCTAGAAGGTTTAGATGAATTCTTAAAAAATATGATTTTTTAGAAAATGTGATTTATTTCATAAATGGAATCAACAAACTATGCACATTCTACGTCATAAACACTTTCTATAGTTTGCGCATGCGTCCGGAAATAGGAAAAGCTTAATTCTGCCAGTTTTTTAAAATCACAGCTTCTAGAAGGTTTACATGATTTCTTAAAAAACACGAGTTTTTAGAAAATGTGATTTATTTCATAAATCGAGTCAACAAAGTATGCACATTCTATGTCATAACTACTTTCTATAGTTTGCGCATGCGCAAACTATGCACATTCTACGTGATAACAACTTTCTATAGTTTGCGCGTGCGTTCGGAAATAAGAAAAGCTTACTTCCCCCCTTTTTTTAAATTCACAGCTTCTAGAAGGTTTAGATGAATTCTTAAAAAAACATGAGTTTTTAGAAAATGTTATTTATTTAATAAATGGAATCAACAAACTATGCACATTCTACGTAATAACGACTTTCTATACTTTGCGCATGCGACCGGAAATAAGAAAAGCTTACTTACGCCAGTTTTTCGAAACCACAGCTTCTAGAAGGTTTACATGATTTCTTAAAAAACACGAGTTTTTAGAAAATGTGATTTATTTCATAAATGGAATCAACAAAGTATGCAAATTCTATGTAATAACGACTTTCTAAAGCTTGCGCATGCGTCCGGAAATAAGAAAAGCTTACTTCCCCCGTTTTTTTAAATTCACAGCTTCTAGAATATTTAGATGAATTCTTAAAAAACACAAGTTTTTAGAAAATGTGATTTATTTCATAAATGGAATCAACAAAGTATGCACATTCTACGTCATAACAACTTTCTATAGTTTGCGCATGCGTCCGGAAATAAGAAAAGCTTCCTTCCGCCGGTTTTTTAAAATCACAGCTTCTAGAAGGTTTACATGATTTCTTAAAAAACACGAGTTTTAGAAAATGTGATTTATTTCATAAATCGAATCAACAAAGTATGCATATTCTATGTCATAACTACTTTCTATAGTTTGCGCATGCATAAACTATGCACATTCTACGTGATAACAACTTTCTATAGTTTGCGCGTGCGTCCGGAAATAAGAAAAGTTTACTTCCCCGCTTTTTTTAAATTCACAGCTTCTAGAAGGTTTAGATGAATTCTTAAAAAACATGAGTCTTTAGAAAATGTGATTTATTTAATAAATGGAATCAACAAACTATGCACATTCTACGTAATAACGACTTTCTAGTTTGCGCATGCGTCCGGAAATAAGAAAAGCTTACTTACGCCAGTTTTTTAAAACCATAGCTTCTAGAAGGTTTACATGATTTCTTAAAAAACACGAGTTTTTAGAAAATGTGATTTATTTCATAAATGGAATCAACAAAGTATGCAAATTCTATTTAATAATGACTTTCTAAAGCTTGCGCATGCGTCTGGAAATAAGAAAAGCTTACTTCCCCCCTTTTTTTAAATTCACAACTTCTAGAAGATTTAGATGAATTCTTAAAATACACAAGTTTTTAGAAAACGTGATTTATTTCATAAATGGAATCAACAAAGTATGCACATTCTACGTCATTAAAACTTTCTATAGTTTGCGCATTCGTCCGGAAATAAGAAAAGCTTAATTCCCCCTGTTTTTTAAAATCACAGCTTCTGGAAGGTTTACATGATTTCTTAAAAAACACGAAATTTTAGAAAATGTGATTTATTTCATAAATAGAATCAACAAAGTATGCACATTCTATGTCATAACGACTTTCTATAGTTTGCGCATGCGCAAACTATGCACATTCTACATGATAACGACTTTCTATAGTTTGCGCATGCATCCGGAAATAAGAAAAGCTTCCTTCCGATAGTTTTTTAAAATCACGGCTTCTAGAAGGTTTACATGATTTCTTAAAAAACACGAGTTTTTAGAAAATGTGATTTATTTCATAAATGGAATCAACAAAGTATGCACATTCTTTGTAATAACGACTTTCCAAGGTTTGCGCAAGCGTCCGGAAATAAGAAAAGCTTGCTTCCGAAAGTTTTTTAAAATCACAGCTTCTAGAAGGTTTACATGATTTCTTAAAAAACATGAGTTTTTAGAAAATGTGATTTATTTCATAAATGGAATCAACAAAGTATGCACATTCTACGTAATAACGACTTTCTATAGTTTGCGCATGCGTCCGGAAATATGAAAAGCTTACTTCCCCCCTTTTTTTAAATTCATAGCTTCCAGAAGGTTTAGATGAATTATTAAAAAAAATGAGTTTTTAGAAAATGTGATTTATTTCATAAATGGAATCAAGAAAGTTTGGACATTCTATGTGATAACCACTTTCTATAGTTTGCGCATGCATCCGGAAATAAGAAAAGCTTAATTCCCCCCAATTTTTAAAATCACAACTTCTAGAAAATGTGATTTATTTCATAAATCGAATCAAAAAAGTATGCACATTCTACGTAGTAACGACCTTCTCTAGTTTGCGCATGCGTCCGGAAATAAGAAAAGCTTCCTTCCGCCAGTTTTTTAAAACCACAGCTTCTAGAAGGTTTAAATGATTTCTTGAAAAACACGAGTTTTTAGAATATTTGATTTATTTCATAAATGGAATCAACAAAGTATGCACATTCTATGTCATAACGACTTTCTATAGTTTGCGCATGCGCAAACTATGCACATTCTACGTAATAACGACTTTCTAAAGTTTGCACATGCGTCCAGAAATAAGAAAAGCTTACTTCCCGCCTTTTTTTTGAATTCACAGCTTCTAGACGGTTTAGATGAATTCTTAAAAAACACGAGTTTTTAGAAAATGTGATTTATTTCATAAATGTAATGAACAAATTTTGCACATTCTACGTCATAACGACTTTCTATAGTTTGCACATGCGTCTGGAAATAAGAAAAGCTTAATTCCCCCCGTTTATTAAAATCACAGCTTCTAGAAGGTTTACATGATTTCTTAAAAAACACGAGTTTTTAGAAAATGTGATTTATTTCATAAAAGGAATCAACAAAGTATGCACATTCTATGTAATAACGACTTTCAAAAGTTTGCGCATGCGTCCGAAAGTATGAAAAGCTTACTTCCGCCCGTTTTTTAAAATCACAGCTTCTAGAAGATTTACATGATTTCTTAAAACACAAGAGTTTTTAGAAAATGTGATTTATTTCATAAATGGAATCAACAAAGTATGCACATTCTATGTCATAACGAATTTCTATAGTTTTCGCATGCGCAAAATATGCACATTCTACGTAATAACGACTTTCTATAGTTTGCGCATGCGTCCAGAAATAAGAAAAGCTTACTTCCCCCCTTTTTTTAAATTCACAGCTTCTAGAAGGTTTAGATGAATTCTTAAAAAACAGGAGGTTTTAGAAAATGTGATTTACTTCATAAATGGAATCAACAAAGTATGCACATTCTATGTCATAACAACTTTCTATAGGTTGCGCATGTGTCCAGAAATAAGAAAAGCTTAATTCCCACCGTTTTTTAAAATCACAGCTTCTAGAAGGTTTACATGATTTCTTAAGAAACACGTGTTTTTAGAAAATGTGTTTTATTTTATCAATGGAATCAACAAACTATGCACATTCTACATAATAACGACTTTCTATAGTTTGCGCATGCGTCCGGAAATAAGAAAAGCTTCCTTCCGCCAGTTTTTTTAAACCACAGCTTCTAGAAGGTTTACATGATTTCTTAAAAAACAGGAGTTTTTAGAAAATGTGATTTATTTCATAAATGGAATCAACAGAGTTTGCACATTCTACGTCATAACGACTTTCTATAGTTTGCGCATGCGTCCGGAAATAAGAAAAGCTTAATTCCCCCCGTTTTTTAAAATCACAGCTTCTAGAAGGTTTACATGACTTCTTAAAAAACAAGAGTTTTTAGAAAATGTGATTTATTTCATAAATGGAATCAACAAAGTATGCACATTCTACGTCATAACAACTTTCTATAGTTTGCGCATCCATCCGGAAAAAATAAAAGCTTAATTCCCCCCGTTTTTTAAAACCACAGCTTCTAGAAGGTTTACATGATTTCTTAAAAAACACGAGTTTTTAGGAAATGTTATTTATTTCTTAAATGGAATCAACAAAGTATGCACATTCTATGTCATAATGACTTTCTATAGTTTTCCCATGCGCAAACTATGCACATTCTACATAATAGCAACTTTCTATAGTTTGCGCATGCGTCCAGAAATAAGAATAGCTTACTTCCCCCCTATTTTTAAATTCACAACTTCTAGAAGGTTTAGATGAATTCTTAAAAAACACGAGTTTTTAGAAAATGCGATTTATTTCATAAATGCAATCAACAAACTATGCACATTCTACGTCATAACAACTTTCTATAGTTTGTGCATGCGTCCGGAAATAAGAAAAGCTTAATTCCCCCTGTTTTTTAAAATCACAGCTTCTAGAAGGTTTACATGATTTCATAAAAAACACGTGTTTTTAGAAAATGTGTTTTATTTCATCAATGGAATCAACAAACTATGCACATTCTACATAATAACGACTTTCTATAGTTTGCGCATGCGCCCGGAAATAAGAAAAGCTTCCTTCCGCCAGTTTTTTAAAACCACAGCTTCTAGAAGGTCTACATGATTTCTTAAAAAACACTAGTTTTTAGAAAATGTGATTTATTTCATAAATGGAATCAACAAAGTATGCACGTTCTACGTCATAACAACTTTCTATAATTTGTGCATCCGTTCGGAAATAAGAAAAGGTTAATTCCCCCCGTTTTTTAAAATCACAGCTTCTAGAAGGTTTACATGATGTCTTAAAAAACACGAGTTTTTAGGAAATGTGATTTATTTCATAAATGGAATCAACAAAACTATGCACATTCTACGTAATAACGACTTTCTATAGTTTGCGCATGCGCCCGGAAATAAGAAAAGCTTCCTTCCGCCAGTTTTTTAAAACCACAGCTTCTAGAAGGTCTACATGATTTCTTAAAAAACACTAGTTTTTAGAAAATGTGATTTATTTCATAAATGGAATCAACAAAGTATGCACATTCTACGTCATAACAACTTTCTATAATTTGTGCATCCGTTCGGAAATAAGAAAAGGTTAATTCCCCCCGTTTTTTAAAATCACAGCTTCTAGAAGGTTTACATGATGTCTTAAAAAACATGAGTTTTTAGGAAATGTGATTTATTTGATAAATGGATTCAACAAAGTATGCACATTCTATGTCATAACGAATTTCTATAGTTTGCGCATGCGCAAACTATGCAAATTCTACATAATAACAACTTTCTATATTTTGCGCATGCGTCAAGAAATAAGAAAAGCTTACTTCCCCCCTTTTTTTAAATTCACAGCTTCTAGAAGGTTTAGATGAATTCTTAAAAAAGATGAGTTTTTAGAAAATGTGATTTATTTCATAAATGGAATCAACATAGTATGCACATTCTACGTCATAACAACTTTCTATAGGTTGCGCATGCGTCCGGAAATAACAAAAGCTTAATTCCCCCCGTTTTTTAAAATCACACCTTCTAGAAGGTTTACATGATTTCTTAAAAAACACGAGTTTTTAGAAAATGTGATTTATTTCCTAAATGGAATCAACAAAGTATGCAAATTCTATGTGATAACGACTTTCTAAAGTTTGCGCATGCGTCCGGAAATAAGAAAAGCTTACTTCCCCCTTTTTTTAAATTCACAGCTTCTAGAAGGTTTAGATGAATTCTTAAAAATCATGAGTTTTTAGAAAATGTGATTTATTTAATAAATGGAATCAACAAACTATGCACATTCTACGTAATAACGACTTTCTATAGTTTGCGCATGCATCCGGAAATAAGAAAAGCTTACTTATGCAAGTTTTTACAAACCATAGCTTCTAGAAGGTTTACATGATTTCGGAAAAAACACGAGTTTTTAGAAAATGTGATTTATTTCATAAATGGAATCAACAAAGTATGCACATTCTATGTAATAACGACTTTCTAAAGCTTGCACATGTGTCCAGAAATAAGAAAAGCTTACTTCCCCCCTTTTTTTAAATTTACAGCTTCTAGAAGGTTTATATGAATTCTTAAAAAA
Organism: Larix kaempferi; assembly: GCA_027924585.1. Classification (NCBI taxonomy): domain Eukaryota; kingdom Viridiplantae; phylum Streptophyta; class Pinopsida; order Pinales; family Pinaceae; genus Larix; species Larix kaempferi. Next base: position 46,528,842 of record BSBM01000217.1, read on the forward strand.
CACGAGTTTTTAGAAAATGTGATTTATTTCATAAAGGGAATCAACAAAGTTTGAACATTCTACGTCATAACAACTTTCTATAGTTTGCGGATGCATCCGGAAATAAGAAAAGCTTAATTCCCCCCGTTTTTTAAAATCACAGCTTCTAGAAGGTTTACATGATTTCTTAAAAAACACGAGTTTTTAGAAAATGTGATTTATTTCATCAATGGAATCAACAAAGTATGCACATTCTATGTCATACCGACTTTCTATAGTTTGCGCATGCGCAAACTATACACATTCTACGTAATAACAAGTTTCTATAGTTTGCGTATGCGTACGGAAATAAGAAAAGCTTACTTGCCCCCTTTTCTTAAATTCACAGCTTCTAGAAGGTTTAGATGAATTCTTAAAAAACGTGAGTTTTTAGAAAATGTGATTTATTTCATAAATGAAATCAACAAAGTATACGCATTCTACGTCATAACAACTTTCTATAGTTTGTGCATGTGTCCGGAAATAAGAAAAGCTTAATTCCCCCCGTTTTCTAAAATCACTGCTTCTAGAAGGTTTACATGATTTCTTAAAAAACACGAGTTTTTAGAAAATGTGATTTATTTCATAAATGCAATCAAAAAACTATATACATTCTACATAATAACAACTTTCCATAGTTTGTGCATGCGTCCGGAAATAAGAAAAGCTTCTTTCCGCCAGTTTTTTAAAACCACAGCTTCTAGAAGGTTTACATGATTTCTTAAAAAAAACGAGTTTTTAGAAAATGTGATTTATTTCATAAATGGAATCAACAAACTATGCACATTCTACGTAGTAACGACTTTCTATAGTTTGCACATGCGTCCGGAAATAAGAAAAGCTTACATCCGCCAGTTTTTTAAAATCACAGCTTCTAGAAGGTTTACATGATTTCTTAAAAACCACGAGTTTTTAGAAAATGCGATTTATTTCATAAATGGAATCAACAAAGTATGCACATTCTATGTAATAACAACTTTCTAAAGTTTGCGCATGCGTCCGGAAATAAGAAAAGCTTGCTCCCGCAAGATTTTTAAAATCACAACTTCTAGAAGGTTTACATGATTTCTTAAAAATCATGAGTTTTTAGAAAATGTGATTTATTTCATAAATGGAATCAACAAAGTTTGCACATTCTATGTCATAACGACTTTCTATAGTTTGCGCATGCGTCCGAAAATAAGAAAAGCTTACTTCCCCCCTTTTTTTAAATTCACAGCTTCTAGAAGGTTTAGATGAATTCTTAAAAAACACGTTTTTTTTACTAAATGTGATTTATTTCATAAATGGAATCAAAAAAGTATGCACATTATACGTCATAACAACTTTTTATAGTTTGCGCATGCGTCCGGAAATAAGAAAAGCTTCCTTCCGCTAGTTTTTTAAAATCACAGCTTCTAGAAGGTTTACATGATTTCTTAAAAAACACGAGTTTTTAGAAAATTTGATTTATTTCATAAATGGAATCAACAAAGTATACACATTCTACGTACTAACGAATTTCTATACTTTGCGCATGCCTCCGGAAATAAGAAAAGCTTCCTTCCGCCAATTTTTTAAAACCACAGCTTTTGGAAGGTTTACATGATTTCTTAAAAAACACGAGTTTTTAGAAAATGTGATTTATTTCATAAATGGAATCAACAAAGTATGCACATTATACGTAGTAAAAACTTTCTATAGTTTGCGCATCCGTCTGGAAATAACAAAAGCTTAATTCCCCCCGTTTTTTAAAATCACAGCTTCTAGAAGGTTTATATGATTTCTTAAAAAACACGAGTTTTTAGAAAATGTGATCTATTTCATAAATGGAATCAACAAAGTATGCACATTCTACGTCATAACAACTTTCTATAGTTTGCGCATCCGTCTGGAAATAAGAAAAGCTTAATTCCCCCCGTTTTTTAAAATCACAGCTTCTAGAAGGTTTACATGATGTCTTAAAAAACATGAGTTTTGAGGAAATGTGATTTATTTCATAAATGGATTCAACAAAGTATGCACATTCTATGACATAACGAATTTCTATAGTTTGCGCATGCGCAAACTATGCACATTCTACGTAATAACAACTTTCTATATTTTGCGCATGCGTCCGGAAATAAGAAAAGCTTACTTCCCCCCTTTTTTTAAATTCACAGCTTCTAGAAGGTTTAGATGAATTCTTAAAAAAGATGAGTTTTTAGAAAATGTGATTTATTTCATAAATGGAATCAACATAGTATGCACATTCTACGTCATAACAACTTTCTATAGGTTGCGCATGCGTCCGGAAATAAGAAAAGCTTAATTCCCCCCGTTTTTTAAAATCACAGCTTCTAGAAGGTTTACAAGATTTCTTAAAAAACACGAGTTTTTAGAAAATGTGATTTATTTCCTAAATGGAATCAACAAAGTATGCAAATTGTATGTGATAACGACTTTCTAAAGTTTGCGCATGCGTCCGGAAATAAGAAAAGCTTACTTCCCCCTTTTTTAAAATTCACAACTTCTAGAAGATTTAGATGAATTCTTAAAAAACATGAGTTTTTAGAAAATGTGATTTATTTATTAAATGGAATCAACAAACTATGCACATTCTACGTAATAACGACTTTCTATAGTTTGCGCATGCATCCGGAAATAAGAAAAGCTTACTTACGCCAGTTTTTTAAAACCATAGCTTCTAGAAGGTTTACATGATTTCTTAAAAAACACGAGTTTTTAGAAAATGTGATTTATTTCATCAATGGAATCAACAAAGTATGCACATTCTATCTAATAACGACTTTCTAAAGCTTGCACATGTGTCCGGAAATAAGAAAAGCTTACTTCCCCCCCTTTTTTAAATTCACAGCTTCTAGAAGGTTTATATGAATTCTTAGAAAACACGAGTTTTTAGAAAATTTGATTTATTTCTTAAAGGGAATCAACAAAGTTTGAACATTCTACGTCATAACAACTTTCTATAGTTTGCGCATGCGTCTGGAAATAAGAAAAGCTTAATTCCCCCCGTTTTTTAAAATCACAGCTTCTAGAAGGTTTACGAGATTTCTTAAAAAACACGAGTTTTTAGAAAATGTGATTTATTTCATAAATGGAATGAACAAAGTACTCACATTCTATGTCATAACGACTTTCTATAGTTTGCGCATGCGCAAACTATGCACATTCTACGTAATAACGAGTTTCTATATTTTGCGCATGCGTACGGAAATAAGAAAACCTTACTTCCCCCCTTTTTTTAAATTCACAGCTTCTAGGAGGTTTAGATGAATTCTTAAAAAATGTGAGTTTTTAGAAAATGTGATTTATTTCATAAATGGAATCAACAAAGTATACGCATTCTACGTCATAACAACTTTCTATAGTTTGCGCATGTGTCCGGAAATAAGAAAAGCTTAATTCCCCCCATTTTTTAAAATCACTGCTTCTAGAAGGTTTAGATGATTTCTTAAAAAACACGAGTTTTTAGAAAATGTGATTTATTTCATAAATGCAATCAACAAACTATATACATTCTACGTAATAACAACTTTCCATAGTTTGTGCATGCGTCCGGAAATAAGAAAAGCTTCTTTCCACCAGTTTTTTAAAACCACAACTTCTAGAAGGTTTACATGATTTCTTAAAAAACACGAGTTTTTAGAAAATGTGATTTATTTCATAAATGGAATCAGCAAACTATGCACATTCTACGTAGTAACGACTTTCTATAGTTTGCACATGCGTCCGGAAATAAGAAATGCTTACTTCCACCAGTTTTTTAAAATCACAGCTTCTAGAAGGTTTACATGATTTCTTAAAAAGCACGAGTTTTTAGAAAATGCGATTTATTTCATAAATGGAATCAAAAAAGTATGCACATTCTATGTAATAACAACTTTCTAAAGTTTGCGCATGCGTCCGGAAATAAGAAAAGCTTGCTCGCGCAAGTTTTTTAAAATCACAACTTCTAGAAGGTTTACATGATTTCTTAAAAAACATGAGTTTTTAGAAAATGTGATTTATTTCATAAATGGAATCAACAAAGTTTGCACATTCTACGTCATAACGACTTTCTATAGTTTGCGCATGCGTCCGGAAATTAGAAAAGCTTACTTCCCCCTTTTTTTTAATTTCACAGCTTCTAGAAGGTTTAGATGAATTCTTAAAAATCACGCTTTTTTAGAAAATGTGATTTATTTCATAAATGGAATCAACAAAGTATGCACATTCTACGTCATAACAACTTTCTATAGTTTGCACATGCGTCCGGAAATAAGAAAAGCTTCCTTCCGCCAGTTTTTTAAAATCACAACTTCTAGAAGGTTTACATGATTTCTTAAAAAACACGAGTTTTTAGAAAATATGATTTATTTCATAAATGGAATCAACAAAGTATGCACATTCTATGTAATAACGACTTTCAAAAGTTTGCGCATGCGTCCGGAAATAAGAAAAGCTTACTTCCGCAAGTTTTTTAAAACCACAGCTTCTAGAAGGTTTACATGATTTCTTAAAAAACACGAGTTTTTAGAAAATGTGATTTATTTCTTAAATGGAATCAACAAAGTATGCACATTCTATGTAATAACGACTTTCTAAAGTTTGCGCATGCATCTAGAAATAAGAAAAGCTTACTTCCCCCCTTTTTTTAAATTCACAGCTTCTAGAAGGTTTAGATGAATTCTCAAAAAACACGCTTTTTTAGAAAATGTGATTTATTTCATAAATGGAGTCAACAAAGTATGCACATTCTACGTCATAACAACTTTCTATAGTTTGCGCATGCGTCCGGAAATAAGAAAAGCGTCCTTCCGCCAGTTTTTTAAAATCACAACTTCTAGAAGGTTTACATGATTTCTTAAAAAACACGAGTTTTTAGAAAATGTGATTTATTTCATAAATGCAATCAACAAAGTATGCACATTCTACATAGTAACGACTTTCTATAGTTTGCACATGCGTCCGGAAATAAGAAAAGCTTCCTTCCGCCAGTTTTTTAAAACCACAACTTCTAAAAGGTTTACATGATTTCTTAAAAAACACGAGTTTTTAGAAAATTTGATTTATTTCAAAAATGGAATCAACAAAGTATGCACATTCTACGTAGTAACGACTTTCTATAGTTTGCGCATGCGTCCGGAAATAAGAAAAGCTTAATTCCCCGCGTTTTTTAAAATCACACCTTCTAGACGGTTTACATGATTTCTTAAAAAACACGAGTTTTTACAAAATGTGATTTATTTCATAAATGGAATCAACAAAGTATGCACATTCTACGTCATAAAAAATTTCTATAGTTTGCGCATCCCTCCGGAAATAAGAAAAGCTTAATTCCCATCGTTTTTTAAAATCACAGCTTCTAGAAGGTTTACATGTTGTCTTAAAAAACACGAGTTTTTAGGAAATGTGATTTATTTCATAAATGGAATCAACAAAGTATGCACATTCTATGTCATAACGACTTTCTATAGTTTGCGCATGCGCAAACTATGCACATTCTACGTAATAACGACTTTCTAAAGTTTGCGCATGCATCCAGAAATAAGAAAAGCTTACTTCCCCCTTTTTTTTGAATTCACAGCTTCTAGACGGTTTAGATGAATTTTTAAAAAACACGATTTTTTAGAAAATGTGATTTATTTCATAAATGGAATCAACAAAGTTTGCACATTCTACGTCATAATGACTTTCTATAGTTTGCGCATGCATCCGGAAATAAGAAAAGCTTAATTCCCCTCATTTTTTAAAATCACAGCTTTCAGAAGGTTTACATGATTTCCTAAAAAACACGAGTTTTTAGAAAATGTGATTTATTTCATCAATGGAATCAAAAAAGTATGCACATTCTACGTCATAACGACTTTCTAAAGTTTGCGCATGCGTCCGGAAATAAGAAAAGCTTCCTTCCGCAAGTTTTTTAAAACCACAGCTTCTACATGGTTTACATGATTTCTTAAAAAACATGAGTAATTAGAAAATGTGATTTATTTAAAAAATGGAATCAACAAAGTATGCACATTCTACGTAATAATGACTTTCTATAGTTTGCGCATGTGTCCGGAAATAAGAAATGCTTACTTCCGCCTGTTTTTTAAAACCACAGCTTATAGAAGGTTTACATGATTTCTTAAATAACACTCGTTTTTAGAAAATGTGATTTATTTCATAAATGGAATCAACAAGGTATGCACATTCTATGTTATAACGACTTTCTAAAGTTTGCGCATGCGTCCGGAAATAAGAAAAGCTTACTTCCGCCAGTTTTTTAAAATCACAGCTTCTAGAAGGTTTACATGGTTTCTTAAAACACACGAATTTTTACAAAATGTGATTTATTTCATAAATGGAATCAACAAAGTATGCACATTCTATGTCATAATGAATTTCTATAGTTTGCGCATGTGCAAAATATACACATTCTACGTAATAACGACTTTCTATAGTTTGCGCATGCGTCCGGAAATAAGAAAAGCTTACTTCCCCCGTTTTTTAAAATTCACAGCTTCTAGAAGGTTTAGATGAATTCTTAAAAAACACGAGTTTTTAGAAAATGTGATTTATTTGATAAATGGAATCAACAAAGTTTGAAAATTCTACGTAATAACGACTTTCTATAGTTTGCGCATGCGTCCGGAAATAAGAAAAGCTTAATTCCCCCCGTTTTTTAAAATCACAGCTTCTAGAAGGTTTACATGATTTCTTAAAAAACATGAGTTTTTAGAAAATGTGATTTATTTCATAAATGTAATCAACAAAGTATGCACATTCAACGTAATAACGACTTTCTATAGTTTGCGCATGCGTCCGGAAATAAGAAAAGCTTACTTCCGCAAGTTTTTTAAAACCACAGCTTCTAGAAGGTTTACATGATTTCTTAAAAAACACGAGTTTTTAGAAAATGTGATTTATTTCATAAATGGAATCAACAAACTAAGCACATTCTACGTAATAACGACTTTCTATAGTTTGCACATGCGTCCGGAAATAAGAAAAGCTTCCTTCCACCAGTTTTTTAAAACCACAGCTTCTAGAAGGTTTACATGATTTCTTAAAAAAAAAGTTTTTAGAAAATGTTATTTATTTCATAAATGGAATCAACAAAGTATGGACATTCTACGTCATAACAACTTTCTATAGTTTGGGCATCCGTTCGGAAATAAGAAAAGCTTAATTCCCCCCGTTTTTTAAAATCACAACTTCTAGAAGGTTTACATGATTTCTTAAAAAACACGAGTTGATAGAAAATGTGATTTATTTCATAAATGGAATCAACAAAGTATGTAAATTCTATGTAATAACGACTTTTGAAAGTTTGTGCATGCGTTCGGAAATAAGAAAAGCTTACTTCCGCCAGTTTTTTAAAATCACAGCTTCTTGAAGGTTTACATGATTTCTTAAAAACCACGTGTTTTTAGAAAATGTGATTTATTTTTTAAATGGAATCAACAAAGTATGCACATTCTATGTCATAACGACTTTCTATAGTTTGTGCATGCGCAAACTATGCACATTCTATGTAATAACGACTTTCTAAAATTTGCGCATTGGTCTGGAATTAAGAAAAGTTTACTTCCCCCCTTTTTTTAAATTCACAGCTTCTAGAAGGATTAGATGAATTCTTAAAAAACACGAGTTTTTAGAAAATGTGATTTATTTTATAAATGGAACCAACAAAGTTTGCACATTCTACGTCATAACGGCTTTCTATAGTTTGCGCATGTGTCCGGAAATAAGAAAAGCTTAATTCCCCCCGTTTTTTAAAATCACAGCTTCTAGAAGGTTTACATGATTTATTAAAAGACACGAGTTTTTAGAAAATGTGATTTATTTCATAAATGGAATCAACAAAGTATGCATATTCTACGTAGGAACGACTTTCTATAGTTTGCGCATGCGCAAACTATGCACATTCTACGTGATAACGACTTTCTATAGTTTGCACATGGGTCCGGAAATAAGAAAAGCTTACTTCTCCCCTTTTTTAAAATTCACAGCTTCTAGAAGGTTTAGATGAATTCTTAAAAAACACGAGTTTTTAGAAAATGTGATTTATTTCATAAATGGCATCAACAAACTATGCACATTCTACGTCATAACGACTTTCTATAGTTTGCGCATGCGTCCGGAAATAAGAAAAGCTTACTTCCGCAAGTTTTTTAAAACCACAGCTTCTAGAAGGTTTACATGTTTCCTTAAAAAACACTAGTTTTTAGAAAATGTGATTTATTTCATAAATGGAATCAACAAAGTATGCACATTCTATGTCATAGCGACTTTCTATAGTTTGCGCATGCGCAAACTATGCACATTCTACATAATAACAACTTTCTATAGTTTGCGCATGCCTTCGGAAATAAGAAAAGCTTACTTCCCCCCTTTTTTAAATTCACAGCTTCTAGAAGGTTTAGATGAATTCTTAAAAAACACGAGTTTTTAGAGTATGTGATTTATTTCATAAATGGAATCAACAAAGTATGCACATTCTAGGTCATAATGACTTTCTATAATTTGCGCATGCGTCCGGAAATAAGAAAAGCTTACTTCCCCCCTTTTTTTAAATTCACAGCTTCGAGAAGGTTTAGATGAATTCTTAAAAAACATGAGTTTTTAGAAAATGTGATTTATTTCATGAATGGAATCAACAAAGTATGCACATTCTACGTCATAACAACTTTTTATAGTTTGCGCATGCGTACGGAAATAAGAAAAGCTTAATTCCCCCCGTTTTTTAAAATCACAGCTTCTAGAAGGTTTACATGATTTCTTAAAAAACACGAGTTTTTAGAAAATGTGATTTATTTCATAAATGGAATCAACAAACTAAGCACATTCTACGTAATAACGACTTTCTATAGTTTACGCATGCGTCCAGAAATAAGAAAATCTTCCTTCCGCCAGTTTTTTAAAACCACAGCTTCTAGAAGGTTTATATGATTTCTTAAAAAACACGAGTTTTTAGAAAATGTGATTTATTTCATAAATGGAATCAACAAAGTATGCACATTCTACGTAGTAACGACTTTCTATAGTTTGCGCATGCGTCCGGAAATAAGAAAAGCTTAATTCCCCTCGTTTTTTAAAATCACAGCTTCTAGAAGGTTTACATGATGTCTAAAAAAACACGAGTTTTTAGGAAATGTGATTTATTTCATAAATGGAATCAACAAAGTATGAACATTCTATGTCATAATGACTTTCTATAGTTTCCGCATGCGCAAACTATGCACATTCTATGTAATAACAACTTTCTATAGATTGCGCATGCGTCCGGAAATAAGAAAAGCTTACTTCCCCCCTTTTTTTAAATTCACAGCTTCTAGAAGGTTTAGATGAATTCTTAAAAAACACGAGTTTTTAGAAATTGTGACTTATTTCATCAATGGAATCAACAAAGTTTGCACATTCTACGTCGTAACGAATTTCTATAGTTTCCGCATGCGTCCGGAAATAAGAAAAGCTTAATTCCCCCCGTTTTTTAAAATCACAGCTTCTAGAAGGTTTACATGATTTTTTTAAAAACACGAGTTTTTAGAAAATGTGATTTATTTCATCAATGGAATCAACAAAGTAAGCACATTCTATGTCATAACGAGTTTCTATAGTTTGCGCATGCGCAAACTATGCACATTCTACGTAATAACGACTTTCTATAGCTTGCGCATGCGTCCGGAAATAAGAAAAGCTTCCTTCCGCCAGTTTTTTAAAACCACGGCTTCTAGAAGGTTTACATGATTTCTTAAAAAACACGACTTTTTAGAAAATGTGATTTATTTCATAAATGCAATCAACAAAGTATGCACATTCTACGTAGTAACAACTTTCTATCGTTTGCGCATGCGTCCGGAAATAAGAAAAGCTTAATTCCCCCCGTTTTTTAAAATCACAGCTTCTAGAAGGTTTACATGATGTCTTAAAAAACATGAGTTTTTAGGAAATGTGATTTATTTCATAAATGGAATCAACAAAGTATTCACATTCTATGTCATAACGACTTTCTATAGTTTGCGCATGCTCAAACTATGCACATTCTACGTAATAACAACTTTCTATAGTTTGCGCATGCTTCTGGAAATAAGAAAAGCTTACTTCCCCCCTTTTTTCAAATTCACAGCTTCTAGAAGGTTTAGATGAATTCTTAAAAAACACGAATTTTTAGAAAATGTGATTTATTTCATAAATAGAATCAACAAACTATGCACATTCTACGTAATAACGACTTTCTAAAGTTTGCGCATGCCTCCGGAAATAAGAAAAGCTTACTTCCGCGAGTTTTTTAAAATCACAGCTTCTAGAAGGTTTACATGATTTCTTAAAACACACAAATTTTTAGAAAATGTGATTTATTTCATAAATGGAATCAACAAAGTATGCACATTCTATGTCATAACGAATTTCCATAGTTTGCGCATGCGCAAACTATACACATTCTACGTAATAACGACTTTCTATAGTTTGCGCATGCGTCCGGAAATAAGAAAAGCTTACTTCCCCCGTTTTTTAAAATTCACAGCTTCTAGAAGGTTTAGATGAATTCTTAAAAAACACGAGTTTTTAGAAAATGTGATTTATTTGATAAATGGAATCAGCAAAGTTTGTACATTCTACGTCATAACGACTTTCTATAGTTTGCGCATGCCTCCGGAAATAAGAAAAGCTTAATTCCCCCCGTTTTTTAAAATCACAGCTTCTAGAAGGTTTACATGATTTCCTAAAAAACACGAGTTTTTAGAAAATGTGATTTATTTCATAAATGGAATCAACAAAGTATGCACATTCTATGTAATAACGACTTTCCAAAGTTTGCGCATGCGTCCGGAAATAAGAAAAGCTTACTTCCGCAAGTTTTTTAAAACCACAGTTTCTAGAAGGTTTACATGATTTCTTAAAAAACACGAGTTTTTAGAAAATGTGATTTATTTCTTAAATGGAATCAACAAAGTATGCACATTCTATGTAATAACGACTTTCTAAAGTTTGCGCATGCATCTAGAAATAAGAAAAGCTTACTTCCCCCTTTTTTTTAATTTCACAGCTTCTAGAAGGTTTAGATGAATTCTTAAAAATCACGCTTTTTTAGAAAATGTGATTTATTTCATAACTGGAATCAACAAAGTATGCACATTCTACGTCATAACAACTTTCTATAGTTTGCACATGCGTCCGGAAATAAGAAAAGCTTCCTTCCGCCAGTTTTTTAAAATCACAACTTCTAGAAGGTTTACGTGATTTCTTAAAAAACACGAGTTTTTAGAAAATATGATTTATTTCATAAATGGAATCAACAAAGTATGCACATTCTATGTAATAACGACTTTCAAAAGTTTGCGCATGCGTCCGGAAATAAGAAAAGCTTACTTCCGCAAGTTTTTTAAAACCACAGCTTCTAGAAGGTTTACATGATTTCTTAAAAAACACGAGTTTTTAGAAAATGTGATTTATTTCTTAAATGGAATCAACAAAGTATGCACATTCTATGTAATAACGACTTTCTAAAGTTTGCGCATGCATCTAGAAATAAGAAAAGCTTACTTCCCCCCTTTTTTTAAATTCACAGCTTCTAGAAGGTTTAGATGAATTCTCAAAAAACACGCTTTTTTAGAAAATGTGATTTATTTCATAAATGGAGTCAACAAAGTATGCACATTCTACGTCATAACAACTTTCTATAGTTTGCGCATGCGTCCGGAAATAAGAAAAGCGTCCTTCCGCCAGTTTTTTAAAATCACAACTTCTAGAAGGTTTACATGATTTCTTAAAAAACACAAGTTTTTAGAAAATGTGATTTATTTCATAAATGCAATCATCAAAGTATGCACATTCTACATAGTAACGACTTTCTATAGTTTGCACATGCGTCCGGAAATAAGAAAAGCTTCCTTCCGCCAGTTTTTTAAAACCACAACTTCTAAAAGGTTTACATGATTTCTTAAAAAACACGAGTTTTTAGAAAATTTGATTTATTTCAAAAATGGAATCAACAAAGTATGCACATTCTACGTAGTAACGACTTTCTATAGTTTGCGCATGCGTCCGGAAATAAGAAAAGCTTAATTCCCCGCGTTTTTTAAAATCACACCTTCTAGACGGTTTACATGATTTCTTAAAAAACACGAGTTTTTACAAAATGTGATTTATTTCATAAATGGAATCAACAAAGTATGCACATTCTACGTCATAAAAAATTTCTATAGTTTGCGCATCCCTCCGGAAATAAGAAAAGCTTAATTCCCATCGTTTTTTAAAATCACAGCTTCTAGAAGGTTTACATGTTGTCTTAAAAAACACGAGTTTTTAGGAAATGTGATTTATTTCATAAATGGAATCAACAAAGTATGCACATTCTATGTCATAACGACTTTCTATAGTTTGCGCATGCGCAAACTATGCACATTCTACGTAATAACGACTTTCTAAAGTTTGCGCATGCATCCAGAAATAAGAAAAGCTTACTTCCCCCTTTTTTTTGAATTCACAGCTTCTAGACGGTTTAGATGAATTTTTAAAAAACACGATTTTTTAGAAAATGTGATTTATTTCATAAATGGAATCAACAAAGTTTGCACATTCTACGTCATAATGACTTTCTATAGTTTGCGCATGCATCCGGAAATAAGAAAAGCTTAATTCCCCTCATTTTTTAAAATCACAGCTTTCAGAAGGTTTACATGATTTCCTAAAAAACACGAGTTTTTAGAAAATGTGATTTATTTCATCAATGGAATCAAAAAAGTATGCACATTCTACGTCATAACGACTTTCTAAAGTTTGCGCATGCGTCCGGAAATAAGAAAAGCTTCCTTCCGCAAGTTTTTTAAAACCACAGCTTCTACATGGTTTACATGATTTCTTAAAAAACACGAGTAATTAGAAAATGTGATTTATTTAAAAAATGGAATCAACAAAGTATGCACATTCTACGTAATAATGACTTTCTATAGTTTGCGCATGTGTCCGGAAATAAGAAATGCTTACTTCCGCCTGTTTTTTAAAACCACAGCTTATAGAAGGTTTACATGATTTCTTAAATAACACTCGTTTTTAGAAAATGTGATTTATTTCATAAATGGAATCAACAAGGTATGCACATTCTATGTTATAACGACTTTCTAAAGTTTGCGCATGCGTCCGGAAATAAGAAAAGCTTACTTCCGCCAGTTTTTTAAAATCACAGCTTCTAGAAGGTTTACATGGTTTCTTAAAACACACGAATTTTAACAAAATGTGATTTATTTCATAAATGGAATCAACAAAGTATGCACATTCTATGTCATAACGAATTTCTATAGTTTGCGCATGCGCAAACTATACACATTCTACGTAATAACGACTTTCTATAGTTTGCGCATGCGTCCGGAAATAAGAAAAGCTTACTTCCCCCGTTTTTTAAAATTCACAGCTTCTAGAAGGTTTAGATGAATTCTTAAAAAACACGAGTTTTTAGAAAATGTGATTTATTTGATAAATGGAATCAACAAAGTTTGAACATTCTACGTAATAACGACTTTCTATAGTTTGCGCATGCGTCCGGAAATAAGAAAAGCTTAATTCCCCCCGTTTTTTAAAATCACAGCTTCTAGAAGGTTTACATGATTTCTTAAAAAACACGAGTTTTTAGAAAATGTGATTTATTTCATAAATGTAATCAACAAAGTATGCACATTCAACGTAATAACGACTTTCTATAGTTTGCGCATGCGTCCGGAAATAAGAAAAGCTTACTTCCACAAGTTTTTTAAAACCACAGCTTCTAGAAGGTTTACATGATTTCTTAAAAAACACGAGTTTTTAGAAAATGTGATTTATTTCATAAATGGAATCAACAAACTAAGCACATTCTACGTAATAACGACTTTCTATAGTTTGCACATGCGTCCGGAAATAAGAAAAGCTTCCTTCCACCAGTTTTTTAAAACCACAGCTTCTAGAAGGTTTACATGATTTCTTAAAAGAAAAGTTTTTAGAAAATGTTATTTATTTCATAAATGGAATCAACAAAGTATGGACATTCTACGTCATAGCAACTTTCTATAGTTTGGGCATCCGTTCGGAAATAAGAAAAGCTTAATTCCCCCCGTTTTTTAAAATCACAACTTCTAGAAGGTTTACATGATTTCTTAAAAAACACGAGTTGATAGAAAATGTGATTTATTTCATAAATGGAATCAACAAAGTATGTAAATTCTATGTAATAACGACTTTCGAAAGTTTGTGCATGCGTCCGGAAATAAGAAAAGCTTACTTCCGCCAGTTTTTTAAAATCACAGCTTCTTGAAGGTTTACATGATTTCTTAAAAACCACGTGTTTTTAGAAAATGTGATTTATTTTTTAAATGGAATCAACAAAGTATGCACATTCTATGTCATAACGACTTTCTATAGTTTGTGCATGCGCAAACTATGCACATTCTATGTAATAACGACTTTCTAAAATTTGCGCATTGGTCTGGAATTAAGAAAAGTTTACTTCCCCCCTTTTTTTAAATTCACAGCTTCTAGAAGGATTAGATGAATTCTTAAAAAACACGAGTTTTTAGAAAATGTGATTTATTTTATAAATGGAACCAACAAAGTTTGCACATTCTACGTCATAACGGCTTTCTATAGTTTGCGCATGCGTCCGGAAATAAGAAAAGCTTAATTCCCCCCGTTTTTTAAAATCACAGCTTCTAGAAGGTTTACATGATTTATTAAAAGACACGAGTTTTTAGAAAATGTGATTTATTTCATAAATGGAATCAACAAAGTATGCATATTCTACGTAGGAACGACTTTCTATAGTTTGCGCATGCGCAAACTATGCACATTCTACGTGATAACGACTTTCTATAGTTTGCACATGGGTCCGGAAATAAGAAAAGCTTACTTCACCCCTTTTTTAAAATTCACAGCTTCTAGAAGGTTTAGATGAATTCTTAAAAAACACGAGTTTTTAGAAAATGTGATTTATTTCATAAATGGCATCAACAAACTATGCACATTCTACGTCATAACGACTTTCTATAGTTTGCGCATGCGTCCGGAAATAAGAAAAGCTTACTTCCGCAAGTTTTTTAAAACCACAGCTTCTAGAAGGTTTACATGTTTCCTTAAAAAACACTAGTTTTTAGAAAATGTGATTTATTTCATAAATGGAATCAACAAAGTATGCACATTCTATGTCATAGCGACTTTCTATAGTTTGCGCATGCGCAAACTATGCACATTCTACATAATAACAACTTTCTATAGTTTGCGCATGCCTTCGAAAATAAGAAAAGCTTACTTCCCCCCTTTTTTAAATTCACAGCTTCTAGAAGGTTTAGATGAATTCTTAAAAAACACGAGTTTTTAGAGTATGTGATTTATTTCATAAATGGAATCAACAAAGTATGCACATTCTAGGTCATAATGACTTTCTATAATTTGCGCATGCGTCCGGAAATAAGAAAAGCTTACTTCCCCCCTTTTTTTAAATTCACAGCTTCGAGAAGGTTTAGATGAATTCTTAAAAAACATGAGTTTTTAGAAAATGTGATTTATTTCATGAATGGAATCAACAAAGTATGCACATTCTACGTCATAACAACTTTTTATAGTTTGCGCATGCGTACGGAAATAAGAAAAGCTTAATTCCCCCCGTTTTTTAAAATCACAGCTTCTAGAAGGTTTACATGATTTCTTAAAAAACACGAGTTTTTAGAAAATGTGATTTATTTCATAAATGGAATCAACAAACTAAGCACATTCTACGTAATAACGACTTTCTATAGTTTACGCATGCGTCCGGAAATAAGAAAATCTTCCTTCCGCCAGTTTTTTAAAACCACAGCTTCTAGAAGGTTTATATGATTTCTTAAAAAACACGAGTTTTTAGAAAATGTGATTTATTTCATAAATGGAATCAACAAAGTATGCACATTCTACGTAGTAACGACTTTCTATAGTTTGCGCATGCGTCCGGAAATAAGAAAAGCTTAATTCCCCTCGTTTTTTAAAATCACAGCTTCTAGAAGGTTTACATGATGTCTAAAAAAACACGAGTTTTTAGGAAATGTGATTTATTTCATAAATGGAATCAACAAAGTATGAACATTCTATGTCATAATGAATTTCTATAGTTTGCGCATGCGCAAACTATGTACATTCTACGTAATAATAACTTTCTATAGATTGCGCATGCGTCCGGAAATAAGAAAAGCTTACTTCCCCCCTTTTTTTAAATTCACAGCTTCTAGAAGGTTTAGATGAATTCTTAAAAAACACGAGTTTTTAGAAATTGTGACTTATTTCATCAATGGAATCAACAAAGTTTGCACATTCTACATTGTAACGAATTTCTATAGTTTCCGCATGCGTCCGGAAATAAGAAAAGCTTAATTCCCCCTGTTTTTTAAAATCACAGCTTCTAGAAGGTTTACATGATTTTTTTAAAAACACAAGTTTTTAGAAAATGTGATTTATTTCATCAATGGAATCAACAAAGTAAGCACATTCTATGTCATAACGAGTTTCTATAGTTTGCGCATGCGCAAACTATGCACATTCTACGTAATAACGACTTTCTATAGCTTGCGCATGCGTCCGGAAATAAGAAAAGCTTCCTTCCGCCAGTTTTTTAAAACCACGGCTTCTAGAAGGTTTACATGATTTCTTAAAAAACACGACTTTTTAGAAAATGTGATTTATTTCATAAATGGAATCAACAAAGTATGCACATTCTACGTAGTAACAACTTTCTATAGTTTGCGCATGTGTCCGGAAATAAGAAAAGCTTAATTCCCCCCGTTTTTTAAAATCACAGCTTCTAGAAGGTTTACATGATGTCTTAAAAAACATGAGTTTTTAGGAAATGTGATTTATTTCATAAATGGAATCAACAAAGTATTCACATTCTATGTCATAACGACTTTCTATAGTTTGCGCATGCTCAAACTATGCACATTCTACGTAATAACAACTTTCTATAGTTTGCGCATGCTTCTGGAAATAAGAAAAGCTTACTTCCCCCCTTTTTTCAAATTCACAGCTTCTAGAAGGTTTAGATGAATTCTTAAAAAACACGAATTTTTAGAAAATGTGATTTATTTCATAAATAGAATCAACAAACTATGCACATTCTACGTAATAACGACTTTCTAAAGTTTGCGCATGCCTCCGGAAATAAGAAAAGCTTACTTCCGCGAGTTTTTTAAAATCACAGCTTCTAGAAGGTTTACATGATTTCTTAAAACACACAAATTTTTAGAAAATGTGATTTATTTCATAAATGGAATCAACAAAGTATGCACATTCTATGTCATAACGAATTTCCATAGTTTGCGCATGCGCAAACTATACACATTCTACGTAATAACGACTTTCTATAGTTTGCGCATGCGTCCGGAAATAAGAAAAGCTTACTTCCCCCGTTTTTTAAAATTCACAGCTTCTAGAAGGTTTAGATGAATTCTTAAAAAACACGAGTTTTTAGAAAATTTGATTTATTTGATAAATGGAATCAGCAAAGTTTGTACATTCTACGTCATAACGACTTTCTATAGTTTGCGCATGCCTCCGGAAATAAGAAAAGCTTAATTCCCCCCGTTTTTTAAAATCACAGCTTCTAGAAGGTTTACATGATTTCTTAAAAAACATGAGTTTTTAGAAAATGTGATTTATTTCATAAATGGAATCAACAAAGTATGCACATTCAACGTAATAACGACTTTCTATAGTTTGCGCATGCGTCCGGAAATAAGAAAAGCTTACTTCCGCAAGTTTTTTAAAACCACAGCTTCTAGAAGGTTTACATGATTTCTTAAAAAACACGAGTTTTTAGAAAATGTGATTTATTTCATAAATGGAATCAACAAACTAAGCACATTCTACGTAATAACGACTTTCTATAGTTTGCACATGCGTCCGGAAATAAGAAAAGTTTCCTTCCACCAGTTTTTTAAAACCACAGCTTCTAGAAGGTTTACATGATTTCTTAAAATAAAAATTTTTAGAAAATGTGATTTATTTCATAAATGGAATCAACAAAGTATGGACATTCTACGTCATAACAACTTTCTATAGTTTGGGCATCCGTTCGGAAATAAGAAAAGCTTAATTCCCCCCGTTTTTTAAAATCACAACTTCTAGAAGGTTTACATGATTTCTTAAAAAACACGAGTTGATAGAAAATGTGATTTATTTCATAAATGGAATCAACAAAGTATGTAAATTCTATGTAATAACGACTTTCGAAAGTTTGTGCATGCGTCCGGAAATAAGAAAAGCTTACTTCCGCCAGTTTTTTAAAATCACAGCTTCTAGAAGGTTTACATGATTTCTTAAAACACACGAGTTTTAAGAAAATGTGATTTATTTCATAAATGGAATCAACAAAGTATGCACATTCTATGTCATAACGACTTTCTATAGTTTGCGCATGCGCAAACTATGCACATTCTACGTAATAACGACTTTCTATAGTTTGCGCATGCGTCTGGAAATAAGAAAAGCTTACTTCCCCCCTTTTTTTAAATTCACAGCTTCTAGAAGGTTTAGATGAATTCTTAAAAAACACGAGTTTTTAGAAAATGTGATTTATTTCATAAATGGAATCAACAAAGTTTGCACATTCTACATCATAACAACTTTCTATAGTTTGCGCATGCGTCCGGAAATATGAAAAGCTTAATTCCCCCCATTTTTTAAAATCACAGCTTCTAGAAGGTTTACATGATTTCCTAAAAAACACGAGTTTTTAGAAAATGTGATTTATTTCATCAATGGAATCAACAAAGTAAGCACATTCTATGTCATAACGACTTTCTATAGTTTGCGCATGCGCAAACTATGCACATTCTATGTAATAACGACTTTGTATGGTTTGGGCATGCGTCCGGAAATAAGAAAAGCTTTCTTCCCCCCTTTTTTTAAATTCACAGCTTCTAGAAGGTTTAGATGAATTCTTAAAAAACACGAATTTTTAGAAAATGTGATTTATTTCATAAATAGAATCAACAAACTATGCACATTCTACGTAATAACGACTTTCTAAAGTTTGCGCATGCGTCCGGAAATAAGAAAAGCTTACTTCCGCCAGTTTTTTAAAATCACAGCTTCTAGAAGGTTTACATGATTTCTTAAAACACACGAATTTTTAGAAAATGTGCTTTATTTCATAAATGGAATCAACAAAGTATGCACATTCTATGTCATAACGAATTTCTATAGTTTGCGTATGCGCAAACTATACACAATCTACGTAATAACGACTTTCTATAGTTTGCGCATGCGTCCGGAAATAAGAAAAGCTTACTTCCCCCCTTTTTTTAAATTCACAGCTTCTAGAAGGTTTAGATGAATTCTTAAAAAACACGAGTTTTTAGAAATTGTGACTTATTTCATAAATGGAATCAACAAAGTTTGCACATTCTACGTCGTAACGAATTTCTATAGTTTCCGCATGCGTCCGGAAATAAGAAAAGCTTAATTCCCCCCGTTTTTTAAAATCACAGCTTCTAGAAGGTTTACATGATTTTTTTAAAAACACGAGTTTTTAGAAAATGTGATTTATTTCATCAATGGAATCAACAAAGTAAGCAGATTCTATGTCATAACGACTCTCTATAGTTTGCGCATGCGCAAACTATGCACATTCTATGTAATAACGACTTTCTATAGCTTGCGCATGCGTCCGGAAATAAGAAAAGCTTCCTTCCGCCAGTTTTTTAAAACCACGGCTTCTAGAAGGTTTACATGATTTCTTAAAAAACATGACTTTTTAGAAAATGTGATTTATTTCATAAATGGAATCAACAAAGTATGCACATTCTACGTAGTAACAACTTTCTATAGTTTGCGCATGCGTCCGGAAATAAGAAAAGCTTAATTCCCCCCGTTTTTTAAAATCACAGCTTCTAGAAGGTTTACATGATGTCTTAAAAAACATGAGTTTTTAGGAAATGTTATTTATTTCATAAATGGAATCAACAAAGTATGCACATTCTATGTCATAACGACTTTCTATATTTTGCGCATGCTCAAACTATGCACATTCTACGTAATAGCAACTTTCTATAGTTTGCGCATGCTTCTGGAAATAAGAAAAGCTTACTTCCCCCCTTTTTTCAAATTCACAGCTTCTAGAAGGTTTAGATGAATTCTTAAAAAACACGAATTTTTAGAAAATGTGATTTATTTCATAAATAGAATCAACAAACTATGCACATTCTACGTAATAACGACTTTCTAAAGTTTGCGCATGCGTCCGGAAATAAGAAAAGCTTACTTCCGCCAGTGTTTTAAAATCACAGCTTCTAGAAGGTTTACATGATTTCTTAAAACACACGAATTTTTAGAAAATGTGATTTATTTCATAAATGGAATCAACAAAGTATGCACATTCTATGTCATAACGAATTTCTATAGTTTGCGCATGCGCAAACTATACACATTCTACGTAATAACGACTTTCTATAGTTTGCGCATGCGTCCGGAAATAAGAAAAGCTTACTTCCCCCATTTTTTAAAATTCACAGCTTCTAGAAGGTTTAGATGAATTCTTAAAAAACACAAGTTTTCAGAAAATGTGATTTATTTGATAAATGGAATCAACAAAGTTTGAACATTCTACGTCATAACGACTTTCTATAGTTTGCGCATGCGTCCGGAAATAAGAAAAACTTAATTCCCCCCGTTTTTTAAAATCACAGCTTCTAGAAGGTTTACATGATTTCTTAAAAAACATGAGTTTTTAGAAAATGTGATTTATTTCATAAATGGAATCAACAAAGTATGCACATTCAACGTAATAACGACTTTCTATAGTTTGCGCATGCGTCCGGAAATAAGAAAAGGTTACTTCCGCAAGTTTTTTAAAATCACAGCTTCTAGAAGGTTTACATGATTTCTTAAAAAACACGAGTTTTTAGATAATGTGATTTATTTCATAAATGGAATCAACAAACTAAGCACATTCTACGTAATAACGACTTTCTATAGTTTGCACATGCGTCCGGAAATAAGAAAAGCTTCCTTCCACCAGTTTTTTAAAACCACAGCTTCTAGAAGGTTTACATGATTTCTTAAAAAAAAAGTTTTTAGAAAATGTGATTTATTTCATAAATGGAATCAACAAAGTATGGACATTCTACGTCATAACAACTTTCTATAGTTTGGGCATCCGTTCGGAAATAAGAAAAGCTTAATTCCCCCCGTTTTTTAAAATCACAACTTCTAGAAGGTTTACATGATTTCTTAAAAAACACGAGTTGATAGAAAATGTGATTTATTTCATAAATGGAATCAACAAAGTATGTAAATTCTATGTAATAACGACTTTCGAAAGTTTGTGCATGCGTCCGGAAATAAGAAAAGCTTACTTCCGCCAGTTTTTTAAAATCACAGCTTCTAGAAGGTTTACATGATTTCTTAAAACACACGAGTTTTAAGAAAATGTGATTTATTTCATAAATGGAATCAACAAAGTATGCACATTCTATGTCATAACCACTTTCTATAGTTTGCGCATGCGCAAACTATGCACATTCTACGTAATAACGACTTTCTATAGTTTGCGCATGCGTCCGGAAATAAGAAAAGCTTACTTCCCCCCTTTTTTTAAATTCACAGCTTCTAGAAGGTTTAGATGAATTCTTAAAAAACACGAGTTTTTAGAAAATGTGATTTATTTCATAAATGGAATCAACAAAGTTTGCACATTCTACATCATAACAACTTTCTATAGTTTGCGCATGCGTCCGGAAATAAGAAAAGCTTAATTCCCCCCATTTTTTAAAATCACAGCTTCTAGAAGGTTTACATGATTTCCTAAAAAACACGAGTTTTTAGAAAATGTGATTTATTTCATCAATGGAATCAACAAAGTAAGCACATTCTATGTCATAACGACTTTCTATAGTTTGCGCATGCGCAAACTATGCACATTCTATGTAATAACGACTTTGTATGGTTTGGGCATGCGTCCGGAAATAAGAAAAGCTTAATTCCCCCCGTTTTTTAAAATCACAGGTTCTAGAAGGTTTACATGATTTCTTAAAAAACACGATTTTTTAGAAAATGTGATAACGACTTTCTATAGTTTGTGGATGTGTCCGGAAATAAGAAAAGCTTACTTCCCTCCTTTTTTTAAATTCACAGCTTCTAGAAGGTTTAGATGAATTCTTAAAAAACATGAGTTTTTAGAAAATGTTATTTATTTCATAAATGGAATCAACAAACTATGCAAATTCTACGTAATAATGACTTTCTATAGTTTGCGCATGCATCCGTAAATAAGAAAAGCTTACTTCCGCAAGTTTTTTAAAACCACAGCTTCTAGAAGGTTTACATGATTTCTTAAAAAACACAGGTTTTTAGAAAATGTGATTTATTTCATAAATGGAATCAAGAAAGTATGCACATTCTATGTAATATCGACTTTCTAAAGTTTGCGCATGCGTCCGGAAATAAGAAAAGCTTAATTCCCCCCTTTTTTTAAATTCACAACTTCTAAAAGGATTAGATGAATTCTTAAAAAACACGAGTTTTTAGAAAATGTGATTTATTTCATAAATGGAATCAACAAATTATGCACATTCTACATCATAACTACTTTCTATAGTTTGCGCATGCGTCCGGAAATAAGAAAAGCTTAATTCCCCCCGTTTTTTAAAATCACAGCTTCTAGAAGGTTTACATGATTTCTTAAAAACACGATTTTTTAGAAAATGTGATTTATTTCATAAATGGAATCATCAAACTAAGCACATTCTATGTAATAACGACTTTCTATAGTTTGCGCATGCGTCCGGAAATAAGAAAAACTTCCTTCCGCCAGTTTTTTAAAACCACAGCTTCTAGAAGGTTTACGTGATTTCTTAAAAAACATGAGTTTTTATAAAATGTGATTTATTTCATAAATGGAATCAAAAAAGTATGTACATTCTACGTAGTAACGATATCTATAGTTTGTGCATGCGTCCGGAAATAAGAAAAGCTTAATTCCCCCCGTTTTTTAAAATCACAGCTTCTAGAAGGTTTACATGATTTCTTAAAAAACACAAGTTTTTAGAAAATGTGATTTATTTCATAAATGGAATCAACAAAGTATGCACATTCTATGTAATATCCCTTTTTCAAATTTTATTAAAATGCCCAATTTTCCACTTTTTTCCCAATTTCGACCTTTGACTAGTTTTACTGTTTTGTCCTCCAAATCAACCCAAATGCTCCCAAATCTTCTGTAGGAGTGTATGAATGGTATTTAGACTTGAATATAAGGTTCAGGGATGTTTTATGGCCCTCCAAATACTGGTGCAAACTTGATTTGTATTCTGATCAATATATGTAATTTTGACTAGTAATTTGTGCATCAAATCCCCCTCGGGTAACACTGCAAATGGCCTTCCAAATGCCTCCAAACTCCCACAAATTTATGAAAAGAGGTATATAATGTGTTAATTATTTTATTAAGGTCTCATATGCACCATTAATTTATTTTTAATACTGTTCTAACTCTCTCACATTCAACAGCAAAAACCCCCAATTCGACCCTTGGGGAAATGGCACTATTTCACCTCCCAATACAACTAAACTGAGTAAAAATGCTTCAAATGCTCAAGTATAGTACATGAAACTTGTAGAAGACATCCATGGCAGTATATTTATCACAAATATATCAGAGAATCATCCATCCATTCGAAATAATCAACATTATAGTGTCATACATCAATGCATTGGGGAAATGGACATTGTTTGCTCATTAATCAATAGTTTTGCATACAACCAGTGGGTATTTCGACCTGAGACTTTATGAATATGAATAACATAGCATATGAATCTATTAAAATCATAAATATGTAATGAGAATCTCTCTCAAGAAGCACAAGTGCTCACCAAAAATGCCCTCCCTCAAGGAGCACGAATATGCCTTCAAAACTGGAAACGGTGGAGAGAAAGTGCTGCACTAAACCAAACCATGAAACTTCCTGTAGATGCTACCTGCAAATACAAACTCCATTAAAGCACCATGAAAGACCTGAGTGGCCTCTCCAAACACCAACTTGGATGGGAATCTTTCACCCTCGAAATTGGCTAAGGCAAGAAACTAGTCATCCACTAGCTCTCTCTTCACAAATGCAATTTTTCTCAAATCATCCAAATCCATTCTCATACTTCATTTCTACATTTTATAACCAAAATTAGCCTTCTAAGGGTCGAAATCCTCTCAATAGATTCAATAGATTTCCATTTAGGAATTATTCCACATTTGCCACTTGTCTCCTAGTTCCAACCTTCCATCTTCTCCCAAATTCGATTTTGAGTCTCTTTGGCTTCTCCAACTCCCAAATTCGACTTCCTTGAGCCTATTTTTGGGGCTGACATGTCATAGTGGTCAGATGTTAGAGGTCAGGTCTGCAATTTGTCATAGTTTTCATAGATGCTCCATCATTGGTGTCATAGGGGCTAGGGAATCTAGCCCAAGTGTCCACAAACTTCCACTTTGACTCTTTATCTTCCATGGAGGTTACCAATCCTTCCCAATTCGACCTAATATGCTCAATGAAATGTGTTATGACTTACCAATCCTTCATAAATGGAATCAAAAAACTATGCACATTCTACGTAATAACGACTTTCTATAGTTTGCGCATGCGTCCGAAAATAAGAAAAGCTTCCTTCCGCAAGTTTTTTAAAACCACAGCTTCTAGAAGGTTTACATGATTTCTTAAAAAACACGAGTTTTTAGAAAATGTGATTTATTTCATAAATGGAATCAACAAAGTATGCACATTCTATGTAATAATGACTTTCAAAAGTTTGTGCATGCGTCCGGAAATATGAAAAGCTTACTTCGGCCAGTTTTTTAAAATCACAGCTTCTAGAAGGTTTACATGATTTCTTAAAAAACACGAGTTTTTAGAAAATGTGATTTATTTCATAAATGGAATCAACAAAGTATGCATATTCTATGTAATAACGACTTTTTAAAGCTTGCGCATGCTTCCGGAAATAAGAAAAGCTTACTTCCGCCAGTTTTTTAAAATCACAGCTTCTAGAAGGTTTACATGATTTCTTAAAACACACGAGTTTTTAGAAAATGTGATTTATTTCATAAATGGAATGAACAAAGTATGCACATTCTATGTCATAACGAATTTCTATGGTTTGTGCATGCACAAACTATGCACATTCTACATAATAACGACTTTCTATACTTTGCGCATGCGTCCGGAAATAAGAAAGGCTTACTTCCCCCCTTTTTTTAAATTCACAGCTTCTAGAAGGTTTAGATGAATTCTTAAAAACACGAGTTTTTAGAAAATGTGATTTATTTCATAAATGGAATCAACAAAGTTTGCACATTCTACGTCATAACGACTTTCTATAGTTTGCGCATGCATCCGGAAATAAGAAAAGCTTAATTCCCCCCGTTTTTTAAAATCACAGCTTCTAGAAGGTTTACATGATTTCTTAAAAAACATGAGTTTTTAGACAATGTGATTTATTTCATAAATGGAATCAACAAAGTATGCACATTCTATGTCATAACGACTTTATATAGTTTGCGCATGCGCAAACTATGCACATTATACTTGATAACGACTTTCTATAGTTTGCGCATGCGTCCGGAAATAAGAAAAGCTTACTTCCCCCCTTTTTTTAAATTCATAGCTTCTAGAAGGTTTAGATGAATTCTTAAAAAACATGAGTTTTTAGAAAATGTGATTTATTTCATAAATGGAATCAACAAACTATGCACATTTTACGTAATAACAACTTTCTATAGTTTGCGCATGCGTCCGGAAATAAGAAAAGCTTAATTCCGCCAGTTTTTTAAAATCACAGCTTCTAGAAGGTTTACATGATTTCTTAAAAAACATGAGTTTTTAGAAAATGTGATTTATTTCATAAATGGAATCAACAAACTAAGCACATTCTACGTAATAACGACTTTCTATAGTTTGCACATGCGTCCGGAAATCAGAAAAGCTTCCTTCCGCCAGTTTTTTAAAACCACAGCTTCTAGAAGGTTTACATGATTTCTTAAAAACCACGAGTTTTTAGAAAATGTGATTTATTTTTTAAATGGAATCAACAAAGTATGCACATTCTATGTCATAATGACTTTCTTTAGTTTGTCCATGCGCAAACTATGCACATTCTATGTAATAACGACTTTCTATAGTTTGCGCATGCGTCCGGAATTAAGAAAAGCTTACTTCCCCCCTTTTTTTAAATTCACAGCTTCTAGAAGGTTTAGATGAATTCTTAAAAAACATGAGTTTTTAGAAAATGTGATTTATTTCATAAATGGAATGAACAAAGTATGCACATTCTACGTTATAACAACTTTCTATAGTTTGCGCATGCGTCCGGAAATAAGAAAATCTTAATTCCGCCAGTTTTTTAAAATCACGGCTTCTAGAAGGTTTACATGATTTCTTAAAAAACATGAGTTTTTAGAAAATGTGAGTTATTTCATAAATGGAATCAAAAAACTAAGCACATTCTACGTAATAACGACTTTCTATAGTTTGCACATGCGTCCGGAAATAAGAAAAGCTTCCTTCCCCCCGTTTTTTAAAATCACGGCTTCTAGAAGGTTGACATGATTTCTTAAAAAACATGATTTTTTAGAAAATGTGATTTATTTCATAGATGGAATCAACAAAGTATGCACATTCTATGTCATAAGGACTTTCTATAGTTTTTGCATGCGCAAACTATGCACATTCTATGTAATAACGACTTTCTATAGTTTGCGCATTCGTCCGGAATTAAGAAAAGCTTACTTCCCCCCTTTTTTTAAATTCACAGCTTCTAGAAGTTTTAGATGAATTCTTAAAAAACATGACTTTTTAGAAAATGTGATTTATTTCATAAATGGAATCAACAAAGTTTGCACATTCTACGTCATAATGAATTTCTATAGTTTGCGCATGCGTCTGGAAATAAGAAAAGCTTAATTCCCCCCGTTTTTTAAAATCACAGCTTATAGAAGGTTTACATGATTTATTAAAAAACACGATTTTTTAGAAAATGTGATTTATTTCATAAATGGAATCAACAAAGTATGCACATTCTATGTCATAAGGACTTTCTATAGTTTGTGCATGCGCAAACTATGCACATTCTATGTAATAATGACTTTCTATAGTTTGCGCATGCGTCCGGAAATAAGAAAAGCTTACTTCCCCCCTTTTTTTAAATTCACAGCTTCTAGAAGGTTTACATGATTTCTTAAAAAACATGAGTTTTTAGAAAATGGGATTTATTTCATAAATGGAATCAACAAACTAAGCACATTCTATGTAATAACGACTTTCTATAGTTTGCGCATGCGTCCGGAAATATGAAAAGCTACCTTCCGCCAGTTTTTTAAAACCACAGCTTCTAGAAGGTTTACATGATTTCTTAAAAAACATGAGTTTTTAGAAAATGTCATTTATTTCATAAATGGAATCAACAAAGTATGCACATTCTACGTAGTAACGAATTTCTATACTTTGCGCATGCGTCCAAAAATAAGAAAAGCTTAATTCCCCCCATTTCTTAAAATCACAGCTTCTAGAAGGTTTACATGATTTCTTAAAAAACACGAGTTTTTAGAAAATGTGATTTATTTCATAAATGGAATCAACAAAGTATGCACATTCTACGTAATAACAACTTTCTATAGTTTGCCCATCCATTCGGAAATAAGAAAAGCTTAATTCCCCCCGTAAAATCACAGCTTCTAGAAGGTTTACATGATTTCTTATAAAACATGAGTTTTTAGAAAGTGTGATTTATTTAAAAAATGGAATCAAAAAACTAAGCACATTCTAAGTAATAACGACTTTCTATAGTTTGCGCATGTGTCCGGAAATAAGAAAAGCTTCCTTCCGCCAGTTTTTTAAAACCACAGCTTCTAGAAGGTTTACATGATTTCTTAAAAAACACGAGTTTTTAGAAAATGTGATTTATTTTATAAATGGAATCAACAAAGTATGCACATTCTACGTAGTACTGACTTTCTATAGTTTGCGCATGCGTCCGGAAATAAGAAAAGCTTAATTCCCCCCATTTTTTAAAATCACAGCTTCTAGAAGGTTTACATGATTTCTTAAAAAACACGATTTTTTAGAAAATGTGATTTATTTCATAAATGGAATCAACAAAGTATGCACATTCTACATAATAACAACTTTCTATAGTTTGCGCATCCGTCCGGAAATAAGAAAAGCTTAATTCCCCCCGTAAAATCACACCTTCTAGAAGGTTTACATGATTTCTTAAAAAACACGAGTTTTTCGGAAATGTGATTTATTTCATAAATGGAATCAACAAAGTATGCACATTCTATGTCATAACGACTTTCTATAGTTTGTGCATGCGTAAACTATGCACATTCTACGTAATACTAACTTTCTATAGTTTGCACATGCGTCCGGAAATAAGAAAAGCTTACTTCCCCCCTTTTTTTAAATTCACAGTTTCTAGAAGGTTTAGATGAATTCTTAAAAAACACGAGTTTTTAGAAAATGTGATTTATTTCATGAATGGAATCAACAAACTATTTACATTCTACATAATAACAACTTTATATAGTTTGCGCATGCGTCTGGAAATAAGAAAAGCTTCCTTCTGCAAGTTTTTTAAAACCACGGCTTCTAGAAGGTTTACATGATTTCTTAAAAAACACGAGTTTTTGAAAATGTGATTTATTTCATAAATGGAATCAACAAAGGATGCACATTCTATGTAATAACGACTTTCAAAAGTTTGGGCATGCGTCCGGAAATATGAAAAGCTTATTCCACCAGTTTTTTAAAATCACAACTTCTAGAAGCTTTACATGATTTCTTAAAAAACACGAGTTTTTAGAAAATATGATTTATTTCATAAATGGAATCAACAAAGTATGCACATTCTATGTAATAACGACTTTCTAAAGTTTGCGCATACGTACGGAAATAAGAAAAGCTTACTTCCGCAAGTTTTTTAAAATCACAGCTTCTAGAAGGTTTACATGATTTCTTAAAACACACGAGTTTTTACAAAATGTGATTTATTTCATAAATGGAATCAACAAAGTATGAACATTCTATGTCATAACGAATTTCTATAGTTTGTGCATGCGCAAACTACGCATATTCTACGTAACAACGACTTTCTATCGTTTGCGCATGCGTCCGGAAATAAGAAAAGCTTAATTCCCCCCGTTTTTTAAAATCATAGCTTCTAGAAGGTTTAGATGATTTCTTAAAAAACACGACTTTTTAAAAAAAGTGATTTATTTCATAAATGGAATCAACAAAGTATGCACATTCTATGTCATAACGACTTTCTATAGTTTGCGCATGTGGAAACTATGAACATTCTACGTGATAACGACTTTCTTTAGTTTGCGCATGCGTCCGGAAATAAGAAAAGCTTCCTTCCGCAAGTTTTTTAAAACCACAGCTTCTAGAAGGTTTACATGATTTCTTAAAAAAACGAGTTTTTAGAAAATGTGATTTATTTCATAAATGGAATCAACAAAGTATGCACATTCTACGTAGTAACGACTTTCTATAGTTTGCGCATGCGTCCAGAAATAAGAAAAGCTTACTTCCGCCAGTTTTTTAAAATCATAGCTTCTAGAAGGTTTACATGATTTCTTAAAAAACACGAGTTTTTAGAAAATGTGATTTATTTCATAAATGGAATCAACAAAGTATGCACATTCTACGTAATAACGACTTTCTAAAGTTTGTGCATGCGTCCAGAAATAAGAAAAGCTTACTTCCGTCTGTTTTTTAAAATCACAGCTTCTAGAAGGTTTACATGATTTCTTAAAACAGACGAGTTTTTAGAAAATGTAGTTTATTTCATAAATGGAATCAAGAAACTATGCACATTCTACGTAATAACGAAGTTCTATAGTTTGTGCATGCGTCCGGAAATAAGAAAAGCTTCCTTCCGCAAGTTTTTTAAAACCACAGCTTCTAGAAGGTTTACATGATTTCTTAAAAAACACGAGTTTTTAGAAAATGTGATTTATTTCATAAATGGAATCAACAAAGTATGCGCATTTTATGTATTAACGACTTTCAAAAGTTTCCGCATGCATCCGAAAATATGAAAAGCTTACTTCCGCCAGCTTTTTAAAATCACAGCTTATAGAAGGTTTACATGATTTCTTAAAAAGGACGAGTTTTTAGAAAATGTGATTTATTTCATAAATGGAATCAACAAAGTATGCACATTCTATGAAATAATGACTTTCTAAAGTTTGCGCATGCATCCGGAAATAAGAAAACCTTACTTCCGCCAGTTTTTTAAAATCACAGCATCTAGAAGGTTTACATGATTTCTTAAAACACACGAGTTTTTAGAAAATGTGATTTATTTCATAAATGGAATCAACAAAGAATGCACATTCTATGTCATAACGAATTTCTATAGTTTGTGCATGCGCAAACTACGCAAATTCTACGTAATAAGGACTTTCTATAGTTTGTGCATGCGTCCGGAAATAAGAAAAGCTTACTTCCCTCCTTTTTTTAAATTCACAGCTTCTAGAAGGTTTAGATGAATTCTTAAAAAACACGAGTTTTTAGAAAATGTGATTTATTTCATATATGGAATCAACAAAGTTTGAAGATTCTACGTCATAGCGACTTTCTATAGTTTGCGCATGCGTCCGGAAGTAAGAAAAGCTTAATTCCCCCCGTTTTTTAAAATCACAGCTTCTAGAAGGTTTACATGATTTCTTAAAAAACATGAGTTTTTAGAAAATGTGATTTATTTCATAAATGGAATCAACAAAGTATGCACATTCTATGTCATAACGACTTTCTATAGTTTGCGCATGCACAAACTATGCACATTCTACGTGATAACGACTTTCTTTAGTTTGCGCATGTGTCCGGAAATAAGAAAAGCTTACTTCCCCCCTTTTTTTAAATTCACAGCTTCTAGAAGGTTTAGATGAATTCTTAAAAAACATTAGTTTTTAGAAAATGTGATTTATTTAATAAATGGAGTCAACAAACTATGCACATTCTACGTAATAACGACTTTCTATAGTTTGCGCATGCGTCCGGAAATAAGAAAAGCTTACTTCCGCCTGTTTTTTAAAACCACAGCTTATAGAAGGTTTACATGATTTCTTAAAAAACACGAGTTTTTAGAAAATGTGATTTATTTCATAAATGGAATCAACAAAGTATGCAATTTCTATGTCATAACGACTTTCTATAGTTTGCGCATGCGCAAACTATTCACATTCTACGTAATAACGAATTTCTATAGTTTGCGCATGTATCCGGAAATAAGAAAAGCTTACTTCCCCCCTATTTTTAAACTCACAGCTTCTAGAAGGTTTAGATGAATTCTTAAAAAACACGAGTTTTTAGAAAATGTGATTTATTTCATAAATTGAATCAACAAAGTTTGCACATTCTACGTCATAACGACTTTCTATAGTTTGAGCATGCGTCCGGAAATAACTAAAGCTCAATTCCCCCCGTTTTTTAAAATCACAGCTTCTAGAAGGTTTACATGATTTCTTAAAAAACACGAGTTTTTAGAAAATGTGATTTATTTCTTAAATGGAATCAACAAAGTATGCACATTCTATGTCATACGTACTTTCTATAGTTTGTGCATGCGCAAACTATGCACATTCTACGTGATCACGACTTTCTATAGTTTGCGCATGCGTCCGGAAATAAGAAAAGCTTACTTCCGCCCTTTTTTTAAATTCACAGCTTCTAGAAGGTTTAGATGAATTCTTAAAAAACATGAGTTTTTAGAAAATGTGATTTATTTCATAAATGGAATAAAAAAAGTATGCACATTCTACGTAATAACGACTTTCTATAGTTTGCGCATGCGTCCATAAATAAGAAAAGCTTACTTCTGCCAGTTTTTTAAAACCACAGCTTCTAGAAGGTTTACATGATTTCTTAAAAAACACGAGTTTTTAGAAAATGTGATTTATTTCATAAATGGAATCAACAAAGTACGCACATTCTACGTAGTAACGACTTTCTATAGTTTGCGCATGCGTCCGGAAATAAGAAAAGCTTAATTCCCCCGTTTTTTTAAATCACACCTTCTAGAAGGTTTACATGATGTCTTAAAAAACACGAGTTTTTAGGAAATGTAATTTATTTCATCAATGGAATCAACAAAGTATGCACATTCTATGTCATAACGACTTTCTAGAGTTTGCACATGCGCAAACTATACACATTCTACGTAATAACAACTTTCTATAGTTTGCGCATGCATCCGAAAATAAGAAAAGCTTACTTCCCCCCTTTTTTTAAGTTCACAGCTTCTAGAAGGTTTAGATGAATTCTTAAAAAACACGAGTTTTTAGAAAATGTGATTTATTTCATAAATGGAATCAACAAACTATGCACATTCTACGTAATAACGAGTTTCTATAGTTTGCGCAAGCGTCCGGAAATAAGAAAAGCTTACTTCCGCAAGCTTTTTAAAACCACAGCTTCTAGAAGGTTTACATGATTTCTTAAAAAACACATGTTTTTAGAAAATGTGATTTATTTCATAAATGGAATCAACAAAGTATGCACATTCTATGTAATAACGACTTTCTAAAGTTTGTGCATGCGTCCGGAAATAATAAAAGCTTACTTCGGCCAGTTTTTTTAAATCACGGCTTCTAGAAGGTTTACATGATTTCTTAAAAAACACGAGTTTTTAGAGAATGTGATTTATTTCATAAATGGAATCGACAAAGTATGGACATTCTATGTCATAACGACTTTCTATAGTTTGCGCATGTGCAAACTATGCACATTCTAAGTAATAACGACTTTCTATAGTTTGCATATGCGTCCGGAAATAAGAAAAGCTTACTTCCACCCTTTTTTTAAATTCACAACTTCTAGAACGTTTAGATGAATTCTTAAAAAACACGAGTTTTTAGAAAAATGTGATTTATTTCATAAATGGAATAAACAAAGTATGCACATTCTATGACATAACGACTTTCTATAGTTTGCGCATTCGCAAACTATTCACATCTACGTAATAACGACTTTTTATAGTTTGCGCATCTGTCCGGAAATTAAAAAAAAAGCTTACTTCCCCCCTTTTTTTAAATTCACAGCTTCTAGAAGGTTTAGATGAATTCTTAAAGAACACGAGTTTTAGAAAATGTGATTTATTTCATAATTGGAATCAACAAACTATGCACATTCTACGTAATAACGAGTTTCTATAGTTTGCAAATGCGTCCATAAATAAGAAAAGCTTACTTCCCCCTTTTTTTAAATTCACAGCTTCTAGAAGGTTTAGATGAATTCTTAAAAAACACGAGTTTTTAGAAAATGTGATTTATTTCATAAATGGAATCAACAAAGTTTGCACATTCTACGTCATAACGACTTTCTATAGTTTGTGCATGCGTCCGAAAATAAGAAAAGCTTACTTCCGCCAGTTTTTTAAAATCACAGCTTCTAGAAGGTTTACATGATTTCTTAAAAAACACGAGTTCTTAGAAAATATGATTTATTTCATAAATGAAATCAACAAAGTATGCACATTCTATGTAATAAAGACTTTCTAAATTTTGCGCATGCGTCCGGAAATATGAAAAGGTTACTTCCGCCAGTTTTTTAAAATCACAGCTTCTAGAAGGTTTACATGATTTCTTAAAAAACACGAGTTTTTAGAAAATGTGATTTATTTCATAAATGGAATCAACAAAGTATGCACATTCTACATCATAACAACTTTCTATAGTTTGTGCATCTGTCCGGAAATAAGAAAGGCTTAATCCCCCCCGTTTTTAAAATCACAGCTTCTAGAAGGTTTACATGATGTCTTAAAAAACACGAGTTTTTACGAAATGTGATTTATTTCATAAATGGAATCAACGAAGTATGCACATTCTATGTCATAACGACTTTCTATAGTTTGCACATGCGCAAACTATGCACATTCTACGTAATAACAACTTTCTATAGTTTGCGCATGCGTCCGGAAATAAGAAAAGCTTACTTCCCCCCTTTTTTTAAATTCACAGCTTCTAGAAGGTTTAGATGAATTCTTAAAAAACACGAGTTTTTAGAAAATGTGATTTATTTCATAAATGGAATCAACAAAGTTTGCACATTCTACGTCATAACGACTTTCTATAGTTTGTGCATGTGTCCCAAAATGACAAAAGATTACTTCGGGCAGTTTTTTAAAATCACAGCTTCTAGAAGGTTTACATGATTTCTTAAAAAACATGAGTTTTTAGAAAATATGATTTATTTCATAAATGGAATCAAGAAAGTATACACATTCTATGTAATAACGACTTTCTAAAGTTTGCGCATGCGTCCAGTAATATGAAAAGCTTACTTCCGCAATTTTTTAAAATCACAGCTTCTAGAAGGTTTACATGATTTCTTAAAAAAGACGAGTTTTTAGAAAATGTCATTTATTTCAGAAATGGAATCAACAAACTATGCACATTCTACGTCATAACAACTTTCTATAGTTTGCGCATCCATCTGGAAATAAGAAAAGCTTAATTCCCCCCGTTTTTTAAAATCACAGCTTCTAGAAGGTTTACATGATGTCTTAAAAAACACGAGTTTTTACGAAATGTGATTTATTTCATAAATGGAATTAACAAAATATGCACATTCTATGTCATAACGACTTTCTATAATTTGCGCATGCACAAATTATGCACATTCTATGTAATAACAACTTTCTAAAGTTTGCGCATGCGTCCGGAAATAAGAAAAGCTTACTTCCCCCCTTTTTTTAAATTCACAGCTTCTAGAAGGTTTAGATGAATTCTTAAAAAACACGAGTTTTTAGAAAATGTGATTTATTTCATGAATGGAATCAACAAACTATGCACATTCTACGTAATAACGACTTTCTAAAGTTTGTGCATTTGTCTGGAAATAAGAAAAGCTTAATTCCCACCGTTTTTTAAAATCACAGCTTCTAGAAGGTTTACATGATTTCTTAAATAACTTGAGTTTTTGAAAATGTGATTTATTTCATAAATGGAATCTACAAAGTATGCACATTCTATGTCATAAAAACTTTCTATAGTTTGCAAATGTGCAAACTATGCACATTCTACGTAATAACGACTTTCTATAGTTTTCGCATGTGTCCAGAAATTAGAAAAGTTTACTTCCCCCCTTTTTTTAAATTCACAGCTTCTAGAAGGTTTAGATGAATTCTTAAAAAAAACGAGTTTTTAGAAAATGTGATTTATTTCATAAATGGAATCAACAAAGTATCCACATTCTATGCCATAATGACTTTCTATAGTTTGCGCATGCGCAAACTATGCACATTCTACGTAATAACGACTTTTTATAGTTTGCGCATGCGTCCGGAAATAAAAAAAAGCTTACTTCCCCCCTTTTTTTAAATTCACAGCTTCTAGAAGGTTTAGATGAATTCTTAAAAAACACGAGTTTTTAGAAAATGTTATTTATTTCATAAATGGAATCAACAAAGTATGCACATTCTATGTCATAACGAATTTCTATAGTTTGCGCATGCGCAAACTAAGCACATTCTACATAATAACGACTTTCTATAGTTTGCTCATGCGTCTGGAAATAAGAAAAGCTTCCTTCCTCCAGTTTTTTAAAACCACAGCTTCTAGAAGGTTTACATGATTTCTTAAAAAACACCAGTTTTTAGAAAATATAATTTAATTCATAAATGGAATCAACAAAGTATGCACATTCTATGTCGTAACGACTTTCTATAGTTTGCGCATGCGTCCGGAAATAAGAAAAGCTTAATTCCCCCCGTTTTTTAAAATCACAGCTTCTAGAAGGTTTACATGATTTCTTAAAAAACTTGAGTTTTTAGAAAATGTGATTTATTTCATAAATGGAATCAACAAAGTATGCACATTCTATGTCATAACGAATTTCTATAGTTTGCGCATGCGCAAACTATGCACATTCTACATAATAACGACTTTCTATAGTTTGCGCATGCGTCCGGAAATAAGAAAAGCTTACTTCCCCCCTTTTTTTAAATTCACAGCTTCTAGAAGGTTTAGATGAATTGTTAAAAAACATGAGTTTTCAGAAAATTTGATTTATTTGATAAATGGAATCAACAAAGTATGCATATTCTACGTCATAACGACCTTCTATAGTTTGCTTATGCGTAGGGAAATAAGAAAAGCTTAATTCCCCCCGTTTTTTAAAATCAAAGCTTCTAGAAGGTTTACATGATATCTTAAAAAACACGAGTTTTTAGAAAATGTGATTTATTTCATAAATGGAATCAAAAAAGTATGCACATTCTATGTCATAACGACTTTCTATAGTTTGCGCATGAGAAAACTATGCGCATTCTACGTGATGACGACTTTCTATAGTTTGTGCATGCGTCCGAAAATAAGAAAAGCTTACTTCCCCCCTTTTTTTAAATTCACAGCTTCTAGAAGGTTTAGATAAATTCTTAAAAAACACAAGTTTTTAGAAAATGTGATTTATTTCATAAATGGCATCAACAAAGTTTGCACATTCTACGTCATAACGACTTTCTATAGTTTGGGCATGCGTCCGGAAATAAGAAAAGCTTAATTCCCCCTGTTTTTTAAAATCACAGCTTCTATAAGGTTTACATGATTTCTTAAAAAACTCGATTTTTTAGAAAATGTGATTTATTTCATAAATGGAATCAACAAAGTATGCACATTCTATTTCATAATGACTTTCTATAGTTTGCGCATGCGTCTAGAAATAAGAAAAGCTTAATTCCCCCCTTTTTTAAAATAACAGCTTCTAGAAGGTTTACATGATTTCTTAAAAAAATTGACTTTTTAGAAAATGTGATTTATTTCATAAATGAAATCAACAAAGTATGCACATTCTATGTCATAACGACTTTCTATAGTTTGCGCATGCGCAAACCTTGCACATTCTACGTAATAACGACTTTCTATAGTCTGTGCATGCGTCCGGAAATAACAAAAGCTTACATCCCCCCTTTTTTTAAATTCACAGCTTCTAGAAGGTTTAGATGAATTCTTAAAAAACACGAGTTTCTAAAAAATGTGATTTATTTCATAAATGGAATCAACAAAGTTTGCACATTCTACGTCATAATGACTTTCTATAGTTTGTGCATGCATCCGGAAATAAGAAAAGCTTAATTCCCCCCGTTTTTTAAAATCACAACTTCTAGAAGGTTTACATGATTTCTTAAAAAACACGAGTTTTTAGAAAATGTGATTTATTTCATGAATGGAATTAACAAAGTATGCACTTTCTATGTCATAACGAATTTCTAAAGTTTGCGCATGGGCAAACTATGCACATTCTACGTGATAACGACTTTCTATAGTATGCGCATGCGTCCGGAAATAAGAAAATCTTACTTCCCCACTTTTTTTAAATTCACAGCTTCCAGAAGGTTTAGATGAATTCTTAAAAAACACAAGCTTTTAGATAATGTGATTTATTTCATCAATGGAATCAACAAAGTATGCACATTCTACGTCATAAAGAATTTCGATAGTTTGTGCATGCGTCCGGAAATAAGAAAAGCTTAATTCCCCCCGTTTTTTAAAATCACAGCTTCTAGAACGTTTACATGATATTTTAAAAAATACGACTTTCTATAGTTTGCGCATGCACAAACTATGCGCATTTTACGTAATAACGACTTTCTATAGTTTGCGCATGCGTCCGGATATAAGAAAAGCTTACTTCCGCACTTTTTTTAAATTCACAGCTTACAGAAGGTTTAGATGAATTCTTAAAAAACACGAGTTTTTAGAAAATGTGATTTATTTCATAAATGGAATCAACAAAGTATGCACATTCTATGTCATAATCACTCTCTATAGTTTTCGCATGCGTCTGGAAATAAGAAAAGCTTAGTTTCCCCCTTTTTTAAAATCACAGCTTCTAGAAGGTTTACATGATTTCTTAAAAAACTTGAGTTTTTAGAAAATGTGATTTATTTCATAAATGGAATCAACAAAGTATGCAAATTCTATGTCATAACGACTTTCTATAGTTTGCGCATGCGCAAACCTTGCACATTCTACGTAATAACGACTTTCTATAGTTTGCGCATGCGTCCGGAAATAACAAAAGCTTACATCCCCCCTTTTTTTAAATTCACAGCTTTTAGAAGGTTTAGATGAATTCTTAAAAAACACTAGTTTTTAAAAAATGTGATTTATTTCATAAATGGAATCGACAAAGTTTGCACATTCTACGTCATAACGACTTTCTATAGTTTGCGCATGCATCCGGAAATAAGAAAAGCTTAATTTCCCCCGTTTTTTAAAATCACAGCTTCTAGAAGGTTTACATGATTTCTTAAAAAACACGAGTTTTTCGAAAATGTGATTTATTTCATAAATGGAATCAACAAAGTATGCACATTCTATGTCATAACGACTTTCTAAAGTTTGTGCATGCGTCGGGAAATAAGAAAACCTTACTTCCGCGAGTTTTTTAAAATCACAGCTTCTAGAAGCATTACATGACTTCTTAAAAAACACGAGTTTTTACAAAATGTGATTTATTTCATAAATGGAATCAACAAAGTGTGCACATTCTATGCCATAACGAATTTCTATAGTTTGCGCATGCGCAAACTATGCACATTCTACGTGATAACGACTTTCTATAGTTTGTGCATGCGTTCGGAAATAACAAAAGCTTACTTCCCCCCTTTTTTTAAATTCAAAGCTTCAAGAAGGTTTAGATGAATTCTTAAAAAACACGAGTTTTTATAAAATTTGATTTATTTCATAAAAGGAATCTTCAAAGTATGCACATTCTATGTCATAATGACTTTCTATAGGTTGCACATGCGTCTGGAAATAAGAAAAGCTTAATTCCCCCCTTTTTTAAAATCACAGCTTCTAGAAGGTTTACATGATTTCTTAAAAAATTTGAGTTTTTAGAAAATGTGATTTATTTCATAAATGGAATCAACAAAGTATGCACATTCTATGTCATAACGACTTTCTAAAGTTTGCGCATGTGCAAACTATGCACATTCTACGTGATAACGACTTTCTATAGTTTGCGCATCCGTCCGGAAATAAGAAAAGCTTACATCCCCCCTTTTTTTAAATTCACAGCTTCTAGAAGGTTTAGATGAATTGTTAAAAAACATGAG
This sequence comes from Larix kaempferi, assembly GCA_027924585.1. Lineage (NCBI taxonomy): Eukaryota > Viridiplantae > Streptophyta > Pinopsida > Pinales > Pinaceae > Larix > Larix kaempferi. The sequence continues at coordinate 46,567,914 of BSBM01000217.1, forward strand.
TTGTCAGAAAATTTGATTTATTTGATAAAAGGAATCTTCAAAGTATGCACATTCTATGTCATAATGACTTTCTATAGTTTGCGCATGCATCCGGAAATAAGAAAAGCTTAATTCCCCCCGTTTTTTAAAATGACAGCTTCTAGAAGGTTTACATGATTTCTTAAAAAACACGAGTTTTTAGAAAATGTGATTTATTTCATAAATGGAATCAACAAAGTATGCACATTCTATGTCATAACGACTTTCTATAGTTTGCGCATCCGCAAACTATGCACATTCTACGTAATAACGATTTTCTATAGTTTGCGCATCCGTCCGGAAATAAGAAAAGCTTATTTCCGCCAGTTTTTTAAAACCACAGCTTCTAGAAGCTTTACATGATTTCTTAAAAAACACGAGTTTTTAGAAAATGTGATTTATTTCATAAATGGAATCAACAAAGTATTCAAATTCTATGTAATAATGACTTTGTAAAGTTTGCGCATGCGTCCGTAAATATGAAACGCTTACTTCCGCCAGATTAATAAAATCACAGCTTCTAGAAGGTTTACATGATTTCTTAAAAAACAAGAGTTTTTAGAAAATGTGATTTATTTTATAAATGGAATCAACAAAGTATTCAAATTCTATGTAATAATGACTTTGTAAAGTTTGCGCATGCGTCCGTAAATATGAAACGCTTACTTCCACCAGATTAATAAAATCACAGCTTCTAGAAGGTTTACATGATTTCTTAAAAAACAAGAGTTTTTAGAAAATGTGATTTATTTCATAAATGGAATCAACAAAGTATGCACATTCTACATCATAACGACTTTCTGTAGTTCGTGCATGCGTCCGGAAATAAGAAAAGCTTACTTCCGCCCTTTTTTTAAATTCACAGCTTCTAGAAGGTATAGATGAATTCTTAAAAAACACAAGTTTTTAGAAAATGTGATTTATTTCATAAATGGAATCAACAAAGTATGCACATTCTATGTAATAATGACTTTCTAAAGTTTGCGCATGCGTCCGGAAATATGAAAAGCTTACTTCCGCCAGTTTTTTAAAATCACAGCTTCTAGAGGGTTTACATGATTTCTTAAAAAACATGAGTTTTTAGAAAATGTGATTTATTTCATAAATGGAATCAACAAATTATGCACATTATTCGTCATAACGACTTTCTATGGTCTGCGCATGCATCCGAAAATAAGAAAAGCTTAATTCCCCCCATTTTTTAAAATCACAGCTTCTAGAAAGTTTACATGATTTCTTAAAAAACACGAGTTTTTAGGAAATGTGATTTATTTCATAAATGGAATCAACAAAGTATGCACATTCTATGTCATAACGACTTTCTATAGTTTGCGCATGCGTAAAATATGCACATTCTACGTAATAACAACTTTCTATAGTTTGCGCATGCGTCCGGAAATAAGAAAAGCTTACTTCCCCCCTTTTTTTAAATTCACAGCTTCTAGAAGGTTTAGATGAATTGTTAAAAAATGCGAGTTTTTAGAAAATGTTATTTATTTCATAAATGGAATCAACAAAGTATGTGCATTCTACGTAATAACGACTTTCTATAGTTTGCGCATGCGACCGGAAATAAGAAAAGCTTACTTCCCCCCTTTTTTAAAATTCACAGCTTCTAGAAGGTTTAGATGAATTCTTAAAAAACACGAGTTTTTAGAAAATGTGATTTATTTCATAAATGGAATCAGCAAGGTATGCACATTCTACGTAGTAACGACTTTCTATAGTTTGCGCATGCGTCCGGAAATAAGAAAAGCTTACTTCCGCCAGTTTTTTAAAACCACAGCTTCTAGAAGGTTTACATGATTTCTTAAAAAACATGAATTTTTAGAAAATGTGATTTATTTCATAAATGGAATCAACAAAGCATGCACATTCTACGTAGTAACGACTTTCTATAGTTTGCGCATGCGTCCGGAAATAAGAAAAGCTTACTTCCGCCAGTTTTTTAAAACCACAGCTTCTATAAAGTTTACATGATTTCTTAAAAAACACGAGTTTTTAGAAAATGTGATTTATTTCATAAATAGAATCAACAAAGTATGCACATTCTATGTAATAACGACTTTCCAAAGTTTGCACATGCGTCTGGAAATATGAAAAGCTTACTTCCGCTAGTTTTCTAAAATCACAGCTTCTAGAAGGTTTACATGATTTCTTAAAAAACATGAGTTTTTAGAAAATGTGATTTATTTCATAAATAGAATCAACAAAGTATGCACATTCTACATCATAACGACTTTCTATAGTTTGACCATGCGTCCGGAAATAAGAAAAGCTTAATTCCCCCTGTTTTTTAAAATCACAGCTTCTAGAAGGTTTACATGATTTCTTAAAAAACACGAGTTTTTAGAAAATGTGATTTATTTCATAAATGTAATCAACAAAGTATGCACATTCTTCATCATAACGACTTTCTATAGTCTGCGCATGCGTCCGGAAATAAGAAAAGCTTAATTCCCCCCGTTTTTTAAAATCACAGCTTCTAGACGGTTTACATGATTTCTTAAAAAAAATGAGTTTTTAGAAAATGTGATTTATTTCATAAATGGAATCAACAAACTATCCACATTCTATGTGATAATGACTTTCTATAGTTTGCAGATGCGTCCGGAAATAAGAAAAGCTTACTTCTGCCAGTTTTTTAAAATCACAGCTTCTAGAAGGTTTACATGATTTCTTAAAAAACATGAGTTTTAAGAAAATGTGATTTATTTCATAAATGGAATCAACAAAGTATGCACATTCTATGTGATAACGAATTTCTAATGTTTGTGCATGCTCAAACTATGCACATTCTGCGTCATAAAAACTTTCTATAGTTTGCGCATGCGTCCGGAAATAAGAAAAGCTTACTTCCCCCCTTGTTTCAAATTCACAGATTCTAGAAGGTTTAGATGAATTCTTAAAAAACATGAGTTTTTAGAAAATGTGATTTATTTCATAAATGGAATCAACAAACTATGCATATTCTACGTAATAACGAGTTTCTATAGTTTGCGCATGCGTCCGGAAATAAGAAAAGCTTACTTTCGCCAGTTTTTTAAAACCACAGCTTCTAGAAGGTTTACATGATTTCTTAAAAAACATGAGTTTTTATAAAATGTGATTTATTTCATAAATGGAATCAACAAAGTATGCACATTCTATGTAATAACGACTTTCTAAAGTTTGCGCATGCGTCCGGAAATATGAAAAGCTTACTTCCACCAGTTTTTTAAAATCACAGCTTCTAGAAGGTTTACATGATTTCTTAAAAAACATGAGTTTTTAGAAAATGTGATTTATTTCATAAATGGAATAAAAAAAGTATGCACATTCTTCGTCATAACGACTTTCTATAGTCTGCGCATGCGTCCGGAAATAAGAAAAGCTTACTTCTGCCAGTTTTTAAAAATCACAGCTTCTAGAAGGTTTACATGATTTCTTAAAAAACACGAGTTTTTAGAAAATGTGATTTATTTCATAAATGGAATCAACAAAGTATTCACTTCTATGTCATAACGACTTTCCAAAGTTTGCGCATGCGCAAACTATACACATTCTACGTGATAATGACTTTCTATAGTTTGCGTATGCGTCCGGAAATAAGAAAAGCTTACATCCCCCTTTCTTTTAAATTCACAGCTTCTAGAATGTTTAGATGAATTCTTAAAAAACACGAGTTTTCAGAAAATGCGATTATTTCATAAATGGAATCAACAAATTATGCACATTCTACGTAATAACGACTTTCTATAGTTTGTGCATGCGTCCGGAAATAAGAAAAGATTACTTCCCCCCTTTTTTTAAATTCACAGCTTCTAGAAGGTTTAGATGAATTCTCAAAAAACACGATGTTTTAGAAAATGTGATTTATTTTATTAATGGAATCAACAAAGTATGCACATTCTATGTAATAATGACTTTCTAAAGTTTGCGTATGCGTCCGGAAATAAGAAAAGCTTACTTCCGCCAGTTTTTTAAAACCACAGCTTCGAGAAGGTTTACATGATTTCTTAAAAAACACGAGTTTTTCGTAAATGTGATTTATTTCATAAATGGAATCAGCAAAGTATGCACATTCTATGTAATAACGACTTTCTAAATTTTGTGCATGCGTCCGGAAATATGAAAAGCTTACTTCCGCAGTTTTTTAAAATCACAGCTTCTAGAAGGTTTACATGGTTTCTTCAAAAACACGAGTTTTTAGAAAATGTGATTTATTTAATAAATGGAATCAAAAAAGTATGCACATTCTTCGTCATATTGACTTTCTATATTTTGCGCATGCGTCCGGAAATAAGAAAAGATTAAAAAACATGATATTTTACATGATTCGTCATATTTTACATGATTTCTTAAATAACACGATTTTTTAGGAAATGTGATTTATTTCATAAATGGAATCAACAAAGTATGCACATTCTACATAGTAACGACTTTCTATAGTTTGCGCATGCGTCCGGAGATAAGAAAAGCTTACTTCCGCTAGTTTTTTAAAACCACAGCTTCTAGAAGGTTTACAGGATTTCTTAAAAAACACGAGTTTTTAGAAAATGGGATTTATTTCATAAATAGAATCAACAAAGTATGCACATTCTGTGTAATAACGACTTTCTAAAGTTTGCGCATGCGTCCAGAAATATGAAAAGCTTACTTCCGCTAGTTTTCTAAAATCACATCTTCTGGAAGGTTTACATGATTTCTTAAAAAACACGAGTTTTTAGAAAATGTGATTTATTTCATAAATGGAATCAACAAAGTATGCACATTCTACATAATAACAACTTTCTATAGTTTGCGCATCTGTCCCGAAATAAGAAAAGCTTACTTCCCCCCTTTTTTTAAATTCACAGCTTCTAGAAGGTTTAGATGAATTCTTAAGAAACACGACTTTTTAGAAAATGTGATTTATTTCATAAATGGAATGAATAAACTATGCACATTCTACGTGATAACGACTTTCTATAGTATGCACATGCATCCGGAAATAAGAAAAGTTTACTTCCGCCCTTCTTTTAAATTCACAGATTCTAGAAGGTTTAGATGAATTCTTAAAAAACACGAGTTTTTAGAAAATGTGATTTATTTCATAAATGGAACCAACAAAATTTGCACATTATACATCATAACGACTTTCTATAGTTTGCGCATGTGTCCGGAAATAAGAAAAGCATAATTCCCCCTGTTTTTTAAAATCACAGCTTCTAGAAGGTTTACATGATTTCTTAAAAAACATGAGTTTTTAGAAAATGTGATTTATTTCATAAATGGAATCAACAAAGTATGCACATTCTACATATTAACCACTTTCTATAGTTTGTGCATGCGTCCCGAAATAAGAAAAGCTTACTTCCCCCCTTTTTCTAAATTCAGAGCTTCGAGAAGGTTTAGATGAATTCTTAAAAAACATGAGTTTTTTGAAAATTTGATTTATTTCATAAATGGAATCAACAAACTATGCACATTCTACGTAATAACGACTTTCTATAGTTTGCGCATGCGTCCAGAAATAAGAAAAGCTTCCTTCCGCCAGTTTTTTAAAACCATAGCTTCTAGAAGGTTTACATGATTTCTTAAAAAACACGAGTTTTTAGAAAATGTGATTTATTTCATAAATGGAATCAACAAAGTATGCACATTCTATGTAATAACAACTTTTTAAATTTTCCGCATGCGTCTGGAAATATGAAAAGGTTACTTCCGCCAGTTTTTTAAAACCACAGCTTCTAGAAGGTTTACATGATTTCTTAAAAAACATGAGTTTTTAGGAAATGTGATTTATTTCATAAATGGAATCAACAAAGTATGCACATTCTATGTCATAACGACTTTCTATAGTTTCCGCACGCGCAAACTATGCACATTCTACGTAATAAAAAATTTCTATAGTTTGCGCATGCGTCTGGAAATAAGAAAAGCTTACTTCCCTCCTTTTTTCAAATTCACAGCTTCTAGAAGGTTTAGATTATTTCTTAAAAAACACGAGTTTTTAGAAAATGTGATTTATTTCATAAATGGAATCAACAAAGTATGCACATTCTACGTAATAACGAGTTTCTATAGTTTGCGCATGCATCGGGAAATAAGAAAAGCTTACTTCCGCCAGTTTTTTAAAACCACAGCTTCTAGAAGGTTTACATGATTTCTTAAAAAACATGAGTTTTTATAAAATGTGATTTATTTCATAAATGGAATCAACAAAGTATGCACATTCTATGTAATAACGACTTTCTAAAGTTTGCGCATGCGTCCTGAAATATGAAAAGCTTACTTCCGCCAGTTTTTTAAAATCACAGCTTCTAGAAGGTTTACACGATTTCTTAAAAAACACGAGTTTTAAGAAAATGTGATTTATTTCATAAATGGAATCAACAAAGTATGCACATTCTTTGTCATAACGACTTTCTATAGTCTGCGCATGCGTCCGGAAATAAGAAAAGCTTAATTCCCGCCATTTTTTAAAATCACAGCTTATAGAAAGTTTACATGATTTCTTAAAAAACACGAGTTTTTAGGAAATGTGATTTATTTCATAAATGGAATCAACAAAGTATGCACATTCTATGTCATAACGAATTTCTATAGTTTGCGCATGCGCAAACTATGCACATTCTATGTAATAACAACTTTCTATAGTTTGCGCATGCGTCCAGAAATAAGAAAAGCTTACTTCCCCCCTTTTTTTAAATTCACAGCTTCTAGAAGGTTTAGATGAATTCTTAAAAAACACGAGTTTTTAGAAAATTTGATTTATTTCATAAATGGAATCAACAAAGTATGCACATTCTACGTAATAACGACTTTGTATAGTTTGCGCATGCGACCGGAAATAAGAAAAGCTTACTTCCCCCCTTTTTTTAAATTCACAGCTTCTAGATGGTTTAGATGAATTCTTAAAAAACACGAGTTTTTAGAAAATGTGATTTATTTCATAAATGGAATCAACAAAGTATGCACATTCTATGTAGTAACGACTTTCTATAGTTTGTGCATGCGTCCGGAAATAAGAAGAGCTTACTTCCGCCAGTTTTTTAAAACCACAGCTTCTAGAAGGTTTAGATGAATTCTTAAAAAACACGAGTTTTTAGAAAATGTGATTTATTTCATAAATGGAATCAACAAAGTATGCACATTCTATGTAATAATGACTTTCTAAAGTTTGCGCATGTGTCCGGAAATATGAAAAGTTTACTTCCGCCAGTTTTTTAAAATCATAGCTTCTAGAAGGTTTACATGATTTCTTAAAAAACATGAGTTTTTAGAAAATGTGATTTATTTCCTAAATGGAATCAACAAAGTATGCACATTCTATGTCGTAACGACTTTCTATAGTTTCCGCATGCGCAAACTATGCACATTCTACGTAATAAAAACTTTCTATAGTTTGCGCGTGCGTCCGGAAATAAGAAAAGCTTACTTCCCCCCTTTTTTCAAATTCACAGCTTCTAGAAGGTTTAGATGAATTCTTAAAAAACACGAGTTTTTAGAAAATGTGATTTATTTGATAAATGGAATCAACAAAGTATGCACATTCTACATAATAACGAGTTTCTATATTTTGCGCATGCGTCCGGAAATAAGAAAAGCTTACTTCCGCCAGTTTTTTAAAACCACAGCTTCTAGAAGGTTTACATGATTTCTTAAAAAACATGAGTTTTTATAAAATGTGATTTATTTCATAAATGGAATCAACAAAGTATGCACATTCTATGTAATAATGACTTTCTAAAGTTTGCGCATGCGTCCGGAAATATGAAAAGCTTACTTCCGCCAGTTTTTTAAAATCACAGCTTCTAGAAGGTTTACATGATTTCTTAAAAAACACGAGTTTTTAGAAAATTTGATTTATTTCATAAATGCAATCAACAAAGTATGCACATTCTTCGTCATAACGACTTTCTATAGTCTGCGAATGCGTCCGGAAATAGGAAAAGCTTAATTCCCGCCATTTTTTAAAATCACAGCTTATAGAAAGTTTACATGATTTCTTAAAAAACATGAGTTTTTAGGAAATGTGATTTATTTCATAAATGGAATCAACAAAGTATGGACATTCTATGTCATAACGAATTTATATAGTTTGCGCATGCGCAAACTATGCACATTCTATGTAATAACAACTTTCTATAGTTTGCGCATGCGTCCAGAAATAAGAAAAGCTTACTTCCCCCCTTTTTTTAAATTCACAGCTTCTAGAAGGTTTAGATGAATTCTTAAAAAACATGAGTTTTTAGAAAATGTGATTTATTTCATAAATGGAATCAACAAAGTATGCACATTCTACGTAATAACGACTTTCTATAGTTTGCGCATGCGACCGGAAATAAGAAAAGCTTACTTCCCCCCTTTTTTTAAATTCACAGCTTCTAGATGGTTTAGATGAATTCTTAAAAAACACGAGTTTTTAGAAAATGTGATTTATTTCATGAATGGAATCAACAAAGTATGCACATTCTATGTCATAATGACTTTCTATAGTTTGTGAAAGTGCAAACTATGATTTTCTACGTGATAACGAATTTCTGTAGTTTGCGCATGCGTCCGGAAATAATAAAAGCTTACTTCCCCCCTTTTTTTAAATTCACAGCTTCTAGAAGGTTTAGTTGAATTCTTAAAAAACATGAGTTTTTAGAAAATGTGATTTATTTCATAAATGGAATCAACAAAGTATGCCCATTCTATGTAATAACAACTTTCTAAAGTTTGTGCATGCGTCGGGAAATAAGAAAGCTTACTTCCGCGAGTTTTTTAAAATCACAGCTTCTAGAAGCATTGCATGATTTCTTAAAAAACAAGAGTTTTTAGAAAATGTGATTTATTTCATAAATGGAATCAACAAAGTGTGCACATTCTATGTCATAACGAATTTCTATAGTTTGCGCATGCGCAAACTATGCACATTCTACTCGATAACGACTTTCTATAGTTTGCGCATGCGTCCGGAAATAAAAAAAGCTTACTTCCCCCTTTTTTATAAATTCACAGCTTCTAGAAGGTTTAGATGAATTCTTAAAAAACACGAGTTTTTAGAAAATGTGATTTATTTCATAAATGGAATGAATAAACTATGCACATTCTACGTCATAACGACTTTCTATAGTTTGCGCATTCGTCCGGAAATAAGAAAAGTTTAATTCCCCCCGTTTTTTATAATCACGGATTCTAGAAGGTTTACATGATTTCTTAAAAAACACGAGTTTTTAGAAAATGTGATTTATTTCATAAATGGAATCACCAAAGTATGCACATTATATGTCATAATGACTTTCTATAGTTTGCGCATGCGCAAACTATGCACATTCTACGTGATGACGACTTTCTATAGTTTGTGCATGCGTCCGGAAATAAGAAAAGCTTACTTCCCCCATTTTTTTAAATTCACAGCTTCTAGAAGGTTTAGATGAATTCTTAAAAAGCACGACTTTTTTGAAAATGTGATTTATTTCATAAATGGAATCAACAAACTATGCACATTCTACGTCATAACGACTCTCTATAGTTTGTCCATGCGTCCGAAAATAAGAAAAGCTTAATTCCCCCCCGTTTTTTAAAATCACAGCTTCTAGAAGGTATACATAATTTCTTAAAAAACACGAGTTTTTAGAAAATGTGATTTATTTAATAAATGGAATCAACAAAGTATGCACATTCTATGTCATAACGACATTCTATAGTTTGCGCATGTGCAAACTATCCACATTCTACGTGATAACGACTTTCTATAGTTTGCGCATGCATCCGGAAATAAGAAAAGCTTACTTTCCCCCTTTTTTTAAATTCACAGCTTCTAGAATGTTTAGATGAATTCTTAAAAAACACGAGTTTTTTTAAAATGTGATTTATTTCATAAATGGAATCAACAAACTATGCACATTCTACGTAATAACGACTTTCTATAGTTTGCGCATGCGTCCGGAAATAAGAAAAGCTTAAATCCCCCCGTTTTTCAAAATCACAGCTTCTAGAACGTTTACATGATTTCTTAAAAAACACGAGTTTTTAGAAAATGTGATTTATTTGATCAATGGAATCAACAAAGTATGCACATTCTACGTCATAACGACTTTCTATAGTTTGTGCATGCGTCTGGAAATCAGAAAAGCATAATTCCCCCCGTTTTTTAAAATCACAGCTTCTAGAAGGTTTAGATGAATTCCTAAAAAACACGAGTTTTTAGAAAATGTGATTTATTTCATAAATGGAATCAACAAAGTATGCACATTCTATGTCATAACGACTTTCTATAGTTTGTGTATGCGCAAACTATGCACATTCTACGTAATAACGACTTTCTATAGTTTGCGCATGCGTCCGGAAATAAGAAAAGCTTATTTCCCCCCTTTTTCTAAATTCACAGCGTCTAGAAGGTTTAGATAAATTCTTAAAAAACACAAATTTTTAGAAAATGTGATCTATTTCATAAATGGAATCAACAAAGTTTGCACATTATACGTCATAACGACTTTCTATAGTTTGCGAATGCGTCCGGAAATAAGAAAAGCTTAACTCCCCACGTTTTTTTAAATCACAGCTTCTAGAAGGTTTACATGATTTCTTAAAAAACATGAGTTTTTAGAAAATGTGATTTATTTCATAAATGGAATCAACAAACTATGCACATTCTACGTGATAACGAATTTCTAAAGTTTGTGCATGCGTAAACTATGCACATTCTACGTGATAACGACTTTCTATAGTTTGCGCATGCGTCCGGAAATAAGAAAACCTTATATCCCCCTTTTTTTTAAATTCACAGCTTCTATAAGATTTAGATGAATTCTTAAAAAACACGAGTTTTTAGAAAATGTGATTTATTTCATAGATGGAATCAACAAATTATGCACATTCTACGTAATAACGACTTTCTATAGTTTGTGCATGCGCCTGGAAATAAGAAAAGCTTACTTCCCCCCTTTTTTTAAATTCACGGATTCTAGAAAGTTTAGATGAATTCTTGAAAAACATGAGTTTTTTGAAAATGTGATTTATTTCATAAATGGAATCAACAAAGTATGCACATTCTATGTAATAACGACTTTCTAAAGTTTGCGCATGCGTCCGGAAATACGAAAAGGTTACTTCCGCCAGTTTTTTAAAACCACAGCTTCTAGAAGGTTTACATGATTTCTTAAAAAACACGAGTTTTTAGGAAATGTGATTTATTTCATAAATGGAATCAACAAAGTATGCACATTATATGTCATAATGACTTTCTATAGTTTGCGCATGCGCAAACTATGCACATTCTACGTAATAAAAACTTTCTATAGTTTGCGCATGCGTCTCGAAATAAGAAAAGCTTACTTCCCCCCTTTTTTCAAATTCACAGCTTCTAGAAGGTTTAGATGAATTCTTAAAAAACACGAGTTTTTAGAAAATGTGATTTATTTCATAAATGGAATCAACAAAGTATGCACATTCTACATCATAAAAACTTTCTATAGTTTGCGCATGCGTCCGGAAATAAGAAAAGCTTAATTCCCCCCGTTTTTTAAAATCACAGCTTCTAGAAGGTTTACATGATTTCTTAAAAAACACGAGTTTTTAGAAAATGTGATTTATTTCATAAATGGAATCAACAAAGTATGCACATTCTATGTCATAACGACATTCTATAGTTTGCGCATGCGCAAACTATGCACATTCTATGTGATAACAACTTTCTATAGTTTGCGCATGCGTCCGGAAATAAGAAAAGCTTACTTCCGCCCTTCTTTTAAATTCACAGCTTCTAGAAGGTTTAGATGAATTCTTAAAAAACACAAGTTTTTAGAAAATGTGATTTATTTCATAAATGGAATCAACAAATTTTGCACATTCTACGTCACAACGACTTTCTATAGTTTGCGCATGCGTCCGGAAATAAGAAAAGCTTAATTCCCCCCGTTTTTTAAAATCACAGCTTCTAGACGGTTTACATGATTTCTTAAAAAAAACGAGTTTTAGAAAATGTGATTTATTTCATAAATGGAATCAACAAACTATGCACATTCTACATAGTAACGAATTTCTATAGTTTGCGCATGCGTCCGGAGATAAGAAAAGCTTACTTCCGCTAGTTTTTTAAAACCACAGCTTCTAGAAGGTTAAATGATTTCTTAAAAAACACAAGTTTTTAGAAAATGGGATTTATTTCATAAATAGAATCAACAAAGTATGCACAATCTCTGTAATAACGACTTTCTAAAGTTTGCGCATGCGTCTGGAAATATGAAAAGCTTACTTCCGCTAGTTTTCTAAAATCGCAGCTTCTGGAAGGTTTACATGATTTCTTAAAAAACACGAGTTTTTAGAAAATGTTATTTATTTCATAAATGGAATCAACAAAGTATGCACATTCTACGTAATAACAACTTTCTATAGTTTGCGCATGCGTCCCGAAATAAGAAAAGCTTACTTCCCCCCTTTTTTTAAATTCACAGCTTCTAGAAGGTCTAGATGAATTCTTAAAAAACACGACTTTTTAGAAAATGTGATTTATTTCATAAATGAAATGAATAAACTATGCACATTCTACGTCATAGGGACTTTCTATAGTTTGCGCATGTGTCCGGAAATAAGAAAAGCTTAATTCCCCCCCGTTTTTTAAAATCACAGCTTCTAGAAGGTTTACATAATTTCTTAAAAAACATGAGTTTTTAGAAAATGTGATTTATTTAATAAATGGAATCAACAAAGTATTCACATTCTATGTCATAACAACTTTCTATAGTTTTCCCATGCGCAAACTATGCATACTCTACGTGATAACAACTTTCTATAGTATGCACATGCGTCCGGAAATAAGAAAAGCTTACTTACCCCCTTTTTTTAAATTCACAGCTTCTAGAAGGTCTAGATGAATTCTAAAAAAACATGAGTTTTTTGAAAATGTGATTTATTTCATAAATAGAATCAACAAACTATGCACATTCTACGTAATAACGACTTTCTATAGTTTGCGCATGCGTCCGGAAATAAGAAAAGCTTCCTTCCGCCAGTTTTTTAAAACCACAGCTTATAGAAGGTTTACATGATTTCTTAAAAAACACGAGTTTTTAGAAAATGTGATTTATTTCATAAATGGAATCAACAAAGTATGCACATTCTATGTAATAACGAATTTCTAAAGTTTGCGCATGCGTCCGGAAATATGAAAAGCTTACTTCCGCCAGTTTTTTAAAACCACAGCTTCTAGAAGGTTTAGATGAATTCTTAAAAAACACGAGTTTTTAGAAAATGTGATTTATTTCATAAATGGAATCAACAAAGTATGCACATTCCACGTCATAAAAACTTTCTATAGTTTGCGGATGCGTCCGAAAATAAGAAAAGCTTAATTCCCCCCGTTTTTTAAAATCACAGCTTCTAGAAGGTTTACATGATTTCTTAAAAAACACGAGTTTTTAGAAAATGTGATTTATTTCATAAATGGAATCAAAAAAGTATTCACATTCTATGTCATAACGACGTTCTATAGTTTGCGCATGTGCAAACTATGCACATTCTACGTAATAAAAACTTTCTATAGTTTCCACATGCGTCCGGAAATAAGAAAAGCTTACTTCCGCCCTTCTTTTAAATTCACAGATTCTAGAAGGTTTAGATGAATTCTTAAAAAACATGAGTTTTTAGAAAATGTGATTTATTTCATAAATGGAATCAACAAACTATGCACATTCTACTTAATAACGAGTTTCTATAGTTTGCGCATGCGTCCGGAAATAAGAAAAGCTTACTTCCGCCAGTTTTTTAAAACCACAGCTTCTAGAAGGTTTACATGATTTCTTAAAAAACATGAGTTTTTATAAAATGTGATTTATTTCATAAATGGAATCAACAAAGTATGCACATTCTATGTAATAACGACTTTCTAAAGTTTGCGCATGCGTCTGGAAATATGAAATGCTTACTTCCACCAGTTTTTTAAAATCACAGCTTCTAGAAGGTTTACATGATTTCCTAAAAAACATGAGTTTTTAGAAAATGTGATTTATTTCATAAATGGAATCAACGAAGTATGCACATTCTTTGTCATAATGACTTTCTATTGTCTGCGCATGCGTCCGGAAATAAGAAAAGCTTAATTGCACCCATTTTTTAAAATCACAGCTTCCAGAAAGTTTACATGATTTTTTAAAATACACGAGTTTTTAGGAAATGTGATTTATTTCATAAATGGAATCAACAAAGTATGCACATTCTATGTCATAACGAATTTCTAAAGTTTGCGCATGCTCACACTATGCGCATTCTGCGTAATAACAACTTTCTATAGTTTGCGCATGCGGCTGGAAATAATAAAAGCTTACTTCCCCCCTTTTTTTAAATTCACAGCTTCTAGAAGGTTTAGATGAATTCTTAAAAAAAACGAGTTTTTAGAAAATGTGATTTATTTCATAAATGGAATCAACAAGGTAAGCACATTCTACGTAGTAACGAATTTCTATAGTTTGCGCATGCGTCCGGAAATAAGAAAAGCTTACTTCCGCCAGTTTTTTAAAACCACAGCTTCTAGAAGGTTTACATGATTTCTTAAAAAACACAAGTTTTTAGAAAATGTGATTTATTTCATAAATGGAATCAACAAAGTATGCACATTCTACATAGTAACGACTTTCTATAGTTTGCGCATGCGTCCGGAAATAAGAAAAGCTTACTTCCGCCAGTTTTTTGAAACCACAGCTTCTAGAAGGTTTACATGATTTCTTAAAAAACACGAGTTTTTGGAAAATGTGATTTATTTCATAAATGGAATCAACAAAGTATGCACATTCTACGTAGTAACGACTTTCTATACTTTGCGCATGCGTCCAAAAATAAGAAAAGCTTAATTCCCCCCATTTCTTAAAATCACAGCTTCTAGAAGGTTTACATGATTTCTTAAAAAACACGAGTTTTTAGAAAATGTGATTTATTTCATAAATGGAATCAACAAAGTATGCACATTCTACGTAATAACAACTTTCTATAGTTTGCCCATCCATTCGGAAATAAGAAAAGCTTAATTCCCCCCGTAAAATCACAGCTTCTAGAAGGTTTACATGATTTCTTATAAAACATGAGTTTTTAGAAAGTGTGATTTATTTAAAAAATGGAATCAAAAAACTAAGCACATTCTAAGTAATAACGACTTTCTATAGTTTGCGCATGTGTCCGGAAATAAGAAAAGCTTCCTTCCGCCAATTTTTTAAAACCACAGCTTCTAGAAGGTTTACATGATTTCTTAAAAAACACGAGTTTTTAGAAAATGTGATTTATTTTATAAATGGAATCAACAAAGTATGCACATTCTACGTAGTACTGACTTTCTATAGTTTGCGCATACGTCCGGAAATAAGAAAAGCTTAATTCCCCCCATTTTTTAAAATCACAGCTTCTAGAAGGTTTACATGATTTCTTAAAAAACACGATTTTTTAGAAAATGTGATTTATTTCATAAATGGAATCAACAAAGTATGCACATTCTACATAATAACAACTTTCTATAGTTTGCGCATCCGTCCGGAAATAAGAAAAGCTTAATTCCCCCCGTAAAATCACACCTTCTAGAAGGTTTACATGATTTCTTAAAAAACACGAGTTTTTCGGAAATGTGATTTATTTCATAAATGGAATCAACAAAGTATGCACATTCTATGTCATAACGACTTGCTATAGTTTGTGCATGCGTAAACTGTGCACATTCTACGTAATACTAACTTTCTATGGTTTGCACATGCGTCCGGAAATAAGAAAAGCTTACTTCCCCCCTTTTTTTAAATTCACAGTTTCTAGAAGGTTTAGATGAATTCTTAAAAAACACGAGTTTTTAGAAAATGTGATTTATTTCATGAATGGAATCAACAAACTATTTACATTCTACATAATAACAACTTTCTATAGTTTGCGCATGCGTCTGGAAATAAGAAAAGCTTCCTTCTGCAAGTTTTTTAAAACCACGGCTTCTAGAAGGTTTACATGATTTCTTAAAAAACACGAGTTTTTGAAAATGTGATTTATTTCATAAATGGAATCAACAAAGGATGCACATTCTATGTAATAACGACTTTCAAAAGTTTGGGCATGCGTCCAGAAATATGAAAAGCTTACTTCCACCAGTTTTTTAAAATCACAACTTCTAGAAGCTTTACATGATTTCTTAAAAAACACGAGTTTTTAGAAAATATGATTTATTTCATAAATGGAATCAACAAAGTATGCACATTCTATGTAATAACGACTTTCTAAAGTTTGCGCATACGTACGGAAATAAGAAAAGCTTACTTCCGCAAGTTTTTTAAAATCACAGCTTCTAGAAGGTTTACATGATTTCTTAAAACACACGAGTTTTTACAAAATGTGATTTATTTCATAAATGGAATCAACAAAGTATGAACATTCTATGTCATAACGAATTTCTATAGTTTGTGCATGCGCAAACTACGCATATTCTACGTAACAACGACTTTCTATCGTTTGCGCATGCGCCCGGAAATAAGAAAAGCTTACTTCCCTCCTTTTTTTAAATTCACAGCTTCTAGAAGGTTTAGATGAATTCTTAAAAAACACGAGTTTTTAGAAAATGTGATTTATTTCATAAATGGAATCAACAAAGTTTGAACATTCTACATCATAACGATTTTCTATAGTTTGCGCATGCGTCCGGAAATAAGAAAAGCTTAATTCCCCCCGTTTTTTAAAATCATAGCTTCTAGAAGGTTTAGATGATTTCTTAAAAAACATGACTTTTTAAAAAAAGTGATTTATTTCATAAATGGAATCAACAAAGTATGCACATTCTATGTCATAACGACTTTCTATAGTTTGCGCATGTGGAAACTATGAACATTCTACGTGATAACGACTTTCTTTAGTTTGCGCATGCGTCCGGAAATAAGAAAAGCTTCCTTCCGCAAGTTTTTTAAAACCACAGCTTCTAGAAGGTTTACATGATTTCTTAAAAAAACGAGTTTTTAGAAAATGTGATTTATTTCATAAATGGAATCAACAAAGTATGCACATTCTACGTAGTAACGACTTTCTATAGTTTGCGCATGCGTCCAGAAATAAGAAAAGCTTACTTCCGCCAGTTTTTTAAAATCATAGCTTCTAGAAGGTTTACATGATTTCTTAAAAAACACGAGTTTTTAGAAAATGTGATTTATTTCATAAATGGAATCAACAAAGTATGCACATTCTACGTAATAACGACTTTCTAAAGTTTGTGCATGCGTCCAGAAATAAGAAAAGCTTACTTCCGTCTGTTTTTTAAAATCACAGCTTCTAGAAGGTTTACATGATTTCTTAAAACAGACGAGTTTTTAGAAAATGTAGTTTATTTCATAAATGGAATCAAGAAACTATGCACATTCTACGTAATAACGAAGTTCTATAGTTTGTGCATGCGTCCGGAAATAAGAAAAGCTTCCTTCCGCAAGTTTTTTAAAACCACAGCTTCTAGAAGGTTTACATGATTTCTTAAAAAACACGATTTTTTAGAAAATGTGATTTATTTCATAAATGGAATCAACAAAGTATGCGCATTTTATGTATTAACGACTTTCAAAAGTTTCCGCATGCATCCGAAAATATGAAAAGCTTACTTCCGCCAGCTTTTTAAAATCACAGCTTATAGAAGGTTTACATGATTTCTTAAAAAGCACGAGTTTTTAGAAAATGTGATTTATTTCATAAATGGAATCAACAAAGTATGCACATTCTATGAAATAATGACTTTCTAAAGTTTACGCATGCATCCGGAAATAAGAAAACCTTACTTCCGCCAGTTTTTTAAAATCACAGCATCTAGAAGGTTTACATGATTTCTTAAAACACACGAGTTTTTAGAAAATGTGATTTATTTCATAAATGGAATCAACAAAGAATGCACATTCTATGTCATAACGAATTTCTATAGTTTGTGCATGCGCAAACTACGCAAATTCTACGTAATAAGGACTTTCTATAGTTTGTGCATGCGTCCGGAAATAAGAAAAGCTTACTTCCCTCCTTTTTTTAAATTCACAGCTTCTAGAAGGTTTAGATGAATTCTTAAAAAACACGAGTTTTTAGAAAATGTGATTTATTTCATATATGGAATCAACAAAGTTTGAAGATTCTACGTCATAGCGACTTTCTATAGTTTGCGCATGCGTCCGGAAGTAAGAAAAGCTTAATTCCCCCCGTTTTTTAAAATCACAGCTTCTAGAAGGTTTACATGATTTCTTAAAAAACATGAGTTTTTAGAAAATGTGATTTATTTCATAAATGGAATCAACAAAGTATGCACATTCTATGTCATAACGACTTTCTATAGTTTGCGCATGCACAAACTATGCACATTCTACGTGATAACGACTTTCTTTAGTTTGCGCATGTGTCCGGAAATAAGAAAAGCTTACTTCCCCCCTTTTTTTAAATTCACAGCTTCTAGAAGGTTTAGATGAATTCTTAAAAAACATTAGTTTTTAGAAAATGTGATTTATTTAATAAATGGAGTCAACAAACTATGCACATTCTACGTAATAACGACTTTCTATAGTTTGCGCATGCGTCCGGAAATAAGAAAAGCTTACTTCCGCCTGTTTTTTAAAACCACAGCTTATAGAAGGTTTACATGATTTCTTAAAAAACACGAGTTTTTAGAAAATGTGATTTATTTCATAAATGGAATCAACAAAGTATGCAATTTCTATGTCATAACGACTTTCTATAGTTTGCGCATGCGCAAACTATTCACATTCTACGTAATAACGAATTTCTATAGTTTGCACATGTATCCGGAAATAAGAAAAGCTTACTTCCCCCCTATTTTTAAACTCACAGCTTCTAGAAGGTTTAGATGAATTCTTAAAAAACACGAGTTTTTAGAAAATGTGATTTATTTCATAAATTGAATCAACAAAGTTTGCACATTCTACGTCATAACGACTTTCTATAGTTTGAGCATGCGTCCAGAAATAACTAAAGCTCAATTCCCCCCGTTTTTTAAAATCACAGCTTCTAGAAGGTTTACATGATTTCTTAAAAAACATGAGTTTTTAGAAAATGTGATTTATTTCTTAAATGGAATCAACAAAGTATGCACATTCTATGTCATACGTACTTTCTATAGTTTGTGCATGCGCAAACTATGCACATTGTACGTGATCACGACTTTCTATAGTTTGCGCATGCGTCCGGAAATAAGAAAAGCTTACTTCCGCCCTTTTTTTAAATTCACAGCTTCTAGAAGGTTTAGATGAATTCTTAAAAAACATGAGTTTTTAGAAAATGTGATTTATTTCATAAATGGAATAAAAAAAGTATGCACATTCTACGTAATAACGACTTTCTATAGTTTGCGCATGCGTCCATAAATAAGAAAAGCTTACTTCTGCCAGTTTTTTAAAACCACAGCTTCTAGAAGGTTTACATGATTTCTTAAAAAACACGAGTTTTTAGAAAATGTGATTTATTTCATAAATGGAATCAACAAAGTACGCACATTCTACGTAGTAACGACTTTCTATAGTTTGCGCATGCGTCCGGAAATAAGAAAAGCTTAATTCCCCCGTTTTTTTAAATCACACCTTCTAGAAGGTTTACATGATGTCTTAAAAAACACGAGTTTTTAGGAAATGTAATTTATTTCATCAATGGAATCAACAAAGTATGCACATTCTATGTCATAACGACTTTCTAGAGTTTGCACATGCGCAAACTATACACATTCTACGTAATAACAACTTTCTATAGTTTGCGCATGCGTCCGAAAATAAGAAAAGCTTACTTCCCCCCTTTTTTTAAGTTCACAGCTTCTAGAAGGTTTAGATGAATTCTTAAAAAACACGAGTTTTTAGAAAATGTGATTTATTTCATAAATGGAATCAACAAACTATGCACATTCTACGTAATAACGAGTTTCTATAGTTTGCGCAAGCGTCCGGAAATAAGAAAAGCTTACTTCCGCAAGCTTTTTAAAACCACAGCTTCTAGAAGGTTTACATGATTTCTTAAAAAACACATGTTTTTAGAAAATGTGATTTATTTCATAAATGGAATCAACAAAGTATGCACATTCTATGTAATAACGACTTTCTAAAGTTTGTGCATGCGTCCGGAAATAATAAAAGCTTACTTCGGCCAGTTTTTTTAAATCACGGCTTCTAGAAGGTTTACATGATTTCTTAAAAAACACGAGTTTTTAGAGAATGTGATTTATTTCATAAATGGAATCGACAAAGTATGGACATTCTATGTCATAACGACTTTCTATAGTTTGCGCATGTGCAAACTATGCATATTCTAAGTAATAACGACTTTCTATAGTTTGCATATGCGTCCGGAAATAAGAAAAGCTTACTTCCACCCTTTTTTTAAATTCACAACTTCTAGAACGTTTAGATGAATTCTTAAAAAACACGAGTTTTTAGAAAAATGTGATTTATTTCATAAATGGAATAAACAAAGTATGCACATTCTATGACATAACGACTTTCTATAGTTTGCGCATTCGCAAACTATTCACATCTACGTAATAACGACTTTTTATAGTTTGCGCATCTGTCCGGAAATTAAAAAAAAAGCTTACTTCCCCCCTTTTTTTAAATTCACAGCTTCTAGAAGGTTTAGATGAATTCTTAAAGAACACGAGTTTTAGAAAATGTGATTTATTTCATAATTGGAATCAACAAACTATGCACATTCTACGTAATAACGAGTTTCTATAGTTTGCAAATGCGTCCATAAATAAGAAAAGCTTACTTCCCCCTTTTTTTAAATTCACAGCTTCTAGAAGGTTTAGATGAATTCTTAAAAAACACGAGTTTTTAGAAAATGTGATTTATTTCATAAATGGAATCAACAAAGTTTGCACATTCTACGTCATAACGACTTTCTATAGTTTGTGCATGCGTCCGAAAATAAGAAAAGCTTACTTCCGCCAGTTTTTTAAAATCACAGCTTCTAGAAGGTTTACATGATTTCTTAAAAAACACGAGTTCTTAGAAAATATGATTTATTTCATAAATGAAATCAACAAAGTATGCACATTCTATGTAATAACGACTTTCTAAATTTTGCGCATGCGTCCGGAAATATGAAAAGGTTACTTCCGCCAGTTTTTTAAAATCACAGCTTCTAGAAGGTTTACATGATTTCTTAAAAAACACGAGTTTTTAGAAAATGTGATTTATTTCATAAATGGAATCAACAAAGTATGCACATTCTACATCATAACAACTTTCTATAGTTTGTGCATCTGTCCGGAAATAAGAAAGGCTTAATCCCCCCCGTTTTTAAAATCACAGCTTCTAGAAGGTTTACATGATGTCTTAAAAAACACGAGTTTTTACGAAATGTGATTTATTTCATAAATGGAATCAACGAACTATGCACATTCTATGTCATAACGACTTTCTATAGTTTGCACATGCGCAAACTATGCACATTCTACGTAATAACAACTTTCTATAGTTTGCGCATGCGTCCGGAAATAAGAAAAGCTTACTTCCCCCCTTTTTTTAAATTCACAGCTTCTAGAAGGTTTAGATGAATTCTTAAAAAACACGAGTTTTTAGAAAATGTGATTTATTTCATAAATGGAATCAACAAAGTTTGCACATTCTACGTCATAACGACTTTCTATAGTTTGCGCATGTGTCCCAAAATGACAAAAGATTACTTCGGGCAGTTTTTTAAAATCACAGCTTCTAGAAGGTTTACATGATTTCTTAAAAAACATGAGTTTTTAGAAAATATGATTTATTTCATAAATGGAATCAAGAAAGTATACACATTCTATGTAATAACGACTTTCTAAAGTTTGCGCATGCGTCCAGAAATATGAAAAGCTTACTTCCGCAATTTTTTAAAATCACAGCTTCTAGAAGGTTTACATGATTTCTTAAAAAAGACGAGTTTTTAGAAAATGTCATTTATTTCAGAAATGGAATCAACAAACTATGCACATTCTACGTCATAACAACTTTCTATAGTTTGCGCATCCATCCGGAAATAAGAAAAGCTTAATTCCCCCCGTTTTTTAAAATCACAGCTTCTAGAAGGTTTACATGATGTCTTAAAAAACACGAGTTTTTACGAAATGTGATTTATTTCATAAATGGAATTAACAAAATATGCACATTCTATGTCATAACGACTTTCTATAATTTGCGCATGCACAAATTATGCACATTCTACGTAATAACAACTCTCTAAAGTTTGCGCATGCGTCCGGAAATAAGAAAAGCTTACTTCCCCCCTTTTTTTAAATTCACAGCTTCTAGAAGGTTTAGATGAATTCTTAAAAAACACGAGTTTTTAGAAAATGTGATTTATTTCATGAATGGAATCAACAAACTATGCACATTCTACGTAATAACGACTTTCTAAAGTTTGCGCATTTGTCTGGAAATAAGAAAAGCTTAATTCCCACCGTTTTTTAAAATCACAGCTTCTAGAAGGTTTACATGATTTCTTAAATAACTTGAGTTTTTGAAAATGTGATTTATTTCATAAATGGAATCTACAAAGTATGCACATTCTATGTCATAAAAACTTTCTATAGTTTGCAAATGTGCAAACTATGCACATTCTACGTAATAACGACTTTCTATAGTTTTCGCATGTGTCCAGAAATTAGAAAAGTTTACTTCCCCCCTTTTTTTAAATTCACAGCTTCTAGAAGGTTTAGATGAATTCTTAAAAAAAACGAGTTTTTAGAAAATGTGATTTATTTCATAAATGGAATCAACAAAGTATCCACATTCTATGCCATAATGACTTTCTATAGTTTGCGCATGCGCAAACTATGCACATTCTACGTAATAACGACTTTTTATAGTTTGCGCATGCATCCGGAAATAAAAAAAAGCTTACTTCCCCCCTTTTTTTAAATTCACAGCTTCTAGAAGGTTTAGATGAATTCTTAAAAAACACGAGTTTTTAGAAAATGTTATTTATTTCATAAATGGAATCAACAAAGTATGCACATTCTATGTCATAACGAATTTCTATAGTTTGCGCATGCGCAAACTAAGCACATTCTACATAATAACGACTTTCTATAGTTTGCGCATGCGTCTGGAAATAAGAAAAGCTTCCTTCCTCCAGTTTTTTAAAACCACAGCTTCTAGAAGGTTTACATGATTTCTTAAAAAACACCAGTTTTTAGAAAATATAATTTAATTCATAAATGGAATCAACAAAGTATGCACATTCTATGTCGTAACGACTTTCTATAGTTTGCGCATGCGTCCGGAAATAAGAAAAGCTTAATTCCCCCCGTTTTTTAAAATCACAGCTTCTAGAAGGTTTACATGATTTCTTAAAAAACTTGAGTTTTTAGAAAATGTGATTTATTTCATAAATGGAATCAACAAAGTATGCACATTCTATGTCATAACGAATTTCTATAGTTTGCGCATGCGCAAACTATGCACATTCTACATAATAACGACTTTCTATAGTTTGCGCATGCGTCCGGAAATAAGAAAAGCTTACTTCCCCCCTTTTTTTAAATTCACAGCTTCTAGAAGGTTTAGATGAATTGTTAAAAAACATGAGTTTTCAGAAAATTTGATTTATTTGATAAATGGAATCAACAAAGTATGCATATTCTACGTCATAACGACCTTCTATAATTTGCTTATGCGTAGGGAAATAAGAAAAGCTTAATTCCCCCCGTTTTTTAAAATCAAAGCTTCTAGAAGGTTTACATGATATCTTAAAAAACACGAGTTTTTAGAAAATGTGATTTATTTCATAAATGGAATCAAAAAAGTATGCACATTCTATGTCATAACGACTTTCTATAGTTTGCGCATGAGAAAACTATGCGCATTCTACGTGATGACGACTTTCTATAGTTTGCGCATGCGTCCGAAAATAAGAAAAGCTTACTTCCCCCCTTTTTTTAAATTCACAGCTTCTAGAAGGTTTAGATAAATTCTTAAAAAACACAAGTTTTTAGAAAATGTGATTTATTTCATAAATGGCATCAACAAAGTTTGCACATTCTACGTCATAACGACTTTCTATAGTTTGGGCATGCGTCCGGAAATAAGAAAAGCTTAATTCCCCCTGTTTTTTAAAATCACAGCTTCTATAAGGTTTACATGATTTCTTAAAAAACTCGATTTTTTAGAAAATGTGATTTATTTCATAAATGGAATCAACAAAGTATGCACATTCTATTTCATAATGACTTTCTATAGTTTGCGCATGCGTCTAGAAATAAGAAAAGCTTAATTCCCCCCTTTTTTAAAATAACAGCTTCTAGAAGGTTTACATGATTTCTTAAAAAAATTGACTTTTTAGAAAATGTGATTTATTTCATAAATGAAATCAACAAAGTATGCACATTCTATGTCATAACGACTTTCTATAGTTTGCGCATGCGCAAACCTTGCACATTCTACGTAATAACGACTTTCTATAGTCTGTGCATGCGTCCGGAAATAACAAAAGCTTACATCCCCCCTTTTTTTAAATTCACAGCTTCTAGAAGGTTTAGATGAATTCTTAAAAAACACGAGTTTCTAAAAAATTTGATTTATTTCATAAATGGAATCAACAAAGTTTGCACATTCTACGTCATAATGACTTTCTATAGTTTGTGCATGCATCCGGAAATAAGAAAAGCTTAATTCCCCCCGTTTTTTAAAATCACAACTTCTAGAAGGTTTACATGATTTCTTAAAAAACACGAGTTTTTAGAAAATGTGATTTATTTCATGAATGGAATTAACAAAGTATGCACTTTCTATGTCATAACGAATTTCTAAAGTTTGCGCATGGGCAAACTATGCACATTCTACGTGATAACGACTTTCTATAGTATGCGCATGCGTCCGGAAATAAGAAAATCTTACTTCCCCACTTTTTTTAAATTCACAGCTTCCAGAAGGTTTAGATGAATTCTTAAAAAACACAAGCTTTTAGATAATGTGATTTATTTCATCAATGGAATCAACAAAGTATGCACATTCTACGTCATAAAGAATTTCGATAGTTTGTGCATGCGTCCGGAAATAAGAAAAGCTTAATTCCCCCCGTTTTTTAAAATCACAGCTTCTAGAACGTTTACATGATATTTTAAAAAATACGACTTTCTATAGTTTGCGCATGCACAAACTATGCGCATTTTACGTAATAACGACTTTCTATAGTTTGCGCATGCGTCCGGATATAAGAAAAGCTTACTTCCGCACTTTTTTTAAATTCACAGCTTACAGAAGGTTTAGATGAATTCTTAAAAAACACGAGTTTTTAGAAAATGTGATTTATTTCATAAATGGAATCAACAAAGTATGCACATTCTATGTCATAATGACTCTCTATAGTTTTCGCATGCGTCTGGAAATAAGAAAAGCTTAGTTTCCCCCTTTTTTAAAATCACAGCTTCTAGAAGGTTTACATGATTTCTTAAAAAACTTGAGTTTTTAGAAAATGTGATTTATTTCATAAATGGAATCAACAAAGTATGCAAATTCTATGTCATAACGACTTTCTATAGTTTGCGCATGCGCAAACCTTGCACATTCTACGTAATAACGACTTTCTATAGTTTGCGCATGCGTCCGGAAATAACAAAAGCTTACATCCCCCCTTTTTTTAAATTCACAGCTTTTAGAAGGTTTAGATGAATTCTTAAAAAACACTAGTTTTTAAAAAATGTGATTTATTTCATAAATGGAATCGACAAAGTTTGCACATTCTACGTCATAACGACTTTCTATAGTTTGCGCATGCATCCGGAAATAAGAAAAGCTTAATTTCCCCCGTTTTTTAAAATCACAGCTTCTAGAAGGTTTACATGATTTCTTAAAAAACACGAGTTTTTCGAAAATGTGATTTATTTCATAAATGGAATCAACAAAGTATGCACATTCTATGTCATAACGACTTTCTAAAGTTTGTGCATGCGTCGGGAAATAAGAAAACCTTACTTCCGCGAGTTTTTTAAAATCACAGCTTCTAGAAGCATTACATGACTTCTTAAAAAACACGAGTTTTTACAAAATGTGATTTATTTCATAAATGGAATCAACAAAGTGTGCACATTCTATGCCATAACGAATTTCTATAGTTTGCGCATGCGCAAACTATGCACATTCTACGTGATAACGACTTTCTATAGTTTGTGCATGCGTTCGGAAATAAGAAAAGCTTACTTCCCCCCTTTTTTTAAATTCAAAGCTTCAAGAAGGTTTAGATGAATTCTTAAAAAACACGAGTTTTTATAAAATTTGATTTATTTCATAAAAGGAATCTTCAAAGTATGCACATTCTATGTCATAATGACTTTCTATAGGTTGCACATGCGTCTGGAAATAAGAAAAGCTTAATTCCCCCCTTTTTTAAAATCACAGCTTCTAGAAGGTTTACATGATTTCTTAAAAAATTTGAGTTTTTAGAAAATGTGATTTATTTCATAAATGAAATCAACAAAGTATGCACATTCT
This sequence comes from Larix kaempferi, assembly GCA_027924585.1. NCBI lineage: Eukaryota > Viridiplantae > Streptophyta > Pinopsida > Pinales > Pinaceae > Larix > Larix kaempferi. Next base: position 46,594,325 of record BSBM01000217.1, read on the forward strand.
ATGTCATAACGACTTTCTAAAGTTTGCGCATGTGCAAACTATGCACATTCTACGTGATAACGACTTTCTATAGTTTGCGCATCCGTCCGGAAATAAGAAAAGCTTACATCCCCCCTTTTTTTAAATTCACAGCTTCTAGAAGGTTTAGATGAATTGTTAAAAAACATGAGTTTTCAGAAAATTTGATTTATTTGATAAAAGGAATCTTCAAAGTATGCACATTCTATGTCATAATGACTTTCTATAGTTTGCGCATGCATCCGGAAATAAGAAAAGCTTAATTCCCCCCGTTTTTTAAAATGACAGCTTCTAGAAGGTTTACATGATTTCTTAAAAAACACGAGTTTTTAGAAAATGTGATTTATTTCATAAATGGAATCAACAAAGTATGCACATTCTATGTCATAACGACTTTCTATAGTTTGCGCATCCGCAAACTATGCACATTCTACGTAATAACGATTTTCTATAGTTTGCGCATCCGTCCGGAAATAAGAAAAGCTTATTTCCGCCAGTTTTTTAAAACCACAGCTTCTAGAAGCTTTACATGATTTCTTAAAAAACACGAGTTTTTAGAAAATGTGATTTATTTCATAAATGGAATCAACAAAGTATTCAAATTCTATGTAATAATGACTTTGTAAAGTTTGCGCATGCGTCCGTAAATATGAAACGCTTACTTCCGCCAGATTAATAAAATCACAGCTTCTAGAAGGTTTACATGATTTCTTAAAAAACAAGAGTTTTTAGAAAATGTGATTTATTTTATAAATGGAATCAACAAAGTATTCAAATTCTATGTAATAATGACTTTGTAAAGTTTGCGCATGCGTCCGTAAATATGAAACGCTTACTTCCACCAGATTAATAAAATCACAGCTTCTAGAAGGTTTACATGATTTCTTAAAAAACAAGAGTTTTTAGAAAATGTGATTTATTTCATAAATGGAATCAACAAAGTATGCACATTCTACATCATAACGACTTTCTGTAGTTTGTGCATGCGTCCGGAAATAAGAAAAGCTTACTTCCGCCCTTTTTTTAAATTCACAGCTTCTAGAAGGTATAGATGAATTCTTAAAAAACACAAGTTTTTAGAAAATGTGATTTATTTCATAAATGGAATCAACAAACTATGCACATTCTACGTAACAACGACTTTCTATAGTTTGCGCATGCATCCGGAAATAAGAAAAACTTACTTCCGCTAGTTTTTTAAAACCACAGCTTCTAGAAGGTTTACATGATTTCTTAAAAAACACGAGTTTTTATAAAATTGGATTTATTTCATAAATGGAATCAACAAAGTATGCACATTCTATGTAATAATGACTTTCTAAAGTTTGCGCATGCGTCCGGAAATATGAAAAGCTTACTTCCGCCAGTTTTTTAAAATCACAGCTTCTAGAGGGGTTTACATGATTTCTTAAAAAACATGAGTTTTTAGAAAATGTGATTTATTTCATAAATGGAATCAACAAATTATGCACATTATTCGTCATAACGACTTTCTATGGTCTGCGCATGCATCCGAAAATAAGAAAAGCTTAATTCCCCCCATTTTTTAAAATCACAGCTTCTAGAAAGTTTACATGATTTCTTAAAAAACACGAGTTTTTAGGAAATGTGATTTATTTCATAAATGGAATCAACAAAGTATGCACATTCTATGAAATAATGACTTTCTAAAGTTTACGCATGCATCCGGAAATAAGAAAACCTTACTTCCGCCAGTTTTTTAAAATCACAGCATCTAGAAGGTTTACATGATTTCTTAAAACACACGAGTTTTTAGAAAATGTGATTTATTTCATAAATGGAATCAACAAAGAATGCACATTCTATGTCATAACGAATTTCTATAGTTTGTGCATGCGCAAACTACGCAAATTCTACGTAATAAGGACTTTCTATAGTTTGTGCATGCGTCCGGAAATAAGAAAAGCTTACTTCCCTCCTTTTTTTAAATTCACAGCTTCTAGAAGGTTTAGATGAATTCTTAAAAAACACGAGTTTTTAGAAAATGTGATTTATTTCATATATGGAATCAACAAAGTTTGAAGATTCTACGTCATAGCGACTTTCTATAGTTTGCGCATGCGTCCGGAAGTAAGAAAAGCTTAATTCCCCCCGTTTTTTAAAATCACAGCTTCTAGAAGGTTTACATGATTTCTTAAAAAACATGAGTTTTTAGAAAATGTGATTTATTTCATAAATGGAATCAACAAAGTATGCACATTCTATGTCATAACGACTTTCTATAGTTTGCGCATGCACAAACTATGCACATTCTACGTGATAACGACTTTCTTTAGTTTGCGCATGTGTCCGGAAATAAGAAAAGCTTACTTCCCCCCTTTTTTTAAATTCACAGCTTCTAGAAGGTTTAGATGAATTCTTAAAAAACATTAGTTTTTAGAAAATGTGATTTATTTAATAAATGGAGTCAACAAACTATGCACATTCTACGTAATAACGACTTTCTATAGTTTGCGCATGCGTCCGGAAATAAGAAAAGCTTACTTCCGCCTGTTTTTTAAAACCACAGCTTATAGAAGGTTTACATGATTTCTTAAAAAACACGAGTTTTTAGAAAATGTGATTTATTTCATAAATGGAATCAACAAAGTATGCAATTTCTATGTCATAACGACTTTCTATAGTTTGCGCATGCGCAAACTATTCACATTCTACGTAATAACGAATTTCTATAGTTTGCACATGTATCCGGAAATAAGAAAAGCTTACTTCCCCCCTATTTTTAAACTCACAGCTTCTAGAAGGTTTAGATGAATTCTTAAAAAACACGAGTTTTTAGAAAATGTGATTTATTTCATAAATTGAATCAACAAAGTTTGCACATTCTACGTCATAACGACTTTCTATAGTTTGAGCATGCGTCCAGAAATAACTAAAGCTCAATTCCCCCCGTTTTTTAAAATCACAGCTTCTAGAAGGTTTACATGATTTCTTAAAAAACATGAGTTTTTAGAAAATGTGATTTATTTCTTAAATGGAATCAACAAAGTATGCACATTCTATGTCATACGTACTTTCTATAGTTTGTGCATGCGCAAACTATGCACATTGTACGTGATCACGACTTTCTATAGTTTGCGCATGCGTCCGGAAATAAGAAAAGCTTACTTCCGCCCTTTTTTTAAATTCACAGCTTCTAGAAGGTTTAGATGAATTCTTAAAAAACATGAGTTTTTAGAAAATGTGATTTATTTCATAAATGGAATAAAAAAAGTATGCACATTCTACGTAATAACGACTTTCTATAGTTTGCGCATGCGTCCATAAATAAGAAAAGCTTACTTCTGCCAGTTTTTTAAAACCACAGCTTCTAGAAGGTTTACATGATTTCTTAAAAAACACGAGTTTTTAGAAAATGTGATTTATTTCATAAATGGAATCAACAAAGTACGCACATTCTACGTAGTAACGACTTTCTATAGTTTGCGCATGCGTCCGGAAATAAGAAAAGCTTAATTCCCCCGTTTTTTTAAATCACACCTTCTAGAAGGTTTACATGATGTCTTAAAAAACACGAGTTTTTAGGAAATGTAATTTATTTCATCAATGGAATCAACAAAGTATGCACATTCTATGTCATAACGACTTTCTAGAGTTTGCACATGCGCAAACTATACACATTCTACGTAATAACAACTTTCTATAGTTTGCGCATGCGTCCGAAAATAAGAAAAGCTTACTTCCCCCCTTTTTTTAAGTTCACAGCTTCTAGAAGGTTTAGATGAATTCTTAAAAAACACGAGTTTTTAGAAAATGTGATTTATTTCATAAATGGAATCAACAAACTATGCACATTCTACGTAATAACGAGTTTCTATAGTTTGCGCAAGCGTCCGGAAATAAGAAAAGCTTACTTCCGCAAGCTTTTTAAAACCACAGCTTCTAGAAGGTTTACATGATTTCTTAAAAAACACATGTTTTTAGAAAATGTGATTTATTTCATAAATGGAATCAACAAAGTATGCACATTCTATGTAATAACGACTTTCTAAAGTTTGTGCATGCGTCCGGAAATAATAAAAGCTTACTTCGGCCAGTTTTTTTAAATCACGGCTTCTAGAAGGTTTACATGATTTCTTAAAAAACACGAGTTTTTAGAGAATGTGATTTATTTCATAAATGGAATCGACAAAGTATGGACATTCTATGTCATAACGACTTTCTATAGTTTGCGCATGTGCAAACTATGCATATTCTAAGTAATAACGACTTTCTATAGTTTGCATATGCGTCCGGAAATAAGAAAAGCTTACTTCCACCCTTTTTTTAAATTCACAACTTCTAGAACGTTTAGATGAATTCTTAAAAAACACGAGTTTTTAGAAAAATGTGATTTATTTCATAAATGGAATAAACAAAGTATGCACATTCTATGACATAACGACTTTCTATAGTTTGCGCATTCGCAAACTATTCACATCTACGTAATAACGACTTTTTATAGTTTGCGCATCTGTCCGGAAATTAAAAAAAAAGCTTACTTCCCCCCTTTTTTTAAATTCACAGCTTCTAGAAGGTTTAGATGAATTCTTAAAGAACACGAGTTTTAGAAAATGTGATTTATTTCATAATTGGAATCAACAAACTATGCACATTCTACGTAATAACGAGTTTCTATAGTTTGCAAATGCGTCCATAAATAAGAAAAGCTTACTTCCCCCTTTTTTTAAATTCACAGCTTCTAGAAGGTTTAGATGAATTCTTAAAAAACACGAGTTTTTAGAAAATGTGATTTATTTCATAAATGGAATCAACAAAGTTTGCACATTCTACGTCATAACGACTTTCTATAGTTTGTGCATGCGTCCGAAAATAAGAAAAGCTTACTTCCGCCAGTTTTTTAAAATCACAGCTTCTAGAAGGTTTACATGATTTCTTAAAAAACACGAGTTCTTAGAAAATATGATTTATTTCATAAATGAAATCAACAAAGTATGCACATTCTATGTAATAACGACTTTCTAAATTTTGCGCATGCGTCCGGAAATATGAAAAGGTTACTTCCGCCAGTTTTTTAAAATCACAGCTTCTAGAAGGTTTACATGATTTCTTAAAAAACACGAGTTTTTAGAAAATGTGATTTATTTCATAAATGGAATCAACAAAGTATGCACATTCTACATCATAACAACTTTCTATAGTTTGTGCATCTGTCCGGAAATAAGAAAGGCTTAATCCCCCCCGTTTTTAAAATCACAGCTTCTAGAAGGTTTACATGATGTCTTAAAAAACACGAGTTTTTACGAAATGTGATTTATTTCATAAATGGAATCAACGAACTATGCACATTCTATGTCATAACGACTTTCTATAGTTTGCACATGCGCAAACTATGCACATTCTACGTAATAACAACTTTCTATAGTTTGCGCATGCGTCCGGAAATAAGAAAAGCTTACTTCCCCCCTTTTTTTAAATTCACAGCTTCTAGAAGGTTTAGATGAATTCTTAAAAAACACGAGTTTTTAGAAAATGTGATTTATTTCATAAATGGAATCAACAAAGTTTGCACATTCTACGTCATAACGACTTTCTATAGTTTGCGCATGTGTCCCAAAATGACAAAAGATTACTTCGGGCAGTTTTTTAAAATCACAGCTTCTAGAAGGTTTACATGATTTCTTAAAAAACATGAGTTTTTAGAAAATATGATTTATTTCATAAATGGAATCAAGAAAGTATACACATTCTATGTAATAACGACTTTCTAAAGTTTGCGCATGCGTCCAGAAATATGAAAAGCTTACTTCCGCAATTTTTTAAAATCACAGCTTCTAGAAGGTTTACATGATTTCTTAAAAAAGACGAGTTTTTAGAAAATGTCATTTATTTCAGAAATGGAATCAACAAACTATGCACATTCTACGTCATAACAACTTTCTATAGTTTGCGCATCCATCCGGAAATAAGAAAAGCTTAATTCCCCCCGTTTTTTAAAATCACAGCTTCTAGAAGGTTTACATGATGTCTTAAAAAACACGAGTTTTTACGAAATGTGATTTATTTCATAAATGGAATTAACAAAATATGCACATTCTATGTCATAACGACTTTCTATAATTTGCGCATGCACAAATTATGCACATTCTACGTAATAACAACTCTCTAAAGTTTGCGCATGCGTCCGGAAATAAGAAAAGCTTACTTCCCCCCTTTTTTTAAATTCACAGCTTCTAGAAGGTTTAGATGAATTCTTAAAAAACACGAGTTTTTAGAAAATGTGATTTATTTCATGAATGGAATCAACAAACTATGCACATTCTACGTAATAACGACTTTCTAAAGTTTGCGCATTTGTCTGGAAATAAGAAAAGCTTAATTCCCACCGTTTTTTAAAATCACAGCTTCTAGAAGGTTTACATGATTTCTTAAATAACTTGAGTTTTTGAAAATGTGATTTATTTCATAAATGGAATCTACAAAGTATGCACATTCTATGTCATAAAAACTTTCTATAGTTTGCAAATGTGCAAACTATGCACATTCTACGTAATAACGACTTTCTATAGTTTTCGCATGTGTCCAGAAATTAGAAAAGTTTACTTCCCCCCTTTTTTTAAATTCACAGCTTCTAGAAGGTTTAGATGAATTCTTAAAAAAAACGAGTTTTTAGAAAATGTGATTTATTTCATAAATGGAATCAACAAAGTATCCACATTCTATGCCATAATGACTTTCTATAGTTTGCGCATGCGCAAACTATGCACATTCTACGTAATAACGACTTTTTATAGTTTGCGCATGCATCCGGAAATAAAAAAAAGCTTACTTCCCCCCTTTTTTTAAATTCACAGCTTCTAGAAGGTTTAGATGAATTCTTAAAAAACACGAGTTTTTAGAAAATGTTATTTATTTCATAAATGGAATCAACAAAGTATGCACATTCTATGTCATAACGAATTTCTATAGTTTGCGCATGCGCAAACTAAGCACATTCTACATAATAACGACTTTCTATAGTTTGCGCATGCGTCTGGAAATAAGAAAAGCTTCCTTCCTCCAGTTTTTTAAAACCACAGCTTCTAGAAGGTTTACATGATTTCTTAAAAAACACCAGTTTTTAGAAAATATAATTTAATTCATAAATGGAATCAACAAAGTATGCACATTCTATGTCGTAACGACTTTCTATAGTTTGCGCATGCGTCCGGAAATAAGAAAAGCTTAATTCCCCCCGTTTTTTAAAATCACAGCTTCTAGAAGGTTTACATGATTTCTTAAAAAACTTGAGTTTTTAGAAAATGTGATTTATTTCATAAATGGAATCAACAAAGTATGCACATTCTATGTCATAACGAATTTCTATAGTTTGCGCATGCGCAAACTATGCACATTCTACATAATAACGACTTTCTATAGTTTGCGCATGCGTCCGGAAATAAGAAAAGCTTACTTCCCCCCTTTTTTTAAATTCACAGCTTCTAGAAGGTTTAGATGAATTGTTAAAAAACATGAGTTTTCAGAAAATTTGATTTATTTGATAAATGGAATCAACAAAGTATGCATATTCTACGTCATAACGACCTTCTATAATTTGCTTATGCGTAGGGAAATAAGAAAAGCTTAATTCCCCCCGTTTTTTAAAATCAAAGCTTCTAGAAGGTTTACATGATATCTTAAAAAACACGAGTTTTTAGAAAATGTGATTTATTTCATAAATGGAATCAAAAAAGTATGCACATTCTATGTCATAACGACTTTCTATAGTTTGCGCATGAGCAAACTATGCGCATTCTACGTGATGACGACTTTCTATAGTTTGCGCATGCGTCCGAAAATAAGAAAAGCTTACTTCCCCCCTTTTTTTAAATTCACAGCTTCTAGAAGGTTTAGATAAATTCTTAAAAAACACAAGTTTTTAGAAAATGTGATTTATTTCATAAATGGCATCAACAAAGTTTGCACATTCTATGTCATAACGACTTTCTATAGTTTGGGCATGCGTCCGGAAATAAGAAAAGCTTAATTCCCCCTGTTTTTTAAAATCACAGCTTCTATAAGGTTTACATGATTTCTTAAAAAACTCGATTTTTTAGAAAATGTGATTTATTTCATAAATGGAATCAACAAAGTATGCACATTCTATTTCATAATGACTTTCTATAGTTTGCGCATGCGTCTAGAAATAAGAAAAGCTTAATTCCCCCCTTTTTTAAAATAACAGCTTCTAGAAGGTTTACATGATTTCTTAAAAAAATTGACTTTTTAGAAAATGTGATTTATTTCATAAATGAAATCAACAAAGTATGCACATTCTATGTCATAACGACTTTCTATAGTTTGCGCATGCGCAAACCTTGCACATTCTACGTAATAACGACTTTCTATAGTCTGTGCATGCGTCCGGAAATAACAAAAGCTTACATCCCCCCTTTTTTTAAATTCACAGCTTCTAGAAGGTTTAGATGAATTCTTAAAAAACACGAGTTTCTAAAAAATTTGATTTATTTCATAAATGGAATCAACAAAGTTTGCACATTCTACGTCATAATGACTTTCTATAGTTTGTGCATGCATCCGGAAATAAGAAAAGCTTAATTCCCCCCGTTTTTTAAAATCACAACTTCTAGAAGGTTTACATGATTTCTTAAAAAACACGAGTTTTTAGAAAATGTGATTTATTTCATGAATGGAATTAACAAAGTATGCACTTTCTATGTCATAACGAATTTCTAAAGTTTGCGCATGGGCAAACTATGCACATTCTACGTGATAACGACTTTCTATAGTATGCGCATGCGTCCGGAAATAAGAAAATCTTACTTCCCCACTTTTTTTAAATTCACAGCTTCCAGAAGGTTTAGATGAATTCTTAAAAAACACAAGCTTTTAGATAATGTGATTTATTTCATCAATGGAATCAACAAAGTATGCACATTCTACGTCATAAAGAATTTCGATAGTTTGTGCATGCGTCCGGAAATAAGAAAAGCTTAATTCCCCCCGTTTTTTAAAATCACAGCTTCTAGAACGTTTACATGATATTTTAAAAAATACGACTTTCTATAGTTTGCGCATGCACAAACTATGCGCATTTTACGTAATAACGACTTTCTATAGTTTGCGCATGCGTCCGGATATAAGAAAAGCTTACTTCCGCACTTTTTTTAAATTCACAGCTTACAGAAGGTTTAGATGAATTCTTAAAAAACACGAGTTTTTAGAAAATGTGATTTATTTCATAAATGGAATCAACAAAGTATGCACATTCTATGTCATAATGACTCTCTATAGTTTTCGCATGCGTCTGGAAATAAGAAAAGCTTAGTTTCCCCCTTTTTTAAAATCACAGCTTCTAGAAGGTTTACATGATTTCTTAAAAAACTTGAGTTTTTAGAAAATGTGATTTATTTCATAAATGGAATCAACAAAGTATGCAAATTCTATGTCATAACGACTTTCTATAGTTTGCGCATGCGCAAACCTTGCACATTCTACGTAATAACGACTTTCTATAGTTTGCGCATGCGTCCGGAAATAACAAAAGCTTACATCCCCCCTTTTTTTAAATTCACAGCTTTTAGAAGGTTTAGATGAATTCTTAAAAAACACTAGTTTTTAAAAAATGTGATTTATTTCATAAATGGAATCGACAAAGTTTGCACATTCTACGTCATAACGACTTTCTATAGTTTGCGCATGCATCCGGAAATAAGAAAAGCTTAATTTCCCCCGTTTTTTAAAATCACAGCTTCTAGAAGGTTTACATGATTTCTTAAAAAACACGAGTTTTTCGAAAATGTGATTTATTTCATAAATGGAATCAACAAAGTATGCACATTCTATGTCATAACGACTTTCTAAAGTTTGTGCATGCGTCGGGAAATAAGAAAACCTTACTTCCGCGAGTTTTTTAAAATCACAGCTTCTAGAAGCATTACATGACTTCTTAAAAAACACGAGTTTTTACAAAATGTGATTTATTTCATAAATGGAATCAACAAAGTGTGCACATTCTATGCCATAACGAATTTCTATAGTTTGCGCATGCGCAAACTATGCACATTCTACGTGATAACGACTTTCTATAGTTTGTGCATGCGTTCGGAAATAAGAAAAGCTTACTTCCCCCCTTTTTTTAAATTCAAAGCTTCAAGAAGGTTTAGATGAATTCTTAAAAAACACGAGTTTTTATAAAATTTGATTTATTTCATAAAAGGAATCTTCAAAGTATGCACATTCTATGTCATAATGACTTTCTATAGGTTGCACATGCGTCTGGAAATAAGAAAAGCTTAATTCCCCCCTTTTTTAAAATCACAGCTTCTAGAAGGTTTACATGATTTCTTAAAAAATTTGAGTTTTTAGAAAATGTGATTTATTTCATAAATGAAATCAACAAAGTATGCACATTCTATGTCATAACGACTTTCTAAAGTTTGCGCATGTGCAAACTATGCACATTCTACGTGATAACGACTTTCTATAGTTTGCGCATCCGTCCGGAAATAAGAAAAGCTTACATCCCCCCTTTTTTTAAATTCACAGCTTCTAGAAGGTTTAGATGAATTGTTAAAAAACATGAGTTTTCAGAAAATTTGATTTATTTGATAAAAGGAATCTTCAAAGTATGCACATTCTATGTCATAATGACTTTCTATAGTTTGCGCATGCATCCGGAAATAAGAAAAGCTTAATTCCCCCCGTTTTTTAAAATGACAGCTTCTAGAAGGTTTACATGATTTCTTAAAAAACACGAGTTTTTAGAAAATGTGATTTATTTCATAAATGGAATCAACAAAGTATGCACATTCTATGTCATAACGACTTTCTATAGTTTGCGCATCCGCAAACTATGCACATTCTACGTAATAACGATTTTCTATAGTTTGCGCATCCGTCCGGAAATAAGAAAAGCTTATTTCCGCCAGTTTTTTAAAACCACAGCTTCTAGAAGCTTTACATGATTTCTTAAAAAACACGAGTTTTTAGAAAATGTGATTTATTTCATAAATGGAATCAACAAAGTATTCAAATTCTATGTAATAATGACTTTGTAAAGTTTGCGCATGCGTCCGTAAATATGAAACGCTTACTTCCGCCAGATTAATAAAATCACAGCTTCTAGAAGGTTTACATGATTTCTTAAAAAACAAGAGTTTTTAGAAAATGTGATTTATTTTATAAATGGAATCAACAAAGTATTCAAATTCTATGTAATAATGACTTTGTAAAGTTTGCGCATGCGTCCGTAAATATGAAACGCTTACTTCCACCAGATTAATAAAATCACAGCTTCTAGAAGGTTTACATGATTTCTTAAAAAACAAGAGTTTTTAGAAAATGTGATTTATTTCATAAATGGAATCAACAAAGTATGCACATTCTACATCATAACGACTTTCTGTAGTTTGTGCATGCGTCCGGAAATAAGAAAAGCTTACTTCCGCCCTTTTTTTAAATTCACAGCTTCTAGAAGGTATAGATGAATTCTTAAAAAACACAAGTTTTTAGAAAATGTGATTTATTTCATAAATGGAATCAACAAACTATGCACATTCTACGTAACAACGACTTTCTATAGTTTGCGCATGCATCCGGAAATAAGAAAAACTTACTTCCGCTAGTTTTTTAAAACCACAGCTTCTAGAAGGTTTACATGATTTCTTAAAAAACACGAGTTTTTATAAAATTGGATTTATTTCATAAATGGAATCAACAAAGTATGCACATTCTATGTAATAATGACTTTCTAAAGTTTGCGCATGCGTCCGGAAATATGAAAAGCTTACTTCCGCCAGTTTTTTAAAATCACAGCTTCTAGAGGGGTTTACATGATTTCTTAAAAAACATGAGTTTTTAGAAAATGTGATTTATTTCATAAATGGAATCAACAAATTATGCACATTATTCGTCATAACGACTTTCTATGGTCTGCGCATGCATCCGAAAATAAGAAAAGCTTAATTCCCCCCATTTTTTAAAATCACAGCTTCTAGAAAGTTTACATGATTTCTTAAAAAACACGAGTTTTTAGGAAATGTGATTTATTTCATAAATGGAATCAACAAAGTATGCACATTCTATGTCATAACGACTTTCTATAGTTTGCGCATGCGTAAAATATGCACATTCTACGTAATAACAACTTTCTATAGTTTGCGCATGCGTCCGGAAATAAGAAAAGCTTACTTCCCCCCTTTTTTTAAATTCACAGCTTCTAGAAGGTTTAGATGAATTCTTAAAAAATGCGAGTTTTTAGAAAATGTTATTTATTTCATAAATGGAATCAACAAAGTATGTGCATTCTACGTAATAACGACTTTCTATAGTTTGCGCATGCGACCGGAAATAAGAAAAGCTTACTTCCCCCCTTTTTTAAAATTCACAGCTTCTAGAAGGTTTAGATGAATTCTTAAAAAACACGAGTTTTTAGAAAATGTGATTTATTTCATAAATGGAATCAGCAAGGTATGCACATTCTACGTAGTAACGACTTTCTATAGTTTGCGCATGCGTCCGGAAATAAGAAAAGCTTACTTCCGCCAGTTTTTTAAAACCACAGCTTCTAGAAGGTTTACATGATTTCTTAAAAAACATGAATTTTTAGAAAATGTGATTTATTTCATAAATGGAATCAACAAAGCATGCACATTCTACGTAGTAACGACTTTCTATAGTTTGCGCATGCGTCCGGAAATAAGAAAAGCTTACTTCCGCCAGTTTTTTAAAACCACAGCTTCTATAAAGTTTACATGATTTCTTAAAAAACACGAGTTTTTAGAAAATGTGATTTATTTCATAAATAGAATCAACAAAGTATGCACATTCTATGTAATAACGACTTTCTAAAGTTTGCACATGCGTCTGGAAATATGAAAAGCTTACTTCCGCTAGTTTTCTAAAATCACAGCTTCTAGAAGGTTTACATGATTTCTTAAAAAACATGAGTTTTTAGAAAATGTGATTTATTTCATAAATAGAATCAACAAAGTATGCACATTCTACATCATAACGACTTTCTATAGTTTGACCATGCGTCCGGAAATAAGAAAAGCTTAATTCCCCCTGTTTTTTAAAATCACAGCTTCTAGAAGGTTTACATGATTTCTTAAAAAACACGAGTTTTTAGAAAATGTGATTTATTTCATAAATGGAATCAACAAAGTATGCACATTCTTCATCATAACGACTTTCTATAGTCTGCGCATGCGTCCGGAAATAAGAAAAGCTTAATTCCCCCCGTTTTTTAAAATCACAGCTTCTAGACGGTTTACATGATTTCTTAAAAAAAACGAGTTTTTAGAAAATGTGATTTATTTCATAAATGGAATCAACAAACTATGCACATTCTATGTGATAATGACTTTCTATAGTTTGCAGATGCGTCCGGAAATAAGAAAAGCTTACTTCTGCCAGTTTTTTAAAATCACAGCTTCTAGAAGGTTTACATGATTTCTTAAAAAACATGAGTTTTAAGAAAATGTGATTTATTTCATAAATGGAATCAACAAAGTATGCACATTCTATGTGATAACGAATTTCTAATGTTTGTGCATGCTCAAACTATGCACATTCTGCGTCATAAAAACTTTCTATAGTTTGCGCATGCGTCCGGAAATAAGAAAAGCTTACTTCCCCCCTTGTTTCAAATTCACAGATTCTAGAAGGTTTAGATGAATTCTTAAAAAACATGAGTTTTTAGAAAATGTGATTTATTTCATAAATGGAATCAACAAACTATGCACATTCTACGTAATAACGAGTTTCTATAGTTTGCGCATGCGTCCGGAAATAAGAAAAGCTTACTTTCGCCAGTTTTTTAAAACCACAGCTTCTAGAAGGTTTACATGATTTCTTAAAAAACATGAGTTTTTATAAAATGTGATTTATTTCATAAATGGAATCAACAAAGTATGCACATTCTATGTAATAACGACTTTCTAAAGTTTGCGCATGCGTCCGGAAATATGAAAAGCTTACTTCCACCAGTTTTTTAAAATCACAGCTTCTAGAAGGTTTACATGATTTCTTAAAAAACATGAGTTTTTAGAAAATGTGATTTATTTCATAAATGGAATAAAAAAAGTATGCACATTCTTCGTCATAACGACTTTCTATAGTCTGTGCATGCGTCCGGAAATAAGAAAAGCTTACTTCTGCCAGTTTTTTAAAATCACAGCTTCTAGAAGGTTTACATGATTTCTTAAAAAACACGAGTTTTTAGAAAATGTGATTTATTTCATAAATGGAATCAACAAAGTATTCACTTCTATGTCATAACGACTTTCCAAAGTTTGCGCATGCGCAAACTATACACATTCTACGTGATAATGACTTTCTATAGTTTGCGTATGCGTCCGGAAATAAGAAAAGCTTACATCCCCCTTTCTTTTAAATTCACAGCTTCTAGAATGTTTAGATGAATTCTTAAAAAACACGAGTTTTCAGAAAATGTGATTATTTCATAAATGGAATCAACAAATTATGCACATTCTACGTAATAACGACTTTCTATAGTTTGTGCATGCGTCCGGAAATAAGAAAAGATTACTTCCCCCCTTTTTTTAAATTCACAGCTTCTAGAAGGTTTAGATGAATTCTCAAAAAACACGATGTTTTAGAAAATGTGATTTATTTTATTAATGGAATCAACAAAGTATGCACATTCTATGTAATAATGACTTTCTAAAGTTTGCGTATGCGTCCGGAAATAAGAAAAGTTTACTTCCGCCAGTTTTTTAAAACCACAGCTTCGAGAAGGTTTACATGATTTCTTAAAAAACACAAGTTTTTCGTAAATGTGATTTATTTCATAAATGGAATCAGCAAAGTATGCACATTCTATGTAATAACGACTTTCTAAATTTTGCGCATGCGTCCGGAAATATGAAAAGCTTACTTCCGCAGTTTTTTAAAATCACAGCTTCTAGAAGGTTTACATGGTTTCTTCAAAAACACGAGTTTTTAGAAAATGTGATTTATTTAATAAATGGAATCAAAAAAGTATGCACATTCTTCGTCATATTGACTTTCCATATTTTGCGCATGCGTCCGGAAATAAGAAAAGATTAAAAAACATGATATTTTACATGATTCGTCATATTTTACATGATTTCTTAAAATACACGATTTTTTAGGAAATGTGATTTATTTCATAAATGGAATCAACAAAGTATGCCCATTCTACATAGTAACGACTTTCTATAGTTTGCGCATGCGTCCGGAGATAAGAAAAGCTTACTTCCGCTAGTTTTTTAAAACCACAGCTTCTAGAAGGTTTACAAAATTTCTTAAAAAACACGAGTTTTTAGAAAATGGGATTTATTTCATAAATAGAATCAACAAAGTATGCACATTCTGTGTAATAACGACTTTCTAAAGTTTGCGCATGCGTCCAGAAATATGAAAAGCTTACTTCCGCTAGTTTTCTAAAATCACATCTTCTGGAAGGTTTACATGATTTCTTAAAAAACACGAGTTTTTAGAAAATGTGATTTATTTCATAAATGGAATCAACAAAGTATGCACATTCTACATAATAACAACTTTCTATAGTTTGCGCATCCGTCCCGAAATAAGAAAAGCTTACTTCCCCCCTTTTTTTAAATTCACAGCTTCTAGAAGGTTTAGATGAATTCTTAAGAAACACGACTTTTTAGAAAATGTGATTTATTTCATAAATGGAATGAATAAACTATGCACATTCTACGTGATAACGACTTTCTATAGTATGCACATGCATCCGGAAATAAGAAAAGTTTACTTCCGCCCTTCTTTTAAATTCACAGATTCTAGAAGGTTTAGATGAATTCTTAAAAAACACGAGTTTTTAGAAAATGTGATTTATTTCATAAATGGAACCAACAAAATTTGCACATTATACATCATAACGACTTTCTATAGTTTGCGCATGTGTCCGGAAATAAGAAAAGCATAATTCCCCCTGTTTTTTAAAATCACAGCTTCTAGAAGGTTTACATGATTTCTTAAAAAACATGAGTTTTTAGAAAATGTGATTTATTTCATAAATGGAATCAACAAAGTATGCACATTCTACATATTAACCACTTTCTATAGTTTGTGCATGCGTCCCGAAATAAGAAAAGCTTACTTCCCCCCTTTTTCTAAATTCAGAGCTTCGAGAAGGTTTAGATGAATTCTTAAAAAACATGAGTTTTTTGAAAATTTGATTTATTTCATAAATGGAATCAACAAACTATGCACATTCTACGTAATAACGACTTTCTATAGTTTGCGCATGCGTCCAGAAATAAGAAAAGCTTCCTTCCGCCAGTTTTTTAAAACCATAGCTTCTAGAAGGTTTACGTGATTTCTTAAAAAACACGAGTTTTTAGAAAATGTGATTTATTTCATAAATGGAATCAACAAAGTATGCACATTCTATGTAATAACAACTTTCTAAATTTTCCGCATGCGTCTGGAAATATGAAAAGGTTACTTCCGCCAGTTTTTTAAAACCACAGCTTCTAGAAGGTTTACATGATTTCTTAAAAAACACGAGTTTTTAGGAAATGTGATTTATTTCATAAATGGAATCAACAAAGTATGCACATTCTATGTCATAACGACTTTCTATAGTTTCCGCACGCGCAAACTATGCACATTCTACGTAATAAAAAATTTCTATAGTTTGCGCATGCGTCTGGAAATAAGAAAAGCTTACTTCCCTCCTTTTTTCAAATTCACAGCTTCTAGCAGGTTTAGATTATTTCTTAAAAAACACGAGTTTTTAGAAAATGTTATTTATTTCATAAATGGAATCAACAAAGTATGCACATTCTACGTAATAACGAGTTTCTATAGTTTGCGCATGCATCGGGAAATAAGAAAAGCTTACTTCCGCCAGTTTTTTAAAACCACAGCTTCTAGAAGGTTTACATGATTTCTTAAAAAACATGAGTTTTTATAAAATGTGATTTATTTCATAAATGGAATCAACAAAGTATGCACATTCTATGTAATAACGACTTTCTAAAGTTTGCGCATGCGTCCTGAAATATGAAAAGCTTACTTCCGCCAGTTTTTTAAAATCACAGCTTCTAGAAGGTTTACACGATTTCTTAAAAAACACGAGTTTTAAGAAAATGTGATTTATTTCATAAATGGAATCAACAAAGTATGCACATTCTTTGTCATAACGACTTTCTATAGTCTGCGCATGCGTCCGGAAATAAGAAAAGCTTAATTCCCGCCATTTTTTAAAATCACAGCTTATAGAAAGTTTACATGATTTCTTAAAAAACACGAGTTTTTAGGAAATGTGATTTATTTCATAAATGGAATCAACAAAGTATGCACATTCTATGTCATAACGAATTTCTATAGTTTGCGCATGCGCAAACTATGCACATTCTATGTAATAACAACTTTCTATAGTTTGCGCATGCGTCCAGAAATAAGAAAAGCTTACTTCCCCCCTTTTTTTAAATTCACAGCTTCTAGAAGGTTTAGATGAATTCTTAAAAAACACGAGTTTTTAGAAAATGTGATTTATTTCATAAATGGAATCAACAAAGTATGCACATTCTACGTAATAACGACTTTGTATAGTTTGCGCATGCGACCGGAAATAAGAAAAGCTTACTTCCCCCCTTTTTTTAAATTCACAGCTTCTAGATGGTTTAGATGAATTCTTAAAAAACACGAGTTTTTAGAAAATGTGATTTATTTCATAAATGGAATCAACAAAGTATGCACATTCTATGTAGTAACGACTTTCTATAGTTTGTGCATGCGTCCGGAAATAAGAAGAGCTTACTTCCGCCAGTTTTTTAAAACCACAGCTTCTAGAAGGTTTAGATGAATTCTTAAAAAACACGAGTTTTTAGAAAATGTGATTTATTTCATAAATGGAATCAACAAAGTATGCACATTCTATGTAATAATGACTTTCTAAAGTTTGCGCATGTGTCCGGAAATATGAAAAGTTTACTTCCGCCAGTTTTTTAAAATCATAGCTTCTAGAAGGTTTACATGATTTCTTAAAAAACATGAGTTTTTAGAAAATGTGATTTATTTCCTAAATGGAATCAACAAAGTATGCACATTCTATGTCGTAACGACTTTCTATAGTTTCCGCATGCGCAAACTATGCACATTCTACGTAATAAAAACTTTCTATAGTTTGCGCGTGCGTCCGGAAATAAGAAAAGCTTACTTCCCCCCTTTTTTCAAATTCACAGCTTCTAGAAGGTTTAGATGAATTCTTAAAAAATACGAGTTTTTAGAAAATGTGATTTATTTGATAAATGGAATCAACAAAGTATGCACATTCTACATAATAACGAGTTTCTATATTTTGCGCATGCGTCCGGAAATAAGAAAAGCTTACTTCCGCCAGTTTTTTAAAACCACAGCTTCTAGAAAGTTTACATGATTTCTTAAAAAACATGAGTTTTTATAAAATGTGATTTATTTCATAAATGGAATCAACAAAGTATGCACATTCTATGTAATAACGACTTTTTAAAGTTTGCGCATGCGTCCGGAAATATGAAAAGCTTACTTCCGCCAGTTTTTTAAAATCACAGCTTCTAGAAGGTTTACATGATTTCTTAAAAAACACGAGTTTTTAGAAAATTTGATTTATTTCATAAATGCAATCAACAAAGTATGCACATTCTTCGTCATAACGACTTTCTATAGTCTGCGAATGCGTCCGGAAATAGGAAAAGCTTAATTCCCGCCATTTTTTAAAATCACAGCTTATAGAAAGTTTACATGATTTCTTAAAAAACATGAGTTTTTAGGAAATGTGATTTATTTCATAAATGGAATCAACAAAGTATGCACATTCTATGTCATAACGAATTTATATAGTTTGCGCATGCGCAAACTATGCACATTCTATGTAATAACAACTTTCTATAGTTTGCGCATGCGTCTAGAAATAAGAAAAGCTTACTTCCCCCCTTTTTTTAAATTCACAGCTTCTAGAAGGTTTAGATGAATTCTTAAAAAACATGAGTTTTTAGAAAATGTGATTTATTTCATAAATGGAATCAACAAAGTATGCACATTCTACGTAATAACGACTTTCTATAGTTTGCGCATGCGACCGGAAATAAGAAAAGCTTACTTCCCCCCTTTTTTTAAATTCACAGCTTCTAGATGGTTTAGATGAATTCTTAAAAAACACGAGTTTTTAGAAAATGTGATTTATTTCATGAATGGAATCAACAAAGTATGCACATTCTATATCATAATGACTTTCTATAGTTTGTGAAAGTGCAAACTATGATTTTCTACGTGATAACGAATTTCTGTAGTTTGCGCATGCGTCCGGAAATAAGAAAAGCTTACTTCCCCCCTTTTTTTAAATTCACAGCTTCTAGAAGGTTTAGTTGAATTCTTAAAAAACATGAGTTTTTAGAAAATGTGATTTATTTCATAAATGGAATCAACAAAGTATGCCCATTCTATGTAATAACAACTTTCTAAAGTTTGTGCATGCGTCGGGAAATAAGAAAGCTTACTTCCGCGAGTTTTTTAAAATCACAGCTTCTAGACGCATTGCATGATTTCTTAAAAAACAAGAGTTTTTAGAAAATGTGATTTATTTCATAAATGGAATCAACAAAGTGTGCACATTCTATGTCATAACGAATTTCTATAGTTTGCGCATGCGCAAACTATGCACATTCTACTCGATAACGACTTTCTATAGTTTGCGCATGCGTCCGGAAATAAAAAAAGCTTACTTCCCCCTTTTTTTTAAATTCACAGCTTCTAGAAGGTTTAGATGAATTCTTAAAAAACACGAGTTTTTAGAAAATGTGATTTATTTCATAAATGGAATGAATAAACTATGCACATTCTACGTCATAACGACTTTCTATAGTTTGCGCATTCGTCCGGAAATAAGAAAAGCTTAATTCCCCCCGTTTTTTATAATCACGGATTCTAGAAGGTTTACATGATTTCTTAAAAAACACGAGTTTTTAGAAAATGTGATTTATTTCATAAATGGAATCACCAAAGTATGCACATTATATGTCATAATGACTTTCTATAGTTTGCGCATGCGCAAACTATGCACATTCTACGTGATGACGACTTTCTATAGTTTGTGCATGCGTCCGGAAATAAGAAAAGCTTACTTCCCCCATTTTTTTAAATTCACAGCTTCTAGAAGGTTTAGATGAATTCTTAAAAAGCACGACTTTTTTGAAAATGTGATTTATTTCATAAATGGAATCAACAAACTATGCACATTCTACGTCATAACGACTCTCTATAGTTTGTCCATGCGTCCGAAAATAATAAAAGCTTAATTCCCCCCCGTTTTTTAAAATCACAGCTTCTAGAAGGTATACATAATTTCTTAAAAAACACGAGTTTTTAGAAAATGTGATTTATTTAATAAATGGAATCAACAAAGTATGCACATTCTATGTCATAACGACATTCTATAGTTTGCGCATGTGCAAACTATCCACATTCTACGTGATAACGACTTTCTATAGTTTGCGCATGCATCCGGAAATAAGAAAAGCTTACTTTCCCCCTTTTTTTAAATTCACAGCTTCTAGAATGTTTAGATGAATTCTTAAAAAACACGAGTTTTTTTAAAATGTGATTTATTTCATAAATGGAATCAACAAACTATGCACATTCTACGTAATAACGACTTTCTATAGTTTGCGCATGCGTCCGGAAATAAGAAAAGCTTAAATCCCCCCGTTTTTCAAAATCACAGCTTCTAGAACGTTTACATGATTTCTTAAAAAACACGAGTTTTTAGAAAATGTGATTTATTTGATCAATGGAATCAACAAAGTATGCACATTCTACGTCATAACGACTTTCTATAGTTTGTGCATGCGTCTGGAAATCAGAAAAGCTTAATTCCCCCCGTTTTTTAAAATCACAGCTTCTAGAAGGTTTAGATGAATTCCTAAAAAACACGAGTTTTTAGAAAATGTGATTTATTTCATAAATGGAATCAACAAAGTATGCACATTCTATGTCATAACGACTTTCTATAGTTTGTGTATGCGCAAACTATGCACATTCTACGTAATAACGACTTTCTATAGTTTGCGCATGCGTCCGGAAATAAGAAAAGCTTATTTCCCCCCTTTTTCTAAATTCACAGCGTCTAGAAGGTTTAGATAAATTCTTAAAAAACACAAATTTTTAGAAAATGTGATCTATTTCATAAATGGAATCAACAAAGTTTGCACATTATACGTCATAACGACTTTCTATAGTTTGCGCATGCGTCCGGAAATAAGAAAAGCTTAACTCCCCACGTTTTTTTAAATCACAGCTTCTAGAAGGTTTACATGATTTCTTAAAAAACATGAGTTTTTAGAAAATGTGATTTATTTCATAAATGGAATCAACAAACTATGCACATTCTACGTGATAACGAATTTCTAAAGTTTGT
Organism: Larix kaempferi; assembly: GCA_027924585.1. Lineage (NCBI taxonomy): Eukaryota > Viridiplantae > Streptophyta > Pinopsida > Pinales > Pinaceae > Larix > Larix kaempferi. Next base: position 46,615,719 of record BSBM01000217.1, read on the forward strand.
GCATGCGTAAACTATGCACATTCTACGTGATAACGACTTTCTATAGTTTGCGCATGCGTCCGGAAATAAGAAAACCTTATATCCCCCTTTTTTTTAAATTCACAGCTTCTATAAGATTTAGATGAATTCTTAAAAAACACGAGTTTTTAGAAAATGTGATTTATTTCATAGATGGAATCAACAAATTATGCACATTCTATGTAATAACGACTTTCTATAGTTTGCGTATGCGCAAACTATGCACATTCTACGTGATAGCGACTTTCTATAGTTTGCGCATGCGTCCGGAAATAAGAAAAGCTTAATTCTCCCAGTTTTTTAAAACCACAGCTTCGAGAAGGTTTACATGATTTCTTAAAAAACACGAGTTTTTCGTAAATGTGATTTATTTCATAAATGGAATCAACAAAGTATGCACATTCTATGTAGTAACGACTTTCTAAATTTTGAGCATGCGTCCGGAAATATGACAAGCTTACTTCCGCCAGTTTTTTAAAATCACAGCTTCTAGAAGGTTTACATGGTTTCTTAAAAAACACGAGTTTTTAGAAAATGTGATTTATTTCAAAGATGGAATCAACAAAGTATGCACATTCTTCGTCATAACGACTTTCTATATTTTGCGCATGCGTTCGGAAATAAGAAAAGATTAATTTCCCCCCATTTTTTAAAATCACAGCTTTTAGAAGGTTTACATGATTTCTTAAAAAACACGAGTTTTTAGGAAATGTGATTTATTTCATAAATGGAATCAACAAAGTATGCACATTCTACATAGTAACGACTTTCTATAGTTTGCGCATGCGTCCGGAGATAAGAAAAGCTTACTTCCGCTAGTTTTTTAAAACCACAGCTTCTAGAAGGTTAAATGATTTCTTAAAAAACACAAGTTTTTAGAAAATGGGATTTATTTCATAAATAGAATCAACAAAGTATGCACAATCTCTGTAATAACGACTTTCTAAAGTTTGCGCATGCGTCCGGAAATATGAAAAGCTTACTTCCGCTAGTTTTCTAAAATCGCAGCTTCTGGAAGGTTTACATGATTTCTTAAAAAACACGAGTTTTTAGAAAATGTTATTTATTTCATAAATGGAATCAACAAAGTATGCACATTCTACGTAATAACAACTTTCTATAGTTTGCGCATGCGTCCCGAAATAAGAAAAGCTTACTTCCCCCCTTTTTTTAAATTCACAGCTTCTAGAAGGTCTAGATGAATTCTTAAAAAACACGACTTTTTAGAAAATGTGATTTATTTCATAAATGAAATGAATAAACTATGCACATTCTACGTCATAGGGACTTTCTATAGTTTGCGCATGTGTCCGGAAATAAGAAAAGCTTAATTCCCCCCCGTTTTTTAAAATCACAGCTTCTAGAAGGTTTACATAATTTCTTAAAAAACATGAGTTTTTAGAAAATGTGATTTATTTAATAAATGGAATCAACAAAGTATTCACATTCTATGTGATAACAACTTTCTATAGTTTTCCCATGCGCAAACTATGCATACTCTACGTGATAACAACTTTCTATGGTATGCACATGCGTCCGGAAATAAGAAAAGCTTACTTACCCCCTTTTTTTAAATTCACAGCTTCTAGAAGGTCTAGATGAATTCTAAAAAAACATGAGTTTTTTGAAAATGTGATTTATTTCATAAATAGAATCAACAAACTATGCACATTCTACGTAATAACGACTTTCTATAGTTTGCGCATGCGTCCGGAAATAAGAAAAGCTTCCTTCCGCCAGTTTTTTAAAACCACAGCTTATAGAAGGTTTACATGATTTCTTAAAAAACACGAGTTTTTAGAAAATGTGATTTATTTCATAAATGGAATCAACAAAGTATGCACATTCTATGTAATAACGAATTTCTAAAGTTTGCGCATGCGTCCGGAAATATGAAAAGCTTACTTCCGCCAGTTTTTTAAAACCACAGCTTCTAGAAGGTTTAGATGAATTCTTAAAAAACACGAGTTTTTAGAAAATGTGATTTATTTCATAAATGGAATCAACAAAGTATGCACATTCCACGTCATAAAAACTTTCTATAGTTTGCGGATGCGTCCGAAAATAAGAAAAGCTTAATTCCCCCCGTTTTTTAAAATCACAGCTTCTAGAAGGTTTACATGATTTCTTAAAAAACACGAGTTTTTAGAAAATGTGATTTATTTCATAAATGGAATCAAAAAAGTATTCACATTCTATGTCATAACGACGTTCTATAGTTTGCGCATGTGCAAACTATGCACATTCTACGTAATAAAAACTTTCTATAGTTTCCGCATGCGTCCGGAAATAAGAAAAGCTTACTTCCGCCCTTCTTTTAAATTCACAGATTCTAGAAGGTTTAGATGAATTCTTAAAAAACATGAGTTTTTAGAAAATGTGATTTATTTCATAAATGGAATCAACAAACTATGCACATTCTACTTAATAACGAGTTTCTATAGTTTGCGCATGCGTCCGGAAATAAGAAAAGCTTACTTCCGCCAGTTTTTTAAAACCACAGCTTCTAGAAGGTTTACATGATTTCTTAAAAAACATGAGTTTTTATAAAATGTGATTTATTTCATAAATGGAATCAACAAAGTATGCACATTCTATGTAATAACGACTTTCTAAAGTTTGCGCATGCGTCTGGAAATATGAAATGCTTACTTCCACCAGTTTTTTAAAATCACAGCTTCTAGAAGGTTTACATGATTTCCTAAAAAACATGAGTTTTTAGAAAATGTGATTTATTTCATAAATGGAATCAACGAAGTATGCACATTCTTTGTCATAACGACTTTCTATTGTCTGCGCATGCGTCCGGAAATAAGAAAAGCTTAATTGCACCCATTTTTTAAAATCACAGCTTCCAGAAAGTTTACATGATTTTTTAAAATACACGAGTTTTTAGGAAATGTGATTTATTTCATAAATGGAATCAACAAAGTATGCACATTCTATGTCATAACGAATTTCTAAAGTTTGCGCATGCTCACACTATGCGCATTCTGCGTAATAACAACTTTCTATAGTTTGCGCATGCGTCTGGAAATAATAAAAGCTTACTTCCCCCCTTTTTTTAAATTCACAGCTTCTAGAAGGTTTAGATGAATTCTTAAAAAAAACGAGTTTTTAGAAAATGTGATTTATTTCATAAATGGAATCAACAAGGTAAGCACATTCTACGTAGTAACGAATTTCTATAGTTTGCGCATGCGTCCAGAAATAAGAAAAGCTTACTTCCGCCAGTTTTTTAAAACCACAGCTTCTAGAAGGTTTACATGATTTCTTAAAAAACACAAGTTTTTAGAAAATGTGATTTATTTCATAAATGGAATCAACAAAGTATGCACATTCTACATAGTAACGACTTTCTATAGTTTGCGCATGCGTCCGGAAATAAGAAAAGCTTACTTCCGCCAGTTTTTTGAAACCACAGCTTCTAGAAGGTTTACATGATTTCTTAAAAAACACGAGTTTTTGGAAAATGTGATTTATTTCATAAATGGAATCAACAAAGTATGCACATTCTACGTAGTAACGACTTTCTATACTTTGCGCATGCGTCCAAAAATAAGAAAAGCTTAATTCCCCCCATTTCTTAAAATCACAGCTTCTAGAAGGTTTACATGATTTCTTAAAAAACACGAGTTTTTAGAAAATGTGATTTATTTCATAAATGGAATCAACAAAGTATGCACATTCTACGTAATAACAACTTTCTATAGTTTGCCCATCCATTCGGAAATAAGAAAAGCTTAATTCCCCCCGTAAAATCACAGCTTCTAGAAGGTTTACATGATTTCTTATAAAACATGAGTTTTTAGAAAGTGTGATTTATTTAAAAAATGGAATCAAAAAACTAAGCACATTCTAAGTAATAACGACTTTCTATAGTTTGCGCATGTGTCCGGAAATAAGAAAAGCTTCCTTCCGCCAGTTTTTTAAAACCACAGCTTCTAGAAGGTTTACATGATTTCTTAAAAAACACGAGTTTTTAGAAAATGTGATTTATTTTATAAATGGAATCAACAAAGTATGCACATTCTACGTAGTACTGACTTTCTATAGTTTGCGCATACGTCCGGAAATAAGAAAAGCTTAATTCCCCCCATTTTTTAAAATCACAGCTTCTAGAAGGTTTACATGATTTCTTAAAAAACACGATTTTTTAGAAAATGTGATTTATTTCATAAATGGAATCAACAAAGTATGCACATTCTACATAATAACAACTTTCTATAGTTTGCGCATCCGTCCGGAAATAAGAAAAGCTTAATTCCCCCCGTAAAATCACACCTTCTAGAAGGTTTACATGATTTCTTAAAAAACACGAGTTTTTCGGAAATGTGATTTATTTCATAAATGGAATCAACAAAGTATGCACATTCTATGTCATAACGACTTTCTATAGTTTGTGCATGCGTAAACTGTGCACATTCTACGTAATACTAACTTTCTATGGTTTGCACATGCGTCCGGAAATAAGAAAAGCTTACTTCCCCCCCTTTTTTTAAATTCACAGTTTCTAGAAGGTTTAGATGAATTCTTAAAAAACACGAGTTTTTAGAAAATGTGATTTATTTCATGAATGGAATCAACAAACTATTTACATTCTACATAATAACAACTTTCTATAGTTTGCGCATGCGTCTGGAAATAAGAAAAGCTTCCTTCTGCAAGTTTTTTAAAACCACGGCTTCTAGAAGGTTTACATGATTTCTTAAAAAACACGAGTTTTTGAAAATGTGATTTATTTCATAAATGGAATCAACAAAGGATGCACATTCTATGTAATAACGACTTTCAAAAGTTTGGGCATGCGTCCGGAAATATGAAAAGCTTACTTCCACCAGTTTTTTAAAATCACAACTTCTAGAAGCTTTACATGATTTCTTAAAAAACACGAGTTTTTAGAAAATATGATTTATTTCATAAATGGAATCAACAAAGTATGCACATTCTATGTAATAACGACTTTCTAAAGTTTGCGCATACGTACGGAAATAAGAAAAGCTTACTTCCGCAAGTTTTTTAAAATCACAGCTTCTAGAAGGTTTACATGATTTCTTAAAACACACGAGTTTTTACAAAATGTGATTTATTTCATAAATGGAATCAACAAAGTATGAACATTCTATGTCATAACGAATTTCTATAGTTTGTGCATGCGCAAACTACGCATATTCTACGTAACAACGACTTTCTATCGTTTGCGCATGCGTCCGGAAATAAGAAAAGCTTACTTCCCTCCTTTTTTTAAATTCACAGCTTCTAGAAGGTTTAGATGAATTCTTAAAAAACACGAGTTTTTAGAAAATGTGATTTATTTCATAAATGGAATCAACAAAGTTTGAACATTCTACATCATAACGATTTTCTATAGTTTGCGCATGCGTCCGGAAATAAGAAAAGCTTAATTCCCCCCGTTTTTTAAAATCATAGCTTCTAGAAGGTTTAGATGATTTCTTAAAAAACACGACTTTTTAAAAAAAGTGATTTATTTCATAAATGGAATCAACAAAGTATGCACATTCTATGTCATAACGACTTTCTATAGTTTGCGCATGTGGAAACTATGAACATTCTACGTGATAACGACTTTCTTTAGTTTGCGCATGCGTCCGGAAATAAGAAAAGCTTCCTTCCGCAAGTTTTTTAAAACCACAGCTTCTAGAAGGTTTACATGATTTCTTAAAAAAACGAGTTTTTAGAAAATGTGATTTATTTCATAAATGGAATCAACAAAGTATGCACATTCTACGTAGTAACGACTTTCTATAGTTTGCGCATGCGTCCAGAAATAAGAAAAGCTTACTTCCGCCAGTTTTTTAAAATCATAGCTTCTAGAAGGTTTACATGATTTCTTAAAAAACACGAGTTTTTAGAAAATGTGATTTATTTCATAAATGGAATCAACAAAGTATGCACATTCTACGTAATAACGACTTTCTAAAGTTTGTGCATGCGTCCAGAAATAAGAAAAGCTTACTTCCGTCTGTTTTTTAAAATCACAGCTTCTAGAAGGTTTACATGATTTCTTAAAACAGACGAGTTTTTAGAAAATGTAGTTTATTTCATAAATGGAATCAAGAAACTATGCACATTCTACGTAATAACGAAGTTCTATAGTTTGTGCATGCGTCCGGAAATAAGAAAAGCTTCCTTCCGCAAGTTTTTTAAAACCACAGCTTCTAGAAGGTTTACATGATTTCTTAAAAAACATGAGTTTTTAGAAAATGTGATTTATTTCATAAATGGAATCAACAAAGTATGCGCATTTTATGTATTAACGACTTTCAAAAGTTTCCGCATGCATCCGGAAATAAGAAAACCTTACTTCCGCCAGTTTTTTAAAATCACAGCATCTAGAAGGTTTACATGATTTCTTAAAACACACGAGTTTTTAGAAAATGTGATTTATTTCATAAATGGAATCAACAAAGAATGCACATTCTATGTCATAACGAATTTCTATAGTTTGTGCATGCGCAAACTACGCAAATTCTACGTAATAAGGACTTTCTATAGTTTGTGCATGCGTCCGGAAATAAGAAAAGCTTACTTCCCTCCTTTTTTTAAATTCACAGCTTCTAGAAGGTTTAGATGAATTCTTAAAAAACACGAGTTTTTAGAAAATGTGATTTATTTCATATATGGAATCAACAAAGTTTGAAGATTCTACGTCATAGCGACTTTCTATAGTTTGCGCATGCGTCCGGAAGTAAGAAAAGCTTAATTCCCCCCGTTTTTTAAAATCACAGCTTCTAGAAGGTTTACATGATTTCTTAAAAAACATGAGTTTTTAGAAAATGTGATTTATTTCATAAATGGAATCAACAAAGTATGCACATTCTATGTCATAACGACTTTCTATAGTTTGCGCATGCACAAACTATGCATATTCTACGTGATAACGACTTTCTTTAGTTTGCGCATGTGTCCGGAAATAAGAAAAGCTTACTTCCCCCCTTTTTTTAAATTCACAGCTTCTAGAAGGTTTAGATGAATTCTTAAAAAACATTAGTTTTTAGAAAATGTGATTTATTTAATAAATGGAGTCAACAAACTATGCACATTCTACGTAATAACGACTTTCTATAGTTTGCGCATGCGTCCGGAAATAAGAAAAGCTTACTTCCGCCTGTTTTTTAAAACCACAGCTTATAGAAGGTTTACATGATTTCTTAAAAAACACGAGTTTTTAGAAAATGTGATTTATTTCATAAATGGAATCAACAAAGTATGCAATTTCTATGTCATAACGACTTTCTATAGTTTGCGCATGCGCAAACTATTCACATTCTACGTAATAACGAATTTCTATAGTTTGCGCATGTATCCGGAAATAAGAAAAGCTTACTTCCCCCCTATTTTTAAACTCACAGCTTCTAGAAGGTTTAGATGAATTCTTAAAAAACACGAGTTTTTAGAAAATGTGATTTATTTCATAAATTGAATCAACAAAGTTTGCACATTCTACGTCATAACGACTTTCTATAGTTTGAGCATGCGTCCAGAAATAACTAAAGCTCAATTCCCCCCGTTTTTTATAATCACAGCTTCTAGAAGGTTTACATGATTTCTTAAAAAACATGAGTTTTTAGAAAATGTGATTTATTTCTTAAATGGAATCAACAAAGTATGCACATTCTATGTCATACGTACTTTCTATAGTTTGTGCATGCGCAAACTATGCACATTGTACGTGATCACGACTTTCTATAGTTTGCGCATGCGTCCGGAAATAAGAAAAGCTTACTTCCGCCCTTTTTTTAAATTCACAGCTTCTAGAAGGTTTAGATGAATTCTTAAAAAACATGAGTTTTTAGAAAATGTGATTTATTTCATAAATGGAATAAAAAAAGTATGCACATTCTACGTAATAACGACTTTCTATAGTTTGCGCATGCGTCCATAAATAAGAAAAGCTTACTTCTGCCAGTTTTTTAAAACCACAGCTTCTAGAAGGTTTACATGATTTCTTAAAAAACACGAGTTTTTAGAAAATGTGATTTATTTCATAAATGGAATCAACAAAGTATGCAATTTCTATGTCATAACGACTTTCTATAGTTTGCGCATGCGCAAACTATTCACATTCTACGTAATAACGAATTTCTATAGTTTGCGCATGTATCCGGAAATAAGAAAAGCTTACTTCCCCCCTATTTTTAAACTCACAGCTTCTAGAAGGTTTAGATGAATTCTTAAAAAACACGAGTTTTTAGAAAATGTGATTTATTTCATAAATTGAATCAACAAAGTTTGCACATTCTACGTCATAACGACTTTCTATAGTTTGAGCATGCGTCCAGAAATAACTAAAGCTCAATTCCCCCCGTTTTTTATAATCACAGCTTCTAGAAGGTTTACATGATTTCTTAAAAAACATGAGTTTTTAGAAAATGTGATTTATTTCTTAAATGGAATCAACAAAGTATGCACATTCTATGTCATACGTACTTTCTATAGTTTGTGCATGCGCAAACTATGCACATTGTACGTGATCACGACTTTCTATAGTTTGCGCATGCGTCCGGAAATAAGAAAAGCTTACTTCCGCCCTTTTTTTAAATTCACAGCTTCTAGAAGGTTTAGATGAATTCTTAAAAAACATGAGTTTTTAGAAAATGTGATTTATTTCATAAATGGAATAAAAAAAGTATGCACATTCTACGTAATAACGACTTTCTATAGTTTGCGCATGCGTCCATAAATAAGAAAAGCTTACTTCTGCCAGTTTTTTAAAACCACAGCTTCTAGAAGGTTTACATGATTTCTTAAAAAACACGAGTTTTTAGAAAATGTGATTTATTTCATAAATGGAATCAACAAAGTACGCACATTCTACGTAGTAACGACTTTCTATAGTTTGCGCATGCGTCCGGAAATAAGAAAAGCTTAATTCCCCCGTTTTTTTAAATCACACCTTCTGGAAGGTTTACATGATGTCTTAAAAAACACGAGTTTTTAGGAAATGTAATTTATGTCATCAATGGAATCAACAAAGTATGCACATTCTATGTCATAACGACTTTCTAGAGTTTGCACATGCGCAAACTATACACATTCTACGTAATAACAACTTTCTATAGTTTGCGCATGCGTCCGAAAATAAGAAAAGCTTACTTCCCCCCTTTTTTTAAGTTCACAGCTTCTAGAAGGTTTAGATGAATTCTTAAAAAACACGAGTTTTTAGAAAATGTGATTTATTTCATAAATGGAATCAACAAACTATGCACATTCTACGTAATAACGAGTTTCTATAGTTTGCGCAAGCGTCCGGAAATAAGAAAAGCTTACTTCCGCAAGCTTTTTAAAACCACAGCTTCTAGAAGGTTTACATGATTTCTTAAAAAACACATGTTTTTAGAAAATGTGATTTATTTCATAAATGGAATCAACAAAGTATGCACATTCTATGTAATAACGACTTTCTAAAGTTTGTGCATGCGTCCGGAAATAATAAAAGCTTACTTCGGCCAGTTTTTTTAAATCACGGCTTCTAGAAGGTTTACATGATTTCTTAAAAAACACGAGTTTTTAGAGAATGTGATTTATTTCATAAATGGAATCGACAAAGTATGGACATTCTATGTCATAACGACTTTCTATAGTTTGCGCATGTGCAAACTATGCACATTCTAAGTAATAACGACTTTCTATAGTTTGCATATGCGTCCGGAAATAAGAAAAGCTTACTTCCACCCTTTTTTTAAATTCACAACTTCTAGAACGTTTAGATGAATTCTTAAAAAACACGAGTTTTTAGAAAAATGTGATTTATTTCATAAATGGAATAAACAAAGTATGCACATTCTATGACATAACGACTTTCTATAGTTTGCGCATTCGCAAACTATTCACATCTACGTAATAACGACTTTTTATAGTTTGCGCATCTGTCCGGAAATTAAAAAAAAAGCTTACTTCCCCCCTTTTTTTAAATTCACAGCTTCTAGAAGGTTTAGATGAATTCTTAAAGAACACGAGTTTTAGAAAATGTGATTTATTTCATAATTGGAATCAACAAACTATGCACATTCTACGTAATAACGAGTTTCTATAGTTTGCAAATGCGTCCATAAATAAGAAAAGCTTACTTCCCCCTTTTTTTAAATTCACAGCTTCTAGAAGGTTTAGATGAATTCTTAAAAAACACGAGTTTTTAGAAAATGTGATTTATTTCATAAATGGAATCAACAAAGTTTGCACATTCTACGTCATAACGACTTTCTATAGTTTGTGCATGCGTCCGAAAATAAGAAAAGCTTACTTCCGCCAGTTTTTTAAAATCACAGCTTCTAGAAGGTTTACATGATTTCTTAAAAAACACGAGTTCTTAGAAAATATGATTTATTTCATCAATGAAATCAACAAAGTATGCACATTCTATGTAATAACGACTTTCTAAATTTTGCGCATGCGTCCGGAAATATGAAAAGGTTACTTCCGCCAGTTTTTTAAAATCACAGCTTCTAGAAGGTTTACATGATTTCTTAAAAAACACGAGTTTTTAGAAAATGTGATTTATTTCATAAATGGAATCAACAAAGTATGCACATTCTACATCATAACAACTTTCTATAGTTTGTGCATCTGTCCGGAAATAAGAAAGGCTTAATCCCCCCCGTTTTTAAAATCACAGCTTCTAGAAGGTTTACATGATGTCTTAAAAAACACGAGTTTTTACGAAATGTGATTTATTTCATAAATGGAATCAACGAACTATGCACATTCTATGTCATAACGACTTTCTATAGTTTGCACATGCGCAAACTATGCACATTCTACGTAATAACAACTTTCTATAGTTTGCGCATGCGTCCGGAAATAAGAAAAGCTTACTTCCCCCCTTTTTTTAAATTCACAGCTTCTAGAAGGTTTAGATGAATTCTTAAAAAACACGAGTTTTTAGAAAATGTGATTTATTTCATAAATGGAATCAACAAAGTTTGCACATTCTACGTCATAACGACTTTCTATAGTTTGCGCATGTGTCCCAAAATGACAAAAGATTACTTCGGGCAGTTTTTTAAAATCACAGCTTCTAGAAGGTTTACATGATTTCTTAAAAAACATGAGTTTTTAGAAAATATGATTTATTTCATAAATGGAATCAAGAAAGTATACACATTCTATGTAATAACGACTTTCTAAAGTTTGCGCATGCGTCCAGAAATATGAAAAGCTTACTTCCGCAATTTTTTAAAATCACAGCTTCTAGAAGGTTTACATGATTTCTTAAAAAAGACGAGTTTTTAGAAAATGTCATTTATTTCAGAAATGGAATCAACAAACTATGCACATTCTACGTCATAACAACTTTCTATAGTTTGCGCATCCATCCGGAAATAAGAAAAGCTTAATTCCCCCCGTTTTTTAAAATCACAGCTTCTAGAAGGTTTACATGATGTCTTAAAAAACACGAGTTTTTACGAAATGTGATTTATTTCATAAATGGAATTAACAAAATATGCACATTCTATGTCATAACGACTTTCTATAATTTGCGCATGCACAAATTATGCACATTCTACGTAATAACAACTTTCTAAAGTTTGCGCATGCGTCCGGAAATAAGAAAAGCTTACTTCCCCCCTTTTTTTAAATTCACAGCTTCTAGAAGGTTTAGATGAATTCTTAAAAAACACGAGTTTTTAGAAAATGTGATTTATTTCATGAATGGAATCAACAAACTATGCACATTCTACGTAATAACGACTTTCTAAAGTTTGCGCATTTGTCTGGAAATAAGAAAAGCTTAATTCCCACCGTTTTTTAAAATCACAGCTTGTAGAAGGTTTACATGATTTCTTAAATAACTTGAGTTTTTGAAAATGTGATTTATTTCATAAATGGAATCTACAAAGTATGCACATTCTATGTCATAAAAACTTTCTATAGTTTGCAAATGTGCAAACTATGCACATTCTATGTAATAACGACTTTCTATAGTTTTCGCATGTGTCCAGAAATTAGAAAAGTTTACTTCCCCCCTTTTTTTAAATTCACAGCTTCTAGAAGGTTTAGATGAATTCTTAAAAAAAACGAGTTTTTAGAAAATGTGATTTATTTCATAAATGGAATCAACAAAGTATCCACATTCTATGCCATAATGACTTTCTATAGTTTGCGCATGCGCAAACTATGCACATTCTACGTAATAACGACTTTTTATAGTTTGCGCATGCGTCCGGAAATAAAAAAAAGCTTACTTCCCCCCTTTTTTTAAATTCACAGCTTCTAGAAGGTTTAGATGAATTCTTAAAAAACACGAGTTTTTAGAAAATGTTATTTATTTCATAAATGGAATCAACAAAGTATGCACATTCTATGTCATAACGAATTTCTATAGTTTGCGCATGCGCAAACTAAGCACATTCTACATAATAACGACTTTCTATAGTTTGCGCATGCGTCTGGAAATAAGAAAAGCTTCCTTCCTCCAGTTTTTTAAAACCACAGCTTCTAGAAGGTTTACATGATTTCTTAAAAAACACCAGTTTTTAGAAAATATAATTTAATTCATAAATGGAATCAACAAAGTATGCACATTCTATGTCGTAACGACTTTCTATAGTTTGCGCATGCGTCCGGAAATAAGAAAAGCTTAATTCCCCCCGTTTTTTAAAATCACAGCTTCTAGAAGGTTTACATGATTTCTTAAAAAACTTGAGTTTTTAGAAAATGTGATTTATTTCATAAATGGAATCAACAAAGTATGCACATTCTATGTCATAACGAATTTCTATAGTTTGCGCATGCACAAACTATGCACATTCTACATAATAACGACTTTCTATAGTTTGCGCATGCGTCCGGAAATAAGAAAAGCTTACTTCCCCCCTTTTTTTAAATTCACAGCTTCTAGAAGGTTTAGATGAATTGTTAAAAAACATGAGTTTTCAGAAAATTTGATTTATTTGATAAATGGAATCAACAAAGTATGCATATTCTACGTCATAACGACCTTCTATAGTTTGCTTATGCGTAGGGAAATAAGAAAAGCTTAATTCCCCCCGTTTTTTAAAATCAAAGCTTCTAGAAGGTTTACATGATATCTTAAAAAACACGAGTTTTTAGAAAATGTGATTTATTTCATAAATGGAATCAAAAAAGTATGCACATTCTATGTCATAACGACTTTCTATAGTTTGCGCATAAGAAAACTATGCGCATTCTACGTGATGACGACTTTCTATAGTTTGCGCATGCGTCCGAAAATAAGAAAAGCTTACTTCCCCCCTTTTTTTAAATTCACAGCTTCTAGAAGGTTTAGATAAATTCTTAAAAAACACAAGTTTTTAGAAAATGTGATTTATTTCATAAATGGCATCAACAAATTTTGCACATTCTACGTCATAACGACTTTCTATAGTTTGGGCATGCGTCCGGAAATAAGAAAAGCTTAATTCCCCCTGTTTTTTAAAATCACAGCTTCTATAAGGTTTACATGATTTCTTAAAAAACTCGATTTTTTAGAAAATGTGATTTATTTCATAAATGGAATCAACAAAGTATGCACATTCTATTTCATAATGACTTTCTATAGTTTGCGCATGCGTCTAGAAATAAGAAAAGCTTAATTCCCCCCTTTTTTAAAATAACAGCTTCTAGAAGGTTTACATGATTTCTTAAAAAAATTGACTTTTTAGAAAATGTGATTTATTTCATAAATGAAATCAACAAAGTATGCACATTCTATGTCATAACGACTTTCTATAGTTTGCGCATGCGCAAACCTTGCACATTCTACGTAATAACGACTTTCTATAGTCTGTGCATGCGTCCGGAAATAACAAAAGCTTACATCCCCCCTTTTTTTAAATTCACAGCTTCTAGAAGGTTTAGATGAATTCTTAAAAAACACGAGTTTCTAAAAAATTTGATTTATTTCATAAATGGAATCAACAAAGTTTGCACATTCTACGTCATAATGACTTTCTATAGTTTGTGCATGCATCCGGAAATAAGAAAAGCTTAATTCCCCCCGTTTTTTAAAATCACAACTTCTAGAAGGTTTACATGATTTCTTAAAAAACACGAGTTTTTAGAAAATGTGATTTATTTCATGAATGGAATTAACAAAGTATGCACTTTCTATGTCATAACGAATGTCTAAAGTTTGCGCATGGGCAAACTATGCACATTCTACGTGATAACGACTTTCTATAGTATGCGCATGCGTCCGGAAATAAGAAAATCTTACTTCCCCACTTTTTTTAAATTCACAGCTTCCAGAAGGTTTAGATGAATTCTTAAAAAACACAAGCTTTTAGATAATGTGATTTATTTCATCAATGGAATCAACAAAGTATGCACATTCTACGTCATAAAGAATTTCGATAGTTTGTGCATGCGTCCGGAAATAAGAAAAGCTTAATTCCCCCCGTTTTTTAAAATCACAGCTTCTAGAACGTTTACATGATATTTTAAAAAATACGACTTTCTATAGTTTGCGCATGCACAAACTATGCGCATTTTACGTAATAACGACTTTCTATAGTTTGCGCATGCGTCCGGATATAAGAAAATCTTACTTCCGCACTTTTTTTAAATTCACAGCTTACAGAAGGTTTAGATGAATTCTTAAAAAACACGAGTTTTTAGAAAATGTGATTTATTTCATAAATGGAATCAACAAAGTATGCACATTCTATGTCATAATGACTCTCTATAGTTTTCGCATGCGTCTGGAAATAAGAAAAGCTTAGTTTCCCCCTTTTTTAAAATCACAGCTTCTAGAAGGTTTACATGATTTCTTAAAAAACTTGAGTTTTTAGAAAATGTGATTTATTTCATAAATGGAATCAACAAAGTATGCAAATTCTATGTCATAACGACTTTCTATAGTTTGCGCATGCGCAAACCTTGCACATTCTACGTAATAACGACTTTCTATAGTTTGCGCATGCGTCCGGAAATAACAAAAGCTTACATCCCCCCTTTTTTTAAATTCACAGCTTTTAGAAGGTTTAGATGAATTCTTAAAAAACACTAGTTTTTAAAAAATGTGATTTATTTCATAAATGGAATCGACAAAGTTTGCACATTCTACGTCATAACGACTTTCTATAGTTTGCGCATGCATCCGGAAATAAGAAAAGCTTAATTTCCCCCGTTTTTTAAAATCACAGCTTCTAGAAGGTTTACATGATTTCTTAAAAAACACGAGTTTTTCGAAAATGTGATTTATTTCATAAATGGAATCAACAAAGTATGCACATTCTATGTCATAACGACTTTCTAAAGTTTGTGCATGCGTCGGGAAATAAGAAAACCTTACTTCCGCGAGTTTTTTAAAATCACAGCTTCTAGAAGCATTACATGACTTCTTAAAAAACACGAGTTTTTACAAAATGTGATTTATTTCATAAATGGAATCAACAAAGTGTGCACATTCTATGCCATAACGAATTTCTATAGTTTGCGCATGCGCAAACTATGCACATTCTACGTGATAACGACTTTCTATAGTTTGTGCATGCGTTCGGAAATAAGAAAAGCTTACTTCCCCCCTTTTTTTAAATTCAAAGCTTCAAGAAGGTTTAGATGAATTCTTAAAAAACACGAGTTTTTATAAAATTTGATTTATTTCATAAAAGGAATCTTCAAAGTATGCACATTCTATGTCATAATGACTTTCTATAGGTTGCACATGCGTCTGGAAATAAGAAAAGCTTAATTCCCCCCTTTTTTAAAATCACAGCTTCTAGAAGGTTTACATGATTTCTTAAAAAATTTGAGTTTTTAGAAAATGTGATTTATTTCATAAATGGAATCAACAAAGTATGCACATTCTATGTCATAACGACTTTCTAAAGTTTGCGCATGTGCAAACTATGCACATTCTACGTGATAACGACTTTCTATAGTTTGCGCATCCGTCCGGAAATAAGAAAAGCTTACATCCCCCCTTTTTTTAAATTCACAGCTTCTAGAAGGTTTAGATGAATTGTTAAAAAACATGAGTTTTCAGAAAATTTGATTTATTTGATAAAAGGAATCTTCAAAGTATGCACATACTATGTCATAATGACTTTCTATAGTTTGCGCATGCATCCGGAAATAAGAAAAGCTTAATTCCCCCCGTTTTTTAAAATGACAGCTTCTAGAAGGTTTACATGATTTCTTAAAAAACACGAGTTTTTAGAAAATGTGATTTATTTCATAAATGGAATCAACAAAGTATGCACATTCTATGTCATAACGACTTTCTATAGTTTGCGCATCCGCAAACTATGCACATTCTACGTAATAACGATTTTCTATAGTTTGCGCATCCGTCCGGAAATAAGAAAAGCTTATTTCCGCCAGTTTTTTAAAACCACAGCTTCTAGAAGCTTTACATGATTTCTTAAAAAACACGAGTTTTTAGAAAATGTGATTTATTTCATAAATGGAATCAACAAAGTATTCAAATTCTATGTAATAATGACTTTGTAAAGTTTGCGCATGCGTCCGTAAATATGAAACGCTTACTTCCGCCAGATTAATAAAATCACAGCTTCTAGAAGGTTTACATGATTTCTTAAAAAACAAGAGTTTTTAGAAAATGTGATTTATTTTATAAATGGAATCAACAAAGTATTCAAATTCTATGTAATAATGACTTTGTAAAGTTTGCGCATGCGTCCGTAAATATGAAACGCTTACTTCCACCAGATTAATAAAATCACAGCTTCTAGAAGGTTTACATGATTTCTTAAAAAACAAGAGTTTTTAGAAAATGTGATTTATTTCATAAATGGAATCAACAAAGTATGCACATTCTACATCATAACGACTTTCTGTAGTTTGTGCATGCGTCCGGAAATAAGAAAAGCTTACTTCCGCCCTTTTTTTAAATTCACAGCTTCTAGAAGGTATAGATGAATTCTTAAAAAACACAAGTTTTTAGAAAATGTGATTTATTTCATAAATGGAATCAACAAACTATGCACATTCTACGTAACAACGACTTTCTATAGTTTGCGCATGCATCCGGAAATAAGAAAAACTTACTTCCGCTAGTTTTTTAAAACCACAGCTTCTAGAAGGTTTACATGATTTCTTAAAAAACACGAGTTTTTATAAAATTGGATTTATTTCATAAATGGAATCAACAAAGTATGCACATTCTATGTAATAATGACTTTCTAAAGTTTGCGCATGCGTCCGGAAATATGAAAAGCTTACTTCCGCCAGTTTTTTAAAATCACAGCTTCTAGAGGGTTTACATGATTTCTTAAAAAACATGAGTTTTTAGAAAATGTGATTTATTTCATAAATGGAATCAACAAATTATGCACATTATTCGTCATAACGACTTTCTATGGTCTGCGCATGCATCCGAAAATAAGAAAAGCTTAATTCCCCCCATTTTTTAAAATCACAGCTTCTAGAAAGTTTACATGATTTCTTAAAAAACACGAGTTTTTAGGAAATGTGATTTATTTCATAAATGGAATCAACAAAGTATGCACATTCTATGTCATAACGACTTTCTATAGTTTGCGCATGCGTAAAATATGCACATTCTACGTAATAACAACTTTCTATAGTTTGCGCATGCGTCCGGAAATAAGAAAAGCTTACTTCCCCCCTTTTTTTAAATTCACAGCTTCTAGAAGGTTTAGATGAATTCTTAAAAAATGCGAGTTTTTAGAAAATGTTATTTATTTCATAAATGGAATCAACAAAGTATGTGCATTCTACGTAATAACGACTTTCTATAGTTTGCGCATGCGACCGGAAATAAGAAAAGCTTACTTCCCCCCTTTTTTAAAATTCACAGCTTCTAGAAGGTTTAGATGAATTCTTAAAAAACACGAGTTTTTAGAAAATGTGATTTATTTCATAAATGGAATCAGCAAGGTATGCACATTCTACGTAGTAACGACTTTCTATAGTTTGCGCATGCGTCCGGAAATAAGAAAAGCTTACTTCCGCCAGTTTTTTAAAACCACAGCTTCTAGAAGGTTTACATGATTTCTTAAAAAACATGAATTTTTAGAAAATGTGATTTATTTCATAAATGGAATCAACAAAGCATGCACATTCTACGTAGTAACGACTTTCTATAGTTTGCGCATGCGTCCGGAAATAAGAAAAGCTTACTTCCGCCAGTTTTTTAAAACCACAGCTTCTATAAAGTTTACATGATTTCTTAAAAAACACGAGTTTTTAGAAAATGTGATTTATTTCATAAATAGAATCAACAAAGTATGCACATTCTATGTAATAACGACTTTCTAAAGTTTGCACATGCGTCTGGAAATATGAAAAGCTTACTTCCGCTAGTTTTCTAAAATCACAGCTTCTAGAAGGTTTACATGATTTCTTAAAAAACATGAGTTTTTAGAAAATGTGATTTATTTCATAAATAGAATCAACAAAGTATGCACATTCTACATCATAACGACTTTCTATAGTTTGACCATGCGTCCGGAAATAAGAAAAGCTTAATTCCCCCTGTTTTTTAAAATCACAGCTTCTAGAAGGTTTACATGATTTCTTAAAAAACACGAGTTTTTAGAAAATGTGATTTATTTCATAAATGGAATCAACAAAGTATGCACATTCTTCATCATAACGACTTTCTATAGTCTGCGCATGCGTCCGGAAATAAGAAAAGCTTAATTCCCCCCGTTTTTTAAAATCACAGCTTCTAGACGGTTTACATGATTTCTTAAAAAAAACGAGTTTTTAGAAAATGTGATTTATTTCATAAATGGAATCAACAAACTATGCACATTCTATGTGATAATGACTTTCTATAGTTTGCAGATGCGTCCGGAAATAAGAAAAGCTTACTTCTGCCAGTTTTTTAAAATCACAGCTTCTAGAAGGTTTACATGATTTCTTAAAAAACATGAGTTTTAAGAAAATGTGATTTATTTCATAAATGGAATCAACAAAGTATGCACATTCTATGTGATAACGAATTTCTAATGTTTGTGCATGCTCAAACTATGCACATTCTGCGTCATAAAAACTTTCTATAGTTTGCGCATGCTTCCGGAAATAAGAAAAGCTTACTTCCCCCCTTGTTTCAAATTCACAGATTCTAGAAGGTTTAGATGAATTCTTAAAAAACATGAGTTTTTAGAAAATGTGATTTATTTCATAAATGGAATCAACAAACTATGCACATTCTACGTAATAACGAGTTTCTATAGTTTGCGCATGCGTCCGGAAATAAGAAAAGCTTACTTTCGCCAGTTTTTTAAAACCACAGCTTCTAGAAGGTTTACATGATTTCTTAAAAAACATGAGTTTTTATAAAATGTGATTTATTTCATAAATGGAATCAACAAAGTATGCACATTCTATGTAATAACGACTTTCTAAAGTTTGCGCATGCGTCCGGAAATATGAAAAGCTTACTTCCACCAGTTTTTTAAAATCACAGCTTCTAGAAGGTTTACATGATTTCTTAAAAAACATGAGTTTTTAGAAAATGTGATTTATTTCATAAATGGAATCAAAAAAGTATGCACATTCTTCGTCATAACGACTTTCTATAGTCTGTGCATGCGTCCGGAAATAAGAAAAGCTTACTTCTGCCAGTTTTTTAAAATCACAGCTTCTAGAAGGTTTACATGATTTCTTAAAAAACACGAGTTTTTAGAAAATGTGATTTATTTCATAAATGGAATCAACAAAGTATTCACTTCTATGTCATAACGACTTTCCAAAGTTTGCGCATGCGCAAACTATACACATTCTACGTGATAATGACTTTCTATAGTTTGCGTATGCGTCCGGAAATAAGAAAAGCTTACATCCCCCTTTCTTTTAAATTCACAGCTTCTAGAATGTTTAGATGAATTCTTAAAAAACACGAGTTTTCAGAAAATGCGATTATTTCATAAATGGAATCAACAAATTATGCACATTCTACGTAATAACGACTTTCTATAGTTTGTGCATGCGTCCGGAAATAAGAAAAGATTACTTCCCCCCTTTTTTTAAATTCACAGCTTCTAGAAGGTTTAGATGAATTCTCAAAAAACACGATGTTTTAGAAAATGTGATTTATTTTATTAATGGAATCAACAAAGTATGCACATTCTATGTAATAATGACTTTCTAAAGTTTGCGTATGCGTCCGGAAATAAGAAAAGCTTACTTCCGCCAGTTTTTTAAAACCACAGCTTCGAGAAGGTTTACATGATTTCTTAAAAAACACAAGTTTTTCGTAAATGTGATTTATTTCATAAATGGAATCAGCAAAGTATGCACATTCTATGTAATAACGACTTTCTAAATTTTGCGCATGCGTCCGGAAATATGAAAAGCTTACTTCCGCAGTTTTTTAAAATCACAGCTTCTAGAAGGTTTACATGGTTTCTTCAAAAACACGAGTTTTTAGAAAATGTGATTTATTTAATAAATGGAATCAAAAAAGTATGCACATTCTTCGTCATATTGACTTTCCATATTTTGCGCATGCGTCCGGAAATAAGAAAAGATTAAAAAACATGATATTTTACATGATTCGTCATATTTTACATGATTTCTTAAAAAACACGATTTTTTAGGAAATGTGATTTATTTCATAAATGGAATCAACAAAGTATGCACATTCTACATAGTAACGACTTTCTATAGTTTGCGCATGCGTCCGGAGATAAGAAAAGCTTACTTCCGCTAGTTTTTTAAAACCACAGCTTCTAGAAGGTTTACAATTTTTTTTAAAAAACACGAGTTTTTAGAAAATGGGATTTATTTCATAAATAGAATCAACAAAGTATGCACATTCTGTGTAATAACGACTTTCTAAAGTTTGCGCATGCGTCCAGAAATATGAAAAGCTTACTTCCGCTAGTTTTCTAAAATCACATCTTCTGGAAGGTTTACATGATTTCTTAAAAAACACGAGTTTTTAGAAAATGTGATTTATTTCATAAATGGAATCAACAAAGTATGCACATTCTACATAATAACAACTTTCTATAGTTTGCGCATCCGTCCCGAAATAAGAAAAGCTTACTTCCCCCCTTTTTTTAAATTCACAGCTTCTAGAAGGTTTAGATGAATTCTTAAGAAACACGACTTTTTAGAAAATGTGATTTATTTCATAAATGGAATGAATAAACTATGCACATTCTACGTGATAACGACTTTCTATAGTATGCACATGCATCCGGAAATAAGAAAAGTTTACTTCCGCCCTTCTTTTAAATTCACAGATTCTAGAAGGTTTAGATGAATTCTTAAAAAACACGAGTTTTTAGAAAATGTGATTTATTTCATAAATGGAACCAACAAAATTTGCACATTATACATCATAACGACTTTCTATAGTTTGCGCATGTGTCCGGAAATAAGAAAAGCATAATTCCCCCTGTTTTTTAAAATCACAGCTTCTAGAAGGTTTACATGATTTCTTAAAAAACATGAGTTTTTAGAAAATGTGATTTATTTCATAAATGGAATCAACAAAGTATGCACATTCTACATATTAACCACTTTCTATAGTTTGTGCATGCGTCCCGAAATAAGAAAAGCTTACTTCCCCCCTTTTTCTAAATTCAGAGCTTCGAGAAGGTTTAGATGAATTCTTAAAAAACATGAGTTTTTTGAAAATTTGATTTATTTCATAAATGGAATCAACAAACTATGCACATTCTACGTAATAAGGACTTTCTATAGTTTGCGCATGCGTCCAGAAATAAGAAAAGCTTCCTTCCGCCAATTTTTTAAAACCATAGCTTCTAGAAGGTTTACATGATTTCTTAAAAAACACGAGTTTTTAGAAAATGTGATTTATTTCATAAATGGAATCAACAAAGTATGCACATTCTATGTAATAACAACTTTCTAAATTTTCCGCATGCGTCTGGAAATATGAAAAGGTTACTTCCGCCAGTTTTTTAAAACCACAGCTTCTAGAAGGTTTACATGATTTCTTAAAAAACACGAGTTTTTAGGAAATGTGATTTATTTCATAAATGGAATCAACAAAGTATGCACATTCTATGTCATAACGACTTTCTATAGTTTCCGCACGCGCAAACTATGCACATTCTACGTAATAAAAAATTTCTATAGTTTGCGCATGCGTCTGGAAATAAGAAAAGCTTACTTCCCTCCTTTTTTCAAATTCACAGCTTCTAGCAGGTTTAGATTATTTCTTAAAAAACACGAGTTTTTAGAAAATGTGATTTATTTCATAAATGGAATCAACAAAGTATGCACATTCTACGTAATAACGAGTTTCTATAGTTTGCGCATGCATCGGGAAATAAGAAAAGCTTACTTCCGCCAGTTTTTTAAAACCACAGCTTCTAGAAGGTTTACATGATTTCTTAAAAAACATGAGTTTTTATAAAATGTGATTTATTTCATAAATGGAATCAACAAAGTATGCACATTCTATGTAATAACGACTTTCTAAAGTTTGCGCATGCGTCCTGAAATATGAAAAGCTTACTTCCGCCAGTTTTTTAAAATCACAGCTTCTAGAAGGTTTACACGATTTCTTAAAAAACACGAGTTTTAAGAAAATGTGATTTATTTCATAAATGGAATCAACAAAGTATGCACATTCTTTGTCATAACGACTTTCTATAGTCTGCGCATGCGTCCGGAAATAAGAAAAGCTTAATTCCCGCCATTTTTTAAAATCACAGCTTATAGAAAGTTTACATGATTTCTTAAAAAACACGAGTTTTTAGGAAATGTGATTTATTTCATAAATGGAATCAACAAAGTATGCACATTCTATGTCATAACGAATTTCTATAGTTTGCACATGCGCAAACTATGCACATTCTATGTAATAACAACTTTCTATAGTTTGCGCATGCGTCCAGAAATAAGAAAAGCTTACTTCCCCCCTTTTTTTAAATTCACAGCTTCTAGAAGGTTTAGATGAATTCTTAAAAAACACGAGTTTTTAGAAAATGTGATTTATTTCATAAATGGAATCAACAAAGTATGCACATTCTACGTAATAACGACTTTGTATAGTTTGCGCATGCGACCGGAAATAAGAAAAGCTTACTTCCCCCCTTTTTTTAAATTCACAGCTTCTAGATGGTTTAGATGAATTCTTAAAAAACACGAGTTTTTAGAAAATGTGATTTATTTCATAAATGGAATCAACAAAGTATGCACATTCTATGTAGTAACGACTTTCTATAGTTTGTGCATGCGTCCGGAAATAAGAAGAGCTTACTTCCGCCAGTTTTTTAAAACCACAGCTTCTAGAAGGTTTAGATGAATTCTTAAAAAACACGAGTTTTTAGAAAATGTGATTTATTTCATAAATGGAATCAACAAAGTATGCACATTCTATGTAATAATGACTTTCTAAAGTTTGCGCATGTGTCCGGAAATATGAAAAGTTTACTTCCGCCAGTTTTTTAAAATCATAGCTTCTAGAAGGTTTACATGATTTCTTAAAAAACATGAGTTTTTAGAAAATGTGATTTATTTCCTAAATGGAATCAACAAAGTATGCACATTCTATGTCGTAACGACTTTCTATAGTTTCCGCATGCGCAAACTATGCACATTCTACGTAATAAAAACTTTCTATAGTTTGCGCGTGCGTCCGGAAATAAGAAAAGCTTACTTCCCCCCTTTTTTCAAATTCACAGCTTCTAGAAGGTTTAGATGAATTCTTAAAAAACACGAGTTTTTAGAAAATGTGATTTATTTGATAAATGGAATCAACAAAGTATGCACATTCTACATAATAACGAGTTTCTATATTTTGCGCATGCGTCCGGAAATAAGAAAAGCTTACTTCCGCCAGTTTTTTAAAACCACAGCTTCTAGAAGGTTTACATGATTTCTTAAAAAACATGAGTTTTTATAAAATGTGATTTATTTCATAAATGGAATCAACAAAGTATGCACATTCTATGTAATAACGACTTTTTAAAGTTTGCGCATGCGTCCGGAAATATGAAAAGCTTACTTCCGCCAGTTTTTTAAAATCACAGCTTCTAGAAGGTTTACATGATTTCTTAAAAAACACGAGTTTTTAGAAAATTTGATTTATTTCATAAATGCAATCAACAAAGTATGCACATTCTTCGTCATAACGACTTTCTATAGTCTGCGAATGCGTCCGGAAATAGGAAAAGCTTAATTCCCGCCATTTTTTAAAATCACAGCTTATAGAAAGTTTACATGATTTCTTAAAAAACATGAGTTTTTAGGAAATGTGATTTATTTCATAAATGGAATCAACAAAGTATGCACATTCTATGTCATAACGAATTTATATAGTTTGCGCATGCGCAAACTATGCACATTCTATGTAATAACAACTTTCTATAGTTTGCGCATGCGTCTAGAAATAAGAAAAGCTTACTTCCCCCCTTTTTTTAAATTCACAGCTTCTAGAAGGTTTAGATGAATTCTTAAAAAACATGAGTTTTTAGAAAATGTGATTTATTTCATAAATGGAATCAACAAAGTATGCACATTCTACGTAATAATGACTTTCTATAGTTTGCGCATGCGACCGGAAATAAGAAAAGCTTACTTCCCCCCTTTTTTTAAATTCACAGCTTCTAGATGGTTTAGATGAATTCTTAAAAAACACGAGTTTTTAGAAAATGTGATTTATTTCATGAATGGAATCAACAAAGTATGCACATTCTATGTCATAATGACTTTCTATAGTTTGTGAAAGTGCAAACTATGATTTTCTACGTGATAACGAATTTCTGTAGTTTGCGCATGCGTCCGGAAATAAGAAAAGCTTACTTCCCCCCTTTTTTTAAATTCACAGCTTCTAGAAGGTTTAGTTGAATTCTTAAAAAACATGAGTTTTTAGAAAATGTGATTTATTTCATAAATGGAATCAACAAAGTATGCCCATTCTATGTAATAACAACTTTCTAAAGTTTGTGCATGCGTCGGGAAATAAGAAAGCTTACTTCCACGAGTTTTTTAAAATCACAGCTTCTAGAAGCATTGCATGATTTCTTAAAAAACAAGAGTTTTTAGAAAATGTGATTTATTTCATAAATGGAATCAACAAAGTGTGCACATTCTATGTCATAACGAATTTCTATAGTTTGCGCATGCGCAAACTATGCACATTCTACTCGATAACGACTTTCTATAGTTTGCGCATGCGTCCGGAAATAAAAAAAGCTTACTTCCCCCTTTTTTTTAAATTCACAGCTTCTAGAAGGTTTAGATGAATTCTTAAAAAACACGAGTTTTTAGAAAATGTGATTTATTTCATAAATGGAATGAATAAACTATGCACATTCTACGTCATAACGACTTTCTATAGTTTGCGCATTCGTCCGGAAATAAGAAAAGCTTAATTCCCCCCGTTTTTTATAATCACGGATTCTAGAAGGTTTACATGATTTCTTAAAAAACACGAGTTTTTAGAAAATGTGATTTATTTCATAAATGGAATCACCAAAGTATGCACATTATATGTCATAATGACTTTCTATAGTTTGCGCATGCGCAAACTATGCACATTCTACGTGATGACGACTTTCTATAGTTTGTGCATGCGTCCGGAAATAAGAAAAGCTTACTTCCCCCATTTTTTTAAATTCACAGCTTCTAGAAGGTTTAGATGAATTCTTAAAAAGCACGACTTTTTTGAAAATGTGATTTATTTCATAAATGGAATCAACAAACTATGCACATTCTACGTCATAACGACTCTCTATAGTTTGTCCATGCGTCCGAAAATAAGAAAAGCTTAATTCCCCCCCGTTTTTTAAAATCACAGCTTCTAGAAGGTATACATAATTTCTTAAAAAACACGAGTTTTTAGAAAATGTGATTTATTTAATAAATGGAATCAACAAAGTATGCACATTCTATGTCATAACGACATTCTATAGTTTGCACATGTGCAAACTATCCACATTCTAAGTGATAACGACTTTCTATAGTTTGCGCATGCATCCGGAAATAAGAAAAGCTTACTTTCCCCCTTTTTTTAAATTCACAGCTTCTAGAATGTTTAGATGAATTCTTAAAAAACACGAGTTTTTTTAAAATGTGATTTATTTCATAAATGGAATCAACAAACTATGCACATTCTACGTAATAACGACTTTCTATAGTTTGCGCATGCGTCCGGAAATAAGAAAAGCTTAAATCCCCCCGTTTTTCAAAATCACAGCTTCTAGAACGTTTACATGATTTCTTAAAAAACACGAGTTTTTAGAAAATGTGATTTATTTGATCAATGGAATCAACAAAGTATGCACATTCTACGTCATAACGACTTTCTATAGTTTGTGCATGCGTCTGGAAATCAGAAAAGCTTAATTCCCCCCGTTTTTTAAAATCACAGCTTCTAGAAGGTTTAGATGAATTCCTAAAAAACACGAGTTTTTAGAAAATGTGATTTATTTCATAAATGGAATCAACAAAGTATGCACATTCTATGTCATAACGACTTTCTATAGTTTGTGTATGCGCAAACTATGCACATTCTACGTAATAACGACTTTCTATAGTTTGCGCATGCGTCCGGAAATAAGAAAAGCTTATTTCCCCCCTTTTTCTAAATTCACAGCGTCTAGAAGGTTTAGATAAATTCTTAAAAAACACAAATTTTTAGAAAATGTGATCTATTTCATAAATGGAATCAACAAAGTTTGCACATTATACGTCATAACGACTTTCTATAGTTTGCGCATGCGTCCGGAAATAAGAAAAGCTTAACTCCCCACGTTTTTTTAAATCACAGCTTCTAGAAGGTTTACATGATTTCTTAAAAAACATGAGTTTTTAGAAAATGTGATTTATTTCATAAATGGAATCAACAAACTATGCACATTCTACGTGATAACGAATTTCTAAAGTTTGTGCATGCGTAAACTATGCACATTCTACGTGATAACGACTTTCTATAGTTTGCGCATGCGTCCGGAAATAAGAAAACCTTATATCCCCCTTTTTTTTAAATTCACAGCTTCTATAAGATTTAGATGAATTCTTAAAAAACACGAGTTTTTAGAAAATGTGATTTATTTCATAGATGGAATCAACAAATTATGCACATTCTACGTAATAACGACTTTCTATAGTTTGTGCATGCGCCCGGAAATAAGAAAAGCTTACTTCCCCCCTTTTTTTAAATTCACGGCTTCTAGAAAGTTTAGATGAATTCTTGAAAAACATGAGTTTTTTGAAAATGTGATTTATTTCATAAATGGAATCAACAAAGTATGCACATTCTATGTAATAACGACTTTCTAAAGTTTGCGCATGCGTCCGGAAATACGAAAAGGTTACTTCCGCCAGTTTTTTAAAACCACAGCTTCTAGAAGGTTTACATGATTTCTTAAAAAACACGAGTTTTTAGGAAATGTGATTTATTTCATAAATGGAATCAACAAAGTATGCACATTATATGTCATAATGACTTTCTATAGTTTGCGCATGCGCAAACTATGCACATTCTACGTAATAAAAACTTTCTATAGTTTGCGCATGCGTCTCGAAATAAGAAAAGCTTACTTCCCCCCTTTTTTCAAATTCACAGCTTCTAGAAGGTTTAGATGAATTCTTAAAAAACACGAGTTTTTAGAAAATGTGATTTATTTCATAAATGGAATCAACAAAGTATGCACATTCTACATCATAAAAACTTTCTATAGTTTTCGCATGCGTCCGGAAATAAGAAAAGCTTAATTCCCCCCGTTTTTTAAAATCACAGCTTCTAGAAGGTTTACATGATTTCTTAAAAAACACGAGTTTTTAGAAAATGTGATTTATTTCATAAATGGAATCAACAAAGTATGCACATTCTATGTCATAACGACATTCTATAGTTTGCGCATGCGCAAACTATGCACATTCTATGTGATAACAACTTTCTATAGTTTGCGCATGCGTCCGGAAATAAGAAAAGCTTACTTCCGCCCTTCTTTTAAATTCACAGCTTCTAGAAGGTTTAGATGAATTCTTAAAAAACACAAGTTTTTAGAAAATGTGATTTATTTCATAAATGGAATCAACAAATTTTGCACATTCTACGTCACAACGACTTTCTATAGTTTGCGCATGCGTCCGGAAATAAGAAAAGCTTAATTCCCCCCGTTTTTTAAAATCACAGCTTCTAGACGGTTTACATGATTTCTTAAAAAAAACGAGTTTTAGAAAATGTGATTTATTTCATAAATGGAATCAACAAACTATGCACATTCTATTTGATAACAACTTTCTATAGTTTGCGCATGCGTCTGGAAATAAGAAAAGCTTACTTCCGCCAGTTTTTTAAAATCACAGCTTCTAGAAGGTTTACATGATTTCTTAAAAAACACGAGTTTTTAGAAAATGTTATTTATTTCAAAAATGGAATCAACAAAGTATGCACATTCTATGTCATAACGACTTTCTAAAGTTTGCGCATGCGCAAACTATGCACATTCTACGTGATAACTACTTTGTATAGTTTGCGCATGCGTCCGGAAATAAGAAAAGCTTACTTCTGCTAGTTTTTTAAAATCACATCTTCTAAAAGGTTTGCATGATTTCTTAAAAAACACGAATTTTTAGAAAATGTGATTTATTTCATAAATGGAATCAACAAAGTATGCACATTCTATGTCATAACGACTTTCTATAGTTTGCGTATGCGCAAACTATGCACATTCTACGTGATAGCGACTTTCTATAGTTTGCGCATGCGTCCGGAAATAAGAAAAGCTTAATTCTCCCAGTTTTTTAAAACCACAGCTTCGAGAAGGTTTACATGATTTCTTAAAAAACACGAGTTTTTCGTAAATGTGATTTATTTCATAAATGGAATCAACAAAGTATGCACATTCTATGTAGTAACGACTTTCTAAATTTTGAGCATGCGTCCGGAAATATGACAAGCTTACTTCCGCCAGTTTTTTAAAATCACAGCTTCTAGAAGGTTTACATGGTTTCTTAAAAAACACGAGTTTTTAGAAAATGTGATTTATTTCAAAGATGGAATCAACAAAGTATGCACATTCTTCGTCATAACGACTTTCTATATTTTGCGCATGCGTTCGGAAATAAGAAAAGATTAATTTCCCCCCATTTTTTAAAATCACAGCTTTTAGAAGGTTTACATGATTTCTTAAAAAACACGAGTTTTTAGGAAATGTGATTTATTTCATAAATGGAATCAACAAAGTATGCACATTCTACATAGTAACGACTTTCTATAGTTTGCGCATGCGTCCGGAGATAAGAAAAGCTTACTTCCGCTAGTTTTTTAAAACCACAGCTTCTAGAAGGTTAAATGATTTCTTAAAAAACACAAGTTTTTAGAAAATGGGATTTATTTCATAAATAGAATCAACAAAGTATGCACAATCTCTGTAATAACGACTTTCTAAAGTTTGCGCATGCGTCCGGAAATATGAAAAGCTTACTTCCGCTAGTTTTCTAAAATCGCAGCTTCTGGAAGGTTTACATGATTTCTTAAAAAACACGAGTTTTTAGAAAATGTTATTTATTTCATAAATGGAATCAACAAAGTATGCACATTCTACGTAATAACAACTTTCTATAGTTTGCGCATGCGTCCCGAAATAAGAAAAGCTTACTTCCCCCCTTTTTTTAAATTCACAGCTTCTAGAAGGTCTAGATGAATTCTTAAAAAACACGACTTTTTAGAAAATGTGATTTATTTCATAAATGAAATGAATAAACTATGCACATTCTACGTCATAGGGACTTTCTATAGTTTGCGCATGTGTCCGGAAATAAGAAAAGCTTAATTCCCCCCCGTTTTTTAAAATCACAGCTTCTAGAAGGTTTACATAATTTCTTAAAAAACATGAGTTTTTAGAAAATGTGATTTATTTAATAAATGGAATCAACAAAGTATTCACATTCTATGTGATAACAACTTTCTATAGTTTTCCCATGCGCAAACTATGCATACTCTACGTGATAACAACTTTCTATGGTATGCACATGCGTCCGGAAATAAGAAAAGCTTACTTACCCCCTTTTTTTAAATTCACAGCTTCTAGAAGGTCTAGATGAATTCTAAAAAAACATGAGTTTTTTGAAAATGTGATTTATTTCATAAATAGAATCAACAAACTATGCACATTCTACGTAATAACGACTTTCTATAGTTTGCGCATGCGTCCGGAAATAAGAAAAGCTTCCTTCCGCCAGTTTTTTAAAACCACAGCTTATAGAAGGTTTACATGATTTCTTAAAAAACACGAGTTTTTAGAAAATGTGATTTATTTCATAAATGGAATCAACAAAGTATGCACATTCTATGTAATAACGAATTTCTAAAGTTTGCGCATGCGTCCGGAAATATGAAAAGCTTACTTCCGCCAGTTTTTTAAAACCACAGCTTCTAGAAGGTTTAGATGAATTCTTAAAAAACACGAGTTTTTAGAAAATGTGATTTATTTCATAAATGGAATCAACAAAGTATGCACATTCCACGTCATAAAAACTTTCTATAGTTTGCGGATGCGTCCGAAAATAAGAAAAGCTTAATTCCCCCCGTTTTTTAAAATCACAGCTTCTAGAAGGTTTACATGATTTCTTAAAAAACACGAGTTTTTAGAAAATGTGATTTATTTCATAAATGGAATCAAAAAAGTATTCACATTCTATGTCATAACGACATTCTATAGTTTGCGCATGTGCAAACTATGCACATTCTACGTAATAAAAACTTTCTATAGTTTCCGCATGCGTCCGGAAATAAGAAAAGCTTACTTCCGCCCTTCTTTTAAATTCACAGATTCTAGAAGGTTTAGATGAATTCTTAAAAAACATGAGTTTTTAGAAAATGTGATTTATTTCATAAATGGAATCAACAAACTATGCACATTCTACTTAATAACGAGTTTCTATAGTTTGCGCATGCGTCCGGAAATAAGAAAAGCTTACTTCCGCCAGTTTTTTAAAACCACAGCTTCTAGAAGGTTTACATGATTTCTTAAAAAACATGAGTTTTTATAAAATGTGATTTATTTCATAAATGGAATCAACAAAGTATGCACATTCTATGAAATAACGACTTTCTAAAGTTTGCGCATGCGTCTGGAAATATGAAATGCTTACTTCCACCAGTTTTTTAAAATCACAGCTTCTAGAAGGTTTACATGATTTCCTAAAAAACATGAGTTTTTAGAAAATGTGATTTATTTCATAAATGGAATCAACAAAGTATGCACATTCTTTGTCATAACGACTTTCTATTGTCTGCGCATGCGTCCGGAAATAAGAAAAGCTTAATTGCACCCATTTTTTAAAATCACAGCTTCCAGAAAGTTTACATGATTTTTTAAAATACACGAGTTTTTAGGAAATGTGATTTATTTCATAAATGGAATCAACAAAGTATGCACATTCTATGTCATAACGAATTTCTAAAGTTTGCGCATGCTCACACTATGCGCATTCTGCGTAATAACAACTTTCTATAGTTTGCGCATGCGTCTGGAAATAATAAAAGCTTACTTCCCCCCTTTTTTTAAATTCACAGCTTCTAGAAGGTTTAGATGAATTCTTAAAAAAAACGAGTTTTTAGAAAATGTGATTTATTTCATAAATGGAATCAACAAGGTAAGCACATTCTACGTAGTAACGAATTTCTATAGTTTGCGCATGCGTCCGGAAATAAGAAAAGCTTACTTCCGCCAGTTTTTTAAAACCACAGCTTCTAGAAGGTTTACATGATTTCTTAAAAAACACAAGTTTTTAGAAAATGTGATTTATTTCATAAATGGAATCAACAAAGTATGCACATTCTACATAGTAACGACTTTCTATAGTTTGCGCATGCGTCCGGAAATAAGAAAAGCTTACTTCCGCAAGTTTTTTGAAACCACAGCTTCTAGAAGCTTTACATGATTTCTTAAAAAACACGAGTTTTTGGAAAATGTGATTTATTTCATAAATGGAATCAACAAAGTATGCACATTTTATGTCATAACGACTTTCTATAGTTTGCGCATGTGCAAACTATGCATATTCTACGTGATAACGACTTTCTCTAGTTTGCGCATGCGTTTGGAAATAAAAAAAGCTTACTTCCCCCCTTTTTTTAAATTCACAGCTTCTAGAAGGTTTAGATGAATTCTTAAAAAACACGAGTTTTTAGAAAATGTGATTTATTTCATTAATGGAATCAACAAAGTATGCCCATTCTATGTAATAAAAACTTTCTAACGTTTGCGCATGCGTCCGGCAATATGAAAAGCTTACTTTCGCCAGTTTTTTAAAATCACAGCTTCTAGAAGGTTTACATCATTTCTTAAAAAACATGAGTTTTTAGAAAATGTGATTTATTTCATAAATAGAATCAACAAAGTATGCACATTCTATGTCATAATGACTTTCTAAAGTTTGCGAATGCGCAGACTATGCACATTCTACGTGATAACGACTTTCTATAGTTTCTGCATGCGTCCCGAAATACAAAAAGCTTACTTCCCCCCTTTTTTTAAATTCACAGCTTCTAGAAGTTTTAGATGAATTATTAAAAAACACGAGTTTTTAGAAAATGTGATTTATTTCAAGAATGGAATCAACAAAGTATGCACATTCTACGTCATAACGAATTTCTATAGTTTGCGCATGCGTCTGGAAATAAGAAAAGCTTACTTCCCCCTTTTTTTAAATTCACAGCTTTCTAGAAGGTTTACATGATTTCTTAAAAAACACGAGTTTTTAGAAAATGTGATTTATTTCATAAATGGAATCAACAAAGTATGCACATTCTACATCATAACAACTTTCTATAGTTTGAGCATGCGTCCGGAAATAAGAAAAGCTTAAATTCCCCCGTTTTTTAAAATCACAGCTTCTAGAAGGTTTACATGATTTCTTAAAAAACACGAGTTTTTAGGAAATGTGATTTATTTCATAAATGGAATCAACAAAGTATGCACATTCTATGTCATAACGACTTTCTATAGTTTGCGCATGTGCAAACTATGCATATTCTACGTGATAACGACTTTCTCTAGTTTGCGCATGCGTTCGGAAATAAAAAAAGCTTACTTCCCCCCTTTTTTTAAATTCACAGCTTCTAGAAGGTTTAGATGAATTCTTAAAAAACACTAGTTTGTAGAAAATGTGATTTATTTCATAAATGGAATCAACAAAGTATGCCCATTCTATGTAATAACGACTTTCTAAAGTTTGCGCATGCGTCCGGAAATATGAAAAGCTTACTTCCGCCAGTTTTTTAAAATCAGAGCTTCTAGAAGGTTTACATGATTTCTTAAAAAACATGAGTTTTTCGAAAATGTGGTTTATTTCATAAATGGAATAAAAAAAGTATGCACATTCTTCATCACAACGAATTTCTATAGTTTGCGCATGCGTCCGGAAATAAGAAAAGCTTAATTCCCCCCATTTTTTAAAATCACATCTTCTAGAAAGTTTACATGATTTCTTAAAAAACACGAGTTTTTAGGAAATGTGATTTATTTCATAAATGGAACAAACAAATTATGCACATTCTATGTCATAACGACTTTCTGTAGTTTGCGCATGCGCAAACTATGCACATTCTACGTAATAACAACTTTCTATAGTTTGCGCATGCGTCCGGAAATAAGAAAAGCTTACTTCCCCCCTTTTTTAAATTCAGAGCTTCTAGAAGGTATAGATGAATTCTTAAAAAACACGAGTTTTTAGAAAATGTGATTTATTTCATAAATGGAATCAACAAAGTATGCACATTCTACGTCATAACGACTTTTTATAGTTTGCGCATGCATCCGGAAATAAGAAAAGCTTAATTCTCCCCCGTTTTTTAAAATAACAGCTTCTAGAAGGTTTACATAATTTCTTAAAAAACACGAGTTTTTAGAAAATGTGATTTATTTCATAAATAGAACCAACAAAGTATGCACATTCTATGTCATAACAACTTTCTATAGTTCGCACATGCGTCCAGAAATAAGAAAAGCTTACTTCCGCCAGTTTTTTAAAATCACAGCTTCTAGAAGGTTTACATGATTACTTAAAAAACACGAGTTTTTAGAAAATGTGATTTCTTTCATAAATGGAATCAACAAAGTATGCACATTCTATGTCATAGTGACTTTCTATAGTTTGCGCATGCGCAAACTATGCACATTCTACGTAATAACAACTTTCTATAGTTTGCGCATGGATCCGGAAATAAGAAAAGCTAACTTTCCCCCTTTTTTTAAATTCACTGCTTCTAGAAGGTTTAGATGAATTCTTAAAAAACACGAGTTTTTAGAAAATGTGATTTATTTCATAAATGGAATCAACAAATTATGCACATTCTACGTCATAACGAATTTCTATAGTTTGCGCATGTGTCTGGAAATAAGAAAAGCTTACTTCCCCCTTTTTTTAAATTCACAGCTTTCTAGAAGGTTTACATGATTTCTTAAAAAACACGAGTTTTTAGGAAATGTGATTTATTTCATAAATGGAACCAACAAAGTATGCACATTCTATCTCATAATGACTTCCTATAGTTTTTGCATGCGCAAACTATGCACATTCTACGTAATAACAACTTTCTATAGTTTGCGCATGCGTCCGGAAATAAGAAAAGCTTACTTCCCCCCTTTTTTAAATTCACAGCTTCTAGAAGGTTTAGATGAATTCTTAAAAAACACGAGTTTTGAGAAAATGTGATTTATTTCATAAATGGAATCAACAAAGTATGCACATTCTACGTCATAACAACTTTTTATAGTTTGCGCATGCGTCCGGAAATAAGAAAAGCTTACTTCAGCCAGTTTTTTAAAACCACAGCTTCTAGAAGGTTAACATGATTTCTTAAAAAACATGAGTTTTTATAAAATGTGATTTATTTCATAAATGGAATCAAAAAACTATGCACATTCTATGTAATAACGACTTTCTAACGTTTGCGCATGTGTCCGGAAATATGAAAAGCTTACTTCCGCCAGTTTTTTAAAATCACAGCTTCTAGAAGGTTTACATGATTTCTTAAAAAACACGAGTTTTTAGAAAATGTGATTTATTTCATAAATGGAATCAACAAAGTATGCACATTCTTCGTCATAACGACTTTCTATAGTCTGCGCATGCGTCTGGAAATAAGAAAAGCTTAAGTCCCCCCATTTTTTAAAACCACAGCTTCTAGAAGGTTTACATGATTTCTTAAAAAACACGAGTTTTTAGGAAATGTGATTTATTTCATAAATGGAATCAACAAAGTATGCACATTCTATGTCATAAATACTTTCTATAGTTTGCGCATGCACAAACTATGCACATTCTATGTAATAACAACTTTCTATAGTTTGCGCATTTGTCCGGAAATAAGAAAAGCTTACGTCCCCCCTTTTTTTAAATTCACAGCTTCTAGAAGTTTTAGATGAATTCTTAAAAAACACGACTTTTTAGAAAATGTGATTTATTTCATAAATGGAATCAATAAACTATGCAGATTCTACGTCATAATGACTTTCTGTAGTTTGCGCATGCATCCGGAAATAAGAAAAGCTTAATTCCCCCCCGTTTTTTAAAATCACAGCTTCTAGAAGGTTTAGATAATTTCTTAAAAAACACGAGTTTTTAGAAAATGTGATTTATTTGATAAATGGAATCAACAAAGTATTCACATTCTATGTCATAACAACTTTCTATAGTTTTCCCATGCGCAAACTATGCACATTCTACGTGATAACGAATTTCTATAGTATGCTCATGCGTCCGGAAATAAGAAAAGCTTACTTCCACCCTTTTTTTAAATTCACAGCTTCTAGAAGGTTTAGATGAATTTTTAAAAAACACGAGTTTTTTGAAAATGTGATTTATTTCATAAATAGAATCAACAAACTATGCACATTCTACGTAATAACGAATTTCTATAGTTTGCGCATGCGTCCGGAAATAAGAAAAGCTTCCTTCCGCCTGTTTTTTAAATCCACAACTTCTAGAAGGTTTACATGATTTCTTAAAAAACACGTGTTTTTAGAAAATGTGATTTATTTCATAAATGGAATCAACAAAGTATGCACATTCTATGTAATAAGGACATTCTAAAGTTTGCGCATGCGTCCGGAAATATGAAAAGGTTACTTCCGCCAGTTTTTCAAAACCACAGCTTCTAGAAGGTTTACATGATTTCTTAAAAAACACGAGTTTTTAGGAAATGTGATTTATTTCATAAATGGAATCAACAAAGTATGCACATTCTATGTCATAACGACTTTCTATAGTTTGCGCATGCGCAAACTATGCACATTCTACGTAATAAAAACTTTCTATAGTTTGCGCATGCGTCCGGAAATAAGAAAAGCTTACTTCCCCCCTTTTTTCAAATTCGCAGCTTCTAGAAGGTTTAGATGAATTATTAAAAAACATGAGTTTTTTGAAAATGTGATTTATTTCATAAATGGAATCAACAAACTATGCACATTCTACGTCATAAAAACTTTCTATAGTTTGCGCATGTGTCCAGAAAAAAGAAAAGCTTAATTCCCCCCGTTTTTTAAAATCATAGCTTCTAGAAGTTTTACATGATTTCTTAAAAAATTTGAGTTTTTTAGGAAATGTGATTTATTTCATAAAAGGAATAGACAAAGTATGCACATTCTATGTAATAACGAGTTTCTATAGTTTGCGCATGCGTCCAGAAATAAGAAAAGTTTACTTCCGCCGTTCTTTTAAATTCACAGCTTCTAGAAGGTTTTAGATGAATTCTTAAAAAACACGAGTTTTTAGAAAATGTGATTTATTTCATAAATGGAATCAACAAACTATGCACATTCTACGTAATAACGACTTTCTATAGTTTGCGCATGCGTCCGGAAATAAGAAAAGCTTACTTCCGCCAGTTTTTTAAACAACAGCTTCTAGAAGGTTTACATGATTTCTTAAAAAACACGAGTTTTTAGAAAATGTGATTTATTTCATAAATGGAATCAAAAAAGTATGCACATTATACCTAGTAACGACTTTCTATATAGTTTGCGCATGCGTCCGGAAATAAGAAAAGCTTACTTCCGCCAGTTTTTTAAAACCACAGCTTCTAGAAGTTTTACATGATTTCTTAAAAACACGAGTTTTTAGAAAATGTGATTTATTTCATAAATAGAATCAACAAGGGATGCGCATTCTACGTAGTAACGAGTTTCTATAGTTTGCGCATGCGTCAGGAAATAAGAAAAGCTTACTTCCGCCAGTTTTTTAAAACAACAGCTTCTAGAAGGTTTACATGATTTCTTAAAAAACACGAGTTTTTAGAAAATGTGATTTATTTCATAAATGGAATCAAAAAAGTATGCAGATTATACCTAGTAACGACTTTCTATAGTTTGCGCATGCGTCCGGAAATAAGAAAAGCTTACTTCCGCCAGTTTTTTAAAACCACAGCTTCTAGAAGGTTTACATGATTTCTTAAAAAACACGAGTTTTTAGAAAATGTGATTTATTTCATAAATAGAATCAACAAAGTATGCACATTCTATGTAATAATGACTTTCTAAATTTTGCACATGCATCCCGGAAATATGAAAAGCTTACTTCCGCTAGTTTTCTAAAATCACAGCTTCTAGAAGGTTTACATGATTTCTTAAAAAAACACGAGTTTTTAGGAAATGTGATTTATTTCATAAATGGAATCAAAAAAGTATGCACATTCTATGTCATAGCGACTTTCTATAGTTTTGCGCATGCAAAGACTATGCACATTCTACGTGATAACAACTTTCTATAGTTTGCGCATGCATCCGGAAATAAGAAAAGCTAACTTTCCCCCTTTTTTTAAATTCACAGCTTCTAGAAGGTTTAGATGAATTCTTACAAAACACGAGTTTTTAGAAAATGTGATTTATTTTATAAACGAAATCAACAAATTATGCACATTCTACGTAATAACGACTTTCTATAGTTTGCGCATGCGTCCGGAAATAAGAAAAGCTTACTTCCCCCCTTTTTTTAAATTCACAGCTTCTAGAAGCTTTAGATGAATTCTTAAAAAACACGAGTTTTTAGAAAATGTGATTTATTTCATTAATGGAATCAACAAAGTATGCACATTCGATGTAATAACGACTTTCTAAAGTTTGCGCATGCATCCAGAAATAAGAAAAGCTTACTACCGCCAGTTTTTTAAAAACCACAGCTTCTAGAAGGTTAACATGATTTCTTAAAAAACATGAGTTTTTATAAAATGTGATTTATTTCATAAATGGAATCAAAAAAACTATGCACATTCTATGTAATAACGACTTTCTAACGTTTGCGCATGTGTCCGGAAATATGAAAAGCTTACTTCCGCCAGTTTTTTAAAATCACAGCTTCTAGAAGGTTTACATGATTTCTTAAAAAACACGAGTTTTTAGAAAATGTGATTTATTTCATAAATGGAATCAACAAAGTATGCACATTCTTCGTCATAACGACTT
The DNA here is from genome assembly GCA_027924585.1 of Larix kaempferi. Taxonomy (NCBI): domain Eukaryota; kingdom Viridiplantae; phylum Streptophyta; class Pinopsida; order Pinales; family Pinaceae; genus Larix; species Larix kaempferi. The sequence continues at coordinate 46,654,055 of BSBM01000217.1, forward strand.
TCTATAGTCTGCGCATGCGTCTGGAAATAAGAAAAGCTTAAGTCCCCCCATTTTTTAAAACCACAGCTTCTAGAAGGTTTACATGATTTCTTAAAAAACACGAGTTTTTAGGAAATGTGATTTATTTCATAAATGGAATCAACAAAGTATGCACATTCTATGTCATAAATACTTTCTATAGTTTGCGCATGCACAAACTATGCACATTCTACGTAATAACAACTTTCTATAGTTTGCGCATTTGTCCGGAAATAAGAAAAGCTTACGTCCCCCCTTTTTTAAATTCACAGCTTCTAGAAGTTTTAGATGAATTCTTAAAAAACACGACTTTTTAGAAAATGTGATTTATTTCATAAATGGAATCAATAAACTATGCAGATTCTACGTCATAATGACTTTCTGTAGTTTGCGCATGCATCCGGAAATAAGAAAAGCTTAATTCCCCCCCGTTTTTTAAAATCACACCTTCTAGAAGGTTTACATAATTCTTAAAAAACACGAGTTTTTAGAAATGTGATTTATTTGATAAATGGAATCAACAAAGTATTCACATTCTATGTCATAACAACTTTCTATAGTTTTTCCCATGCGCAAACTATGCACATTCTTACGTGATAACGAATTTCTATAGTATGCTCATGCGTCCGGAAATAAGAAAAGCTTACTTCCACCCTTTTTTTAAATTCACAGCTTCTAGAAGGTTTAGATGAATTCTTAAAAAACATGAGTTTTTTGAAAATGTGATTTATTTCATAAATAGAATCAACAAACTATGCACATTCTACGTAATAACGAATTTCTATAGTTTTGCGCATGCGTCCGGAAATAAGAAAAGCTTCTTTCCGCCTGTTTTTTAAATCCACAACTTCAAAACCACAGCTTCTAGAAGGTTTACACGATTTCTTAAAAAACACGAGTTTTTAGGAAATGTGATTTATTTCATAAATGGAATCAACAAAGTATGCACATTCTATGTCATAACGACTTTCTATAGTTTGCGCATGCGCAAACTATGCACATTCTACGTAATAAAAACTTTCTATAGTTTGCGCATGCGTCCGGAAATAAGAAAAGCTTACTTCCACCCCTTTTTTCAAATTCACAGCTTCTAGAAGGTTTAGATGAATTATTAAAAAACATGAGTTTTTTGAAAATGTGATTTATTTCATAAATGGAATCAACAAACTATGCACATTCTACGTCATAAAAACTTTCTATAGTTTGCGCATGTGTCCAGAAAAAAGAAAAGCTTAATTCCCCCCCGTTTTTAAAAATCATAGCTTCTAGAAGTTTTACATGATTTCTTAAAAAATTTGAGTTTTTAGGAAATGTGATTTATTTTCATAAAAGGAATAGACAAAGTATGCACATTCTATGTAATAACGAGTTTCTATAGTTTGCGCATGCGTCCAGAAATAAGAAAAGTTTAATTCCGCCCTTCTTTTAAATTCACAGCTTCTAGAAGGTTTAGATGAATTCTTAAAAAACACGAGTTTTGAGAAAATGTGATTTATTTCATAAATGGAATCAACAAAGTATGCACATTCTACGTCATAACAACTTTTTATAGTTTGCGCATGCTTCCGTAAATAAGAAAAGCTTACTTCACCCAGTTTTTTAAAACCACAGCTTCTAGAAGGTTAACATGATTTCTTAAAAAACATGAGTTTTTATAAAATGTGATTTATTTCATAAATGGAATCAAAAAACTATGCACATTCTATGTAATAACGACTTTCTAACATTTGCGCATGTGTCCGGAAATATGAAAAGCTTACTTCCGCCAGTTTTTTAAAATCACACAGCTTCTAGAAGGTTTACATGATTTCTTAAAAAACACGAGTTTTTAGAAAATGTGATTTATTTCATAAATGGAATCAACAAAGTATGCACATTCTTCGTCATAACGACTTTCTATAGTCTGCGCATGCGTCTGGAAATAAGAAAAGCTTAAGTCCCCCCATTTTTTAAAACCACAGCTTCTAGAAGGTTTACATGATTTCTTAAAAAACACGAGTTTTTAGGAAATGTGATTTATTTCATAAATGGAATCAACAAAGTATGCACATTCTATGTCATAAATACTTTCTATAGTTTGCGCATGCACAAACTATGCACATTCTACGTAATAACAACTTTCTATAGTTTGCGCATTTGTCCGGAAATAAGAAAAGCTTACGTCCCCCCCTTTTTTTAAATTCACAGCTTCTAGAAGTTTTAGATGAATTCTTAAAAAACACGACTTTTTAGAAAATGTGATTTATTTCATAAATGGAATCAATAAACTATGCAGATTCTACGTCATAATGACTTTCTGTAGTTTGCGCATGCATCCGGAAATAAGAAAAGCTTAATTCCCCCCCGTTTTTTAAAATCACACCTTCTAGAAGGTTTACATAATTTCTTAAAAAACACGAGTTTTTAGAAAATGTGATTTATTTGATAAATGGAATCAACAAAGTATTCACATTCTATGTCATAACAACTTTCTATAGTTTTCCCATGCGCAAACTATGCACATTCTACGTGATAACGAATTTCTATAGTATGCTCATGCGTCCGGAAATAAGAAAAGCTTACTTCCACCCTTTTTTTAAATTCACAGCTTCTAGAAGGTTTAGATGAATTTTTAAAAAAACACGAGTTTTTTGAAAATGTGATTTATTTCATAAATAGAATCAACAAACTATGCACATTCTACGTAATAACGAATTTCTATAGTTTGCGCATGCGTCCGGAAATAAGAAAAGCTTCCTTCTGCCTGTTTTTTAAATCCACAACTTCTAGAAGGTTTACATGATTTCTCAAAAAAACACGTGTTTTTAGAAAATGTGATTTATTTCATAAATGGAATCAACAAAGTATGCACATTCTATGTAATAACGACATTCTAAAGTTTGCGCATGCGTCCGGAAATATGAAAAGGTTACTTCCGCCAGTTTTTCAAAACCACAGCTTCTAGAAGGTTTACATGATTTCTTAAAAAACACGAGTTTTTAGGAAATGTGATTTATTTCATAAATGGAATCAACAAAGTATGCACATTCTATGTCATAACGACTTTCTATAGTTTGCGCATGCGCAAACTATGCACATTCTACGTAATAAAAACTTTCTATAGTTTGCGCATGCGTCCGGAAATAAGAAAAAGCTTACTTCCCCCCTTTTTTTCAAATTCGCAGCTTCTAGAAGGTTTAGATGAATTATTAAAAAACATGAGTTTTTTGAAAATGTGATTTATTTCATAAATGGAATCAACAAACTATGCACATTCTACGTCATAAAAACTTTCTATAGTTTGCGCATGTGTCCAGAAAAAAGAAAAGCTTAATTCCCCCCGTTTTTTAAAATCATAGCTTCTAGAAGTTTTACATGATTTCTTAAAAAATTTGAGTTTTTAGGAAATGTGATTTATTTCATAAAAGGAATAGACAAAGTATGCACATTCTATGTAATAACGAGTTTCTATAGTTTGCGCATGCGTCCAGAAATAAGAAAAGTTTACTTCCGCCGTTCTTTTAAATTCACAGCTTCTAGAAGGTTTAGATGAATTCTTAAAAAACACGAGTTTTTAGAAAATGTGATTTTATTTCATAAATGGAATCAACAAACTATGCACATTCTACGTAATAACGACTTTCTATAGTTTGCGCATGCGTCCGGAAATAAGAAAAGCTTACTTCCGCCAGTTTTTTAAAACAACAGCTTCTAGAAAGGTTTACATGATTTCTTAAAAAACACGAGTTTTTAGAAAATGTGATTTATTTCATAAATGGAATCAAAAAAGTATGCACATTATACCTAGTAACGACTTTCTATAGTTTGCGCATGCGTCCGGAAATAAGAAAAGCTTACTTCCGCCAGTTTTTTTAAAACCACAGCTTCTAGAAGTTTTACATGATTTCTTAAAAAACACGAGTTTTTAGAAAATGTGATTTATTTCATAAATAGAATCAACAAGGGATGCGCATTCTACGTAGTAACGAGTTTCTATAGTTTGCGCATGCGTCAGGAAATAAGAAAAGCTTACTTCCCGCCAGTTTTTTAAAACAACAGCTTCTAGAAGGTTTACATGATTTCTTAAAAAACACGAGTTTTTAGAAAATGTGATTTATTTCATAAATGGAATCAAAAAAGTATGCAGATTATACCTAGTAACGACTTTCTATAGTTTGCGCATGCGTCCGGAAATAAGAAAAGCTTACTTCCGCCAGTTTTTTAAAACCACAGCTTCTAGAAGGTTTACATGATTTCTTAAAAAAACACGAGTTTTTAGAAAATGTGATTTATTTCATAAATAGAATCAACAAAGTATGCACATTCTATGTAATAATGACTTTCTAAATTTTGCACATGCATCCGGAAATATGAAAAGCTTACTTCCGCTAGTTTTCTAAAATCACAGCTTCTAGAAGGTTTACATGATTTCTTAAAAAACACGAGTTTTTAGGAAATGTGATTTATTTCATAAATGGAATCAAAAAAGTATGCACATTCTATGTCATAGCGACTTTCTATAGTTTGCGCATGCGAAGACTATGCACATTCTACGTGATAACAACTTTCTATAGTTTGCGCATGCATCCGGAAATAAGAAAAGCTAACTTTCCCCTTTTTTTAAATTCACAGCTTCTAGAAGGTTTAGATGAATTCTTACAAAACACGAGTTTTTAGAAAATGTGATTTATTTTATAAACGAAATCAACAAATTATGCACATTCTACGTAATAACGACTTTCTATAGTTTGCGCATGCGTCCGGAAATAAGAAAAGCTTACTTCCCCCCTTTTTTTAAATTCACAGCTTCTAGAAGCTTTAGATGAATTCTTAAAAAACACGAGTTTTTAGAAAATGTGATTTATTTCATTAATGGAATCAACAAAGTATGCACATTCGATGTAATAACGACTTTCTAAAGTTTGCGCATGCATCCAGAAATAAGAAAAGCTTACTACCGCCAGTTTTTAAAACCACAGCTTCTAGAAGGTTAACATGATTTCTTAAAAAACATGAGTTTTTATAAAATGTGATTTATTTCATAAATGGAATCAAAAAACTATGCACATTCTATGTAATAACGACTTTCTAACGTTTGCGCATGTGTCCGGAAATATGAAAAGCTTACTTCCGCCAGTTTTTTAAAATCACAACTTCTAGAAGGTTTACATGATTTCTTAAAAAACACGAGTTTTTAGAAAATGTGATTTATTTCATAAATGGAATCAACAAAGTATGCACATTCTTCGTCATAACGACTTTCTATAGTCTGCGCATGCGTCTGGAAATAAGAAAAGCTTAAGTCCCCCCATTTTTTAAAACCACAGCTTCTAGAAGGTTTACATGATTTCTTAAAAAACACGAGTTTTTTAGGAAATGTGATTTATTTCATAAATGGAATCAACAAAGTATGCACATTCTATGTCATAAATACTTTCTATAGTTTGCGCATGCACAAACTATGCACATTCTACGTAATAACAACTTTCTATAGTTTGCGCATTTGTCCGGAAATAAGAAAAGCTTACATCCCCCCTTTTTTTAAATTCACAGCTTCTAGAAGTTTTAGATGAATTCTTAAAAAAACACGACTTTTTAGAAAATGTGATTTATTTCATAAATGGAATCAATAAACTATGCAGATTCTACGTCATAATGACTTTCTGTAGTTTGCGCATGCATCCGGAAATAAGAAAAGCTTAATTCCCCCCCCGTTTTTTAAAATCACACCTTCTAGAAGGTTTACATAATTTCTTAAAAAACACGAGTTTTTAGAAAATGTGATTTATTTGATAAATGGAATCAACAAAGTATTCACATTCTATGTCATAACAACTTTCTATAGTTTTCCCATGCGCAAACTATGCACATTCTACGTGATAACGAATTTCTATAGTATGCTCATGCGTCCGGAAATAAGAAAAGCTTACTTCCACCCTTTTTTTAAATTCACAGCTTCTAGAAGGTTTAGATGAATTTTTAAAAAACATGAGTTTTTTGAAAATGTGATTTATTTCATAAATAGAATCAACAAACTATGCACATTCTACGTAATAACGAATTTCTATAGTTTGCGCATGCGTCCGGAAATAAGAAAAGCTTCCTTCCGCCTGTTTTTTAAATCCACAACTTCTAGAAGGTTTACATGATTTCTCAAAAAACACGTGTTTTTTAGAAAATGTGATTTATTTCATAAATGGAATCAACAAAGTATGCACATTCTATGTAATAACGACATTCTAAAGTTTGCGCATGCGTCCGGAAATATGAAAAGGTTACTTCCGCCAGTTTTTCAAAACCACAGCTTCTAGAAGGTTTACATGATTTCTTAAAAAACACGAGTTTTTAGGAAATGTGATTTATTTCATAAATGGAATCAACAAAGTATGCACATTCTATGTCATAACGACTTTCTATAGTTTGCGCATGCGCAAACTATGCACATTCTACGTAATAAAAACTTTCTATAGTTTGCGCATGCGTCCGGAAATAAGAAAAGCTTACTTCCCCCCTTATTTCAAATTCGCAGCTTCTAGAAGGTTTAGATGAATTATTAAAAAACATGAGTTTTTTGAAAATGTGATTTATTTCATAAATGGAATCAACAAACTATGCACATTCTACGTCATAAAAACTTTCTATAGTTTGCGCATGTGTCCAGAAAAAAGAAAAGCTTAATTCCCCCCGTTTTTTAAAATCATAGCTTCTAGAAGTTTTACATGATTTCTTAAAAAAATTTGAGTTTTTAGGAAATGTGATTTATTTCATAAAAGGAATAGACAAAGTATGCACATTCTATGTAATAACGAGTTTCTATAGTTTGCGCATGCGTCCAGAAATAAGAAAAGTTTACTTCCGCCGTTCTTTTAAATTCACAGCTTCTAGAAGGTTTAGATGAATTCTTAAAAAACACGAGTTTTTAGAAAATGTGATTTATTTCATAAATGGAATCAACAAACTATGCACATTCTACGTAATAACGACTTTCTATAGTTTGCGCATGCGTCCGGAAATAAGAAAAGCTTACTTCCGCCAGTTTTTTAAAACAACAGCTTCTAGAAGGTTTACATGATTTCTTAAAAAACACGAGTTTTTAGAAAATGTGATTTATTTCATAAATGGAATCAAAAAAGTATGCACATTATACCTAGTAACGACTTTCTATAGTTTGCGCATGCGTCCGGAAATAAGAAAAGCTTACTTCCGCCAGTTTTTTAAAACCACAGCTTCTAGAAGTTTTACATGATTTCTTAAAAAACACGAGTTTTTAGAAAATGTGATTTATTTCATAAATAGAATCAACAAGGGATGCGCATTCTACGTAGTAACGAGTTTCTATAGTTTGCGCATGCGTCAGGAAATAAGAAAAGCTTACTTCCGCCAGTTTTTTAAAACAACAGCTTCTAGAAGGTTTACATGATTTCTTAAAAAACACGAGTTTTTAGAAAATGTGATTTATTTCATAAATGGAATCAAAAAAGTATGCAGATTATACCTAGTAACGACTTTCTATAGTTTGCGCATGCGTCCGGAAATAAGAAAAGCTTACTTCCGCCAGTTTTTTAAAACCACAGCTTCTAGAAGGTTTACATGATTTCTTAAAAAACACGAGTTTTTAGAAAATGTGATTTTATTTCATAAATAGAATCAACAAAGTATGCACATTCTATGTAATAATGACTTTCTAAATTTTGCACATGCATCCGGAAATATGAAAAGCTTACTTCCGCTAGTTTTCTAAAATCACAGCTTCTAGAAGGTTTACATGATTTCTTAAAAAACACGAGTTTTTTAGGAAATGTGATTTATTTCATAAATGGAATCAAAAAAGTATGCACATTCTATGTCATAGCGACTTTCTATAGTTTGCGCATGCAAAGACTATGCACATTCTACGTGATAACAACTTTCTATAGTTTGCGCATGCATCCGGAAATAAGAAAAGCTAACTTTCCCCCTTTTTTTAAATTCACAGCTTCTAGAAGGTTTAGATGAATTCTTACAAAACACGAGTTTTTAGAAAATGTGATTTATTTTATAAACGAAATCAACAAATTATGCACATTCTACGTAATAACGACTTTCTATAGTTTGCGCATGCGTCCGGAAATAAGAAAAGCTTACTTCCCCCCCTTTTTTTAAATTCACAGCTTCTAGAAGCTTTAGATGAATTCTTAAAAAACACGAGTTTTTAGAAAATGTGATTTATTTCATTAATGGAATCAACAAAGTATGCACATTCGATGTAATAACGACTTTCTAAAGTTTGCGCATGCATCCAGAAATAAGAAAAGCTTACTACCGCCAGTTTTTTAAAACCACAGCTTCTAGAAGGTTAACATGATTTCTTAAAAAACATGAGTTTTTATAAAATGTGATTTATTTCATAAATGGAATCAAAAAACTATGCACATTCTATGTAATAACGACTTTCTAACGTTTGCGCATGTGTCCGGAAATATGAAAAGCTTACTTCCGCCAGTTTTTTAAAATCACAGCTTCTAGAAGGTTTACATGATTTCTTAAAAAACACGAGTTTTTAGAAAATGTGATTTATTTCATAAATGGAATCAACAAAGTATGCACATTCTTCGTCATAACGACTTTCTATAGTCTGCGCATGCGTCTGGAAATAAGAAAAGCTTAAGTCCCCCCCATTTTTTAAAACCACAGCTTCTAGAAGGTTTACATGATTTCTTAAAAAACACGAGTTTTTAGGAAATGTGATTTATTTCATAAATGGAATCAACAAAGTATGCACATTCTATGTCATAAATACTTTCTATAGTTTGCGCATGCACAAACTATGCAACATTCTACGTAATAACAACTTTCTATAGTTTGCGCATTTGTCCGGAAATAAGAAAAGCTTACGTCCCCCCTTTTTTTAAATTCACAGCTTCTAGAAGTTTTAGATGAATTCTTAAAAAACACGACTTTTTAGAAAATGTGATTTATTTCATAAATGGAATCAATAAACTATGCAGATTCTACGTCATAATGACTTTCTGTAGTTTGCGCATGCATCCGGAAATAAGAAAAGCTTAATTCCCCCCCGTTTTTTAAAATCACACCTTCTAGAAGGTTTACATAATTTCTTAAAAAACACGAGTTTTTAGAAATGTGATTTATTTGATAAATGGAATCAACAAAGTATTCACATTCTATGTCATAACAACTTTCTATAGTTTTCCCATGCGCAAACTATGCACATTCTACGTGATAACGAATTTCTATAGTATGCTCATGCGTCCGGAAATAAGAAAAGCTTACTTCCACCCTTTTTTTAAATTCACAGCTTCTAGAAGGTTTAGATGAATTCTTAAAAAAACATGAGTTTTTTGAAAATGTGATTTATTTCATAAATAGAATCAACAAACTATGCACATTCTACGTAATAACGAATTTCTATAGTTTGCGCATAGCGTCCGGAAATAAGAAAAAGCTTCCTTCCGCCTGTTTTTTAAATCCACAACTTCTAGAAGGTTACATGATTTCTCAAAAAACACGTGTTTTTAGAAAATGTGATTTATTTCATAAATGTAATCAACAAAGTATGCACATTCTATGTAATAACGACATTCTAAAGTTTGCGCATGCGTCCGGAAATATGAAAAGGTTACTTCCGCCAGTTTTTCAAAACCACAGCTTCTAGAAGGTTTACATGATTTCTTAAAAAACACGAGTTTTTAGGAAATGTGATTTATTTCATAAATGGAATCAACAAAGTATGGACATTCTATGTCATAACGACTTTCTATAGTTTGCGCATGCGCAAACTATGCACATTCTACGTAATAAAAACTTTCTATAGTTTGCGCATGCGTCCGGAAATAAGAAAAGCTTACTTCCCCCCTTTTTTCAAATTCGCAGCTTCTAGAAGGTTTAGATGAATTATTAAAAAACATGAGTTTTTTGAAAATGTGATTTATTTCATAAATGGAATCAACAAACTATGCACATTCTACGTCATAAAAACTTTCTATAGTTTGCGCATGTGTCCAGAAAAAAGAAAAGCTTAATTCCCCCGTTTTTTAAAATCATAGCTTCTAGAAGTTTTACATGATTTCTTAAAAAATTTGAGTTTCTAGGAAATGTGATTTATTTCATAAAAGGAATAGACAAAGTATGCACATTCTATGTAATAACGAGTTTCTATAGTTTGCGCATGCGTCCAGAAATAAGAAAAGTTTACTTTCGCCGTTCTTTTAAATTCACAGCTTCTAGAAGGTTTAGATGAATTCTTAAAAAACACGAGTTTTTAGAAAATGTGATTTATTTCATAATGGAATCAACAAACTATGCACATTCTACGTAATAACGACTTTCTATAGTTTGCGCATGCGTCCGGAAATAAGAAAAGCTTACTTCCGCCAGTTTTTTTAAAACAACAGCTTCTAGAAGGTTTACATGATTTCTTAAAAAACACGAGTTTTTAGAAAATGTGATTTATTTCATAAATGGAATCAAAAAAGTATGCACATTATACCTAGTAACGACTTTCTATAGTTTGCGCATGCGTCCGGAAATAAGAAAAAGCTTACTTCCGCCAGTTTTTTAAAACCAACAGCTTCTAGAAGTTTTACATGATTTCTTAAAAAAACACGAGTTTTTAGAAAATGTGATTTATTTCATAAATAGAATCAACAAGGGATGCGCATTCTACGTAGTAACGAGTTTCTATAGTTTGCGCATGCGTCAGGAAATAAGAAAAGCTTACTTTCGCCAGTTTTTTAAAACAACAGCTTCTAGAAGGTTTACATGATTTTCTTAAAAAACACGAGTTTTTAGAAAATGTGATTTATTTCATAAATGGAATCAAAAAAGTATGCAGATTATACCTAGTAACGACTTTCTATAGTTTGCGCATGCGTCCGGAAATAAGAAAAGCTTACTTCCGCCAGTTTTTTAAAACCACAGCTTCTAGAAGGTTTACATGATTT